>JAXCMG010000100.1:3371976-3479326 GCA_034642415.1 Podarcis siculus
ATAATAATAATAATAATAATAATAATAATAATAATAATAATAATAATTGATAATACCACAGCTTTATACTATTTATTGCCCCAGCCACTCTGGGTGGCTTCCAACATATATAAAAACATAATAAAACATTAATACAGGACTGCCTTCAGACGGCCTCCAACATTTCTCTGATGAATATAGGGACGTCCTAAGGAAAAGTGGGACATTCCAGGATCAAATCAGAAACTAGGATGGCTTCTGCAAATCCAGGGCTGTCCCTGGAAAATAGGGACACTTGGAGGGTCTGCTGTAAGAGGCAGGGTGCCTCTGAATAGTAGTCCTATTCAGGGAGAGTTGCTCTTGAGCTCAGGTCATAGCTGTCAACTTTTCCCTTTTCTTGTGAAGAATCCTATTCGGAATAAGGGAATTTCCCTTAAAAAATGGGAAACGTTGACAGCTATGGCTCAGGTCCTTCTTTTGGGCTTCCTCTTGGGGCATCTGGTTGGCCACTGGACGCTGGACTTAGAAGCATCTTTGGCCTGATCCTGTGGCAGGACTCTTGTTTGGGCCTTGAGAAAACAACTTCTGCTCAGCATATCGGGGAAAGAATTCTGTTCCGCGCCTACGGCGCGAAGTAAGACTACTCTGTGCATGCTTGGTTATTCTTGCTAAAAAGCATGTGCAGATTCTGCTTAAGTGGGGAGGTGTTGCAAACTGGGTCTTCTCTGTCTGAGTTTTGGGAGTCGGCTGTCCTAACCAAGCCACAGATGCTCTGCAACAACCTTTATCCCCAGACACGGGACAATTGGAAGGTGCCTTTATAACAGAGTCAGTCCCTTTGGTCCCCTTAACTCAGCGTTGTCTACTGACAGGCAGCAGGTCTCTGCGGTTTCAGGCAGGTGTCCCTCCTAGCTGTACCTGGAGACGCCATTAGGAATGGAGCTTGGGACCATCTACACACCGAGCCGATGCTCTTAACCACTGAGCCGTGTTCATTTCTACCCCACTCTTAACACGAACACCCTTCTCCTCCTGCCACCCCTCCCAGCTGTGTTGGAAGGAAATGTTTGACTGGGTAGATCCTGTCTTGCTCTCTCTCTCTCTCAAAAAAGAAAAAAAAGTCATTTTAGCGGCAGCTGGACTCGTGCTGATAAGAAAAGACTTGGTTTCCTTCATCCTCTCCACCCACTCTTTCCCTTTCAGTATACGTGTCTGTTCTCCTCTACCCCGCAAAATTAATCACCTGCAACTCGACTGAAAAACATGTGTGTCAGCCTGGGCACCCCAAGCCCTCTCTGAAGGGCGAATCGGTGTACGCTGCCAACTTTTCTTTCTTTTCAGGGCTCCTCCGTGTATTATTTTGCACCCGGCGCGTGTGCTTTTATAGAATAATGTGAGTAAGCAGCAGCTGTGAGGTCTCTGCTCCCCCGCTTCTGATCGTGGTGTGAGCCAGCCAGGCCCTTTTTTCAAGTTACTCCATTCCATCCCTCTTCCCTATTATCCATTCTGCCCATGCAAGACCAGCCAGCATTGTATGCTACTGAGCATGCTCAGAGCTGGGTACCTTTTTTTGGGGGGTGTTATTTTCTCAAGACTTGCTGCGCTTCTGCAAAACTGGGGTACCCTTCGCTCCTGCTGATACAGGGTACCTCGGGTTACATACGCTTCAGGTTACAGACTCCGCTAACCCAGAAATAGTACCTCAGGTTAAGAACTTTGCTTCAGGATGAGAACAGAAATCATGCTCCGGCAGCGCGGCAGCAGCAGGAAGCCCTATTAGCTAAAGTGGTGCTTCAGGTTAAGAACAGTTTCAGGTTAAGAATGGACCTCCAGAACGAATTAAGTACTTAACCTGAGGTACCACTGTACTTCCTTCTTGAGTGGTTCTGTCTGTGCTGCACCAGGTTCCATGCTTAGAGAATAATTAATATAATTTTGTACTTAATATGCAGGATTTCTCCCTTATTCCGCTCTCCCCCTGCCAATTTTATGGAGAGGAAAAGAACTCTCTCGCAGGGTTTACCGCTATACAAAGGTAGGAAAAACACTGTAAAAGGCCAAATTCCTGGCACAAGGCACTCATCACAGAGGTGGCTTTTTCTCTCTCCCCCCCCCCCCCCCCGTTTTGGTAGGAGTTCTAAATTTAGCATCCCATCAGGGAAACCTCAGTGACAGATTTACACGCTGTAGTGTCTGTCACTGGCTGCAGTGTCACATCCCAGGACGATGGAGACGCTTTCCTTCAGGGCGGAAGCCAGACAGTCCGCATCGACCGAACGGATCCCGTTTGGTGGGAGGGAAGGGTGTGTGTGTGTGTGTGTGTGTGTGTGTGTGTGTGTTAGGAATGAACAAACAATGGGTTGTAGCCAACTAACATTAACTCAGAGTGGAACCAATGAAATGGGTGGACAGGACTCACTTAGGCCTATTCATTTCAATGGGCCTACTCAGAGTAAAAGTGCAACCCAATGCAACCCAAACGTCTTAGAATCAGGATTACGGGATGCCCAAAGGCCATCTAGTCCAACCACCGGCAATCATAGCTAAAGAATCCCTGACAGATGTTCTTCCAGCCTCAAACATGACTTGTTTTTTGAGGCCTGAAAATTAAGTCTCCCTGCCTCCCCATCAAATCGTCTGTCACAGAGGCAGCTCCAAGCTAAAGCAGGTTAGACGACGTACTTGGCCACTGAGCCTAGTATTTTCCTCTCTGGCTCGCAAAATCTCCCTAGAGTCACAGGCAGAGAAGTCATATTTTTTTCCAATTCCATGTTAGCTTGACCCTTTCAGCTGCAAATGTTGGAGGTTGACCCTGTGACCTTTTAACATGCCAGGCAGGTGCTCTAGCACTGAGCAACGACCTTTCCCTTAAGACATGGGAACAAAGGAAACTGTTTTGTACTGAGTCAGACCGTTAGGTCCACCTAACGCAGCACCGTCGGGCGTGAGGAACCTTTGGCCCCTCCACATGTATCTGGACTACAACTCCCATCATCCCTCTCTCTTAGCCATGTGGCTGGTGTCCAGCAACACTTGGAGGGGGCCACATAGGGATTTTAACTTTGAGTTGAAATCCCATCCCATCATACCGTTACGCTTGTCTCATTAGCAGCAAACAAAGCCACACCCATGAGATCCAGGGGCATGTTTAGTTAAGGCTAAAATAGTTTTGACACATGGGATTTAAGGTTCTGAAGATTCTGTGTTTCCTACTCTCTAGATCAGCCTCTGCTAACCAGGCGCTTCCCACCCCCTACACGCTGGCTGGGACTGATGGGAGTTCTAGGGCACCGGGTGCAGAACACGGGAAGTTGCCGATTCAGGCCATTGTTCCTTCTAGCTCAGTATTCCTGGTGCTGGCTGGGCGGCAGCTTTGCAAGATTTCAGGCAGGCTGTTTTTACCAGTCCTTGGGGACTGGGAAATGCCATTGGGGACTGAACCTAGCACCTTCTGCTTGTGCAGCTAGGTCCCCCACTGGGCCTAATCCAGACCAATCAAATGTGCCATGCTATTTCCCAGCATGCCTTTTGCTTTGGCACTCAGATTTATGAGGAGATAATACTAAACTACAGAGCCCAGGGCTTGCCGATCAGAAGGTCTGTGGTTCGAATCCCCATGACAGGGTGAGCTCCCGTTGCTCGGTCCCTGCTCCTGCCAACCTAGCAGTTCGAAAGCATGCCAATGCAAGTAGATAAATAGGTACCGCTCCTGCGGGAAGGTAAACGGCGTTTCCATGCGCTGCTCTGGTTCGCCAGAAGCGGTTTAGTCATGCTAGCCACATGACGTGGAAGCTGTATGCCGGCTCCCTCGGCCAGTAAAGCAAGATGAGCGCTGCAACCCCAGAGTCGTCCGCGACTGGACCTAACAGTCAGGGGTCCCTTTACCTTTAATACCCCTGTTGCCCTGTGCTCTAAATGTCTGTGGTTTCAGTTGAGATTCCTGCATTGCAAGGGGCTGGACAAGATAACCCATTGAGGTGCCTTCCAATTTCACGATTCTATGACCAGGGCTGCACAGCAGCCTGTTCTGCATGTAGCCACCTTCTGAAGTTCAAAACTTGTGGGAAAGTTTCCTGTCTCACCACCGTTCCGCCCCCGCTTTCCTCCTAATTTCACTCCCTCCTCCCCAGTTAACTCTGGAGGGGCTCGGAATTAGAGCAGAAACATTATTATGATCATGATTATGATTTCTTAGAAATGCTTTCCCTTCCTCCAGAAATGTCAAAACAAGGGGTCTCATCCGGACAGTCCTTTTGCAAGGTCCACCTAGCTTTTATGTTTGCCGATAAACCGTACGGAAAATGTGGAGGCGAGAGAATGATAATGCCTCTTGTAAACAATCTGAATGGCCGAGGAAAGAACTTGGCCTTTAGAACTATGTAAGCTTTTTAACAAAACAAAAAACAAAAATGAAGAAGGAGAAATTGGCATGAGAGTGAGTCAGTTTGATTTGGGACTAAGGACAACTGCAAGTCTACCCCAAGCATACGAGATTGCATTCTGGCTGAAATAGGTACCCACCCTGGTCACAAACATTTTGAGCAAAACATATCCTGAAAGAGCAACTTGCAGAACTGTAGATCTGAGCCGTTTGTCTAAGGAAGTAATGGAAGAAGCTTGTACCAGAGTTTACCTTCAGGCCTTCTTGTTTCTTTCAAAGCAAGAGCAAGGACAAAGAACATCTGGGAACTGAATGAGGCAACAATGAGACTTTCAACTTTGCTTGCGGCAGATGAGGATAGGTGAAGTTGGGGAATTTGGCAAAGAATCAAGCAGAGGCTGGGTACTTCTTTCCTTTCTTTTGATGGGGTCCCTGCTTCATGATAGCCAGTATAGACAGCAGCACTTCTTTGCATGATTGTCTGCCTTTCTCTCTGAAAGCCAAAGGTTGGGTTTCAGCTGGCAGAGGAGCTTTTGTGAAAGCTCAAATGTGTTCTGCAAGTTGAACCTAGGCAGCCAGCAGGAAACATATTGCAGAGTCCAATGGAGCTTACTCCTAGGCAGCTATGGATAAGACTGCCTAGATCCAAGTAAATTGGACTGCTGATCCAAATAAATTGCATGTTGTGCACTGCTGCTGAGTGGCCCTTGGAATACTGCCCAGAAGGAAATGTGGCCCTCAGGCTGGAAAAAGCTCCCCAAACCCAGCTATAAATCCCCTGCTTAGGAGCATCCAGAAACACCTGGCTGACCACTCTTGGAAGCAGTGAACTGGGCTATGTGGTCAACCACTTCCTTTATCTGACCAGATTCAGCCTTTTAATCTCATTTCAGAGTCCTAATAGCTGCCCTTGATTGGCTGCATCTCTTTGATACCAGCTAATGGTGCTGCCTTGCACTCCGTCTTCCTTATGGCCTTTTCTTCCTGGTGTGCTAGAACATTAATCCGTGATGTTCAGCCACTCTGTCTCATCCTTAAGTCTCATTAAACCTCATTACCTGGTTCTTTCAGCTGTGGCAAAACAATGTTTAGAGGGGCAATTCTTAATGTGCGTATAAGTGCAGCCTCGAAGGTTTTGCCTTGCTGAAAGCTGCCTCTTCTGGAGGGGATCCTGGCTACAGAGCGGGGCATGACGCCACTGCTGCCGATCGTATCAGGCCCCGTTCACGCCACTCATGTAAAGCATCAGGATACCACTTTAAAACTGTTGTGGCTTCCCCCAAAGGATTCTGGGACCTGTGGTTTGTTAAGGATGGTGATGGATTTTACGAAGCCCCTATTCCCTCCCACAGAATACAATTCCCAGAATCCCCTGGGAAGAGGGATTGGCCGTTAAACCACTCTGGGAATTGTAGTTCTGTGAGGAGGAATAAGGGTCTCCTCAAAACTCTCAACATCCTGAGCAAACTGCAGCTCCCAGAATCCTTTGGGGGAGGGAACTAATGACTGCTTAAAATGATACCACAGGGCTTTAAATGTATGGTGTTAAACGTGGCCTGGGAGACCTGGGCTGAAATTTAGAACTGGGCTTTCTGGCATGAATTCGGGGGGGGGGGGGGAGGTTCCCCTGTGCATTTTACTGCAAAAAGTCCATTTGAGAAAATAAAATGGAAAAGGGGGGTAGGTGCTCTCATTGCAGAACATACATTTGCTTGTAAGCGTTTGAGCCCTACCTCCCCACTTGAAAACAGGAAGTGGCCTAAATTCGGTGCCCGAAAATTACGAGGCCTGCCTCTCTTCTCGGCCTAATCGCTGCTTGGCACGGATTTCAAAAGTCTTCTAGCCTCGGCCAGGACGATCAGTTTCACATACCTCTGTCTCTGCCGGGGTCTCGCAGCAGCCATCAGCAGTCTTACTCTCCTGTAAGCGCTGTGGATCTGGGCCCATAACCCTGTTGTTGGGATACTGCAGGGGAGACGGGGGCATTTGGCAGGCCCCCAGCTGGCTCCACCCACCGGCCGGCAGCTGGGCGATCTCCGGTACAGCATCAATCAGTGACACAAGCCTCAGATACGTTTAGAGACTCAGCACGCTCTTATCAGCAGGGTGAATAACTTCTCACAACGGAAGTGGCAGACAGAGACATGTGTAAGCATTATTTACAGGCGTTTATTTAGCATAGTTCAGGAACAAAGGAAAAACATGTCTGCTTCCCTTCGTCTCCAGCAAACAGCAATACAAAAGCAATATACAAACGGAAGTTCCCAGCAGACCTGTGCTGGAAGTAAACAGGCATGTGATACACAACAGTCATGCCTGCTCCTTCTAAGGTGGAACGGAACCATATCCTAACAGTCTGCACATGTTGTGGCAATGGGTTCCAAAGTATGCAAAATATGGAGAAGGGTGTGTGTTGGGGGGATGAGGGCCCTCCTCTCCAATGGGTCTCTGCCCCCAAAGCAGCATCTCTATGGAAGACATTACATCTGGAAAAGTGCCAAAATCGCCACTTGCATTCCCTGTGAGGCGAGTTGCTGTTTGTGGGCTTCCCATATAGGTCCCTGGTTGGCTTCTGTGAAAATAGGATGCTGGACTAGGTGGGCCTTTGGCCTGATCCAGCAACCAGCAGGCGGCTCTTTACGGTCACCGAAATGACTCTGCACTAATTATATCGACTTACATTTTGTTTGATTGCCGGAAGCTTCCTCCAAGTGTTTTGGGAGAGGCAGGTTCTATAAATATTTGGACCATTTTTGTAGCATCCGCTTAAAACATATACAACTTGGAGTTGTTTACCACCCTAAGAACCTTCCAATCCCCTTAACCTCCTTCCTTTCGGCTCCATCAAAAGGGCCGTGCAACGTTTTCCTTTTTTAAAAACCTTTCTTTGCTTTTATTTTCTCTTATTAAAGTAATCACTCACTCTGTTGCAAGCCAGGACATTAAGAGGAGGAGAGTCTTGACCCTTTTTGACAACCTTATTTCAGAGCTAATGGCATTAAAACTGGTTGCCTGGTGCTATTTTAAGCTGGCTCCCTCTTCCTTCCTGGTGATCTTCCCGTCGCTGAGAAGTGAGTCATTCGCTGTGTGATGGTCAGATGCCTTTTCTAGTTTTTCGGCTGCAATGGAGTGATAGCGGGCCGGTCAATGGATTCTTTGTTGATGGGTTGCATTGATATCCCCATCTTTTCCTTCACGGAGTTCAAGGCGGTATTCATAGTTCTTCTGCTCTCCATTTTATCCTCACAACAACCCTGTGAGGTAGATTAGGCCAGCCACTCCCAGTTCACTTCATGGCCGAGTGGGGATTTGAACTCTGGTCTCTGAGGTCCTAGTGCTACACTCTAACCACTGCTCTGTAGATGTGTGTCAGGCAAACTGGTCCATTAGGGTGGAAGTGGCGCTGAAGATTTATTTATTTCACAGCCTTTATACAGTGGTTGCTTGTAATCAAAGCTGTAAGTAATGGTTGGCAAACTAAGGCCTGGGGGCCAGATCCGGCCCAATCGCCTTCTAAATCCAGTCCGGGAATCAGCGTGTTTTTACCTGAGTAGAATGTGCCCTTTTATTTAAAATGCATCTCTGGGTTATTTGTGGGGCCTGCCTGGTGTTTTTACAAGAGTAGAATGTGTGCTTTTATTTAAAATGCATCTCTGGGTTACTTGTGGGGCATAGGAATTTGTTCATTTCCCCCCTCAAAATATAGTCCAGCCCCCCACAAGGTCTGAGGGACAGTGGACGAGCCCCCTGCTTGAAAAAGTTTGCTGACCCCTGCTAAGTGGTTTATGAAATAAAAATGAAAGTGTTATAAGGAGGTATTTTAAGAATGCTTAAAAGAGAATTAAATTCAGCTGTAAGCAAATGCAGATCGGAAGGCAGGTTTGCATTCTGAGGGTTAGTTATATCCAGGGCTGGTTGTTTTCAGAACAGACCAATTGAAATTGGTGGACATAAGTTCATTCATTTCAATGGATGTATTCTACTCAGGACTAGCAATGGAGGCAACCTGTTTTTCTGGATATGCTGTTGGCCTAAACAAAAAATGTTTCAGGGAGATTCTTATAAAAAATAGAAGGGGGTTCTTTCCTGACGTCAATAGACAGGGAGTTCCAAAGTGCTACAACAGAAAATAAAATGACCTGGCTTTGATGGATATCTGTGTATGGGAAGAGGGAATCTCTTACTGACCCTTGCACATTAGGGTGTGTTGAATTTTTCAGCTGTCAAACTCCCAAAATGAGGGGTGCTAAAAAGTTGTAGCATGACTTGGGAATTCGAAAGATACTTTGGTTAAATGAATATAATTTAGTTTTGATTGGTAAGTAAAATGTATGTAAGATTGCACAGAAATCATTAAACATGAATGCCAAGTTTTTCATTTATATTATACAGTTGTACCTGGGAAGTAGAACAGAATCCGTTCCAGAAATCCGTTCGACTTCCAAAACATTCAGAAACCAAAGCACGGCTTCTGATTGGCTGAAGGAAGCTCCTGCAGCCAATCAGAAGCCACATCAGACATTCGGGTTCCAAAGAACCCTTGCAAACTGGAATACTCACATCCGGGTTTGTGGTGTTCAGGAGCCAAAACATCCAAGTACCAAGGCATTTGGGATCCAAGGATGACTGTATATTATTGTTTTTATTATTTAGCATTGCCTGATATTTTCAGAAGGGAAGATTAAAATTCTTCCATTTTCCGAAAGCAGTTTCTGTCATCAAATGTAGATGTACTTAGCTAAATATTGTCTAATCACAAAAATAATAGATTTGAATTCCTTATACCCCAAAGCATATTTTTAAGACCACTCACTGAAGAAATTTGCAAAAGTTAAGTTTCACCCCCTAAAATGCCATGTCCGACATGCTTTTCTCTCTTAACACTGTATATCTGACCTGGTGTCAGCACCCAGCCTCCTCGACCCCAACCCACTGTTATTGACCCCAACCCTGGACCCCTTTTTAAACCAAGACTCAGCAGCTGAGTGCCGCCATCTTAATTTCCTGCATTGCCCTGAGATAGTGTTGCTCTGTGGGTATTATGGCAAATTAAAATGGTGGCTCATTCAGAGTACTGCCGCTGCCCACCACTGTCAGGTGAGCCCATGAGGAGGGGGTAGCACAGAGGTAGCAAAGAGCCCATCAAACTTGGAATCAGCCCATCTCTGTACTCCATAGGAACCTGTGTCCCTTGAGACAACAGCTCCCCATATCCCCAGCTGCCATGAGCAATGATCCTATATGGGTGCTGTGAATCAGGCATAGGCAAACTCAGCCCTCCAGATGTTTTGGGACCACAACTCCCATCATCCCTGACCACTAGTCCTGTTAGCTAGGGATGATGGGAGTTGTAGTCCCAAAACAGCTGGAGGGCTGAGTTTGCCTATGCCTGGTCTAGATGTTGTTTGACTGCAAACCACCCCCCTTCCTTAAGGCAATGGATAACAATTCCCCTAGTTTCCTCTGGAACTCACTCCCACAAGAAGTAGAGATAAGCTGGCTTTAAAAGAGGCTGAAATAAATTTGTGACAGAGAAGGCCATGAATGGATACTACCCGTGACGGCCCATGTTCTACCACCATTCGGAGTAAATATGCCTCTGAACGCCACTTCTTGGGAATCACAAGTGGGGAGAGTTGTTGCTCTCAGATCCATCTTGCAGGCTTATGGATGGCCACTGTGAGAACAGGATGCTGGCCTAGATGGACCCTTGGCCTGATCCAGCAGAGCTCTCCTTTAAAAAATAAATTAATTAATATTTTATTAAATTTCCTCTTTTATAACAAATTACAAATAACAGTTGTCCAATTTTACATTTTTCACACACACACACACCCCGGTGACTTCCCTCATCTTCCCTCTCTGGTTTCTTACAAAAATTGTTATCTTCTGCATGTTAATATACACAAAATGTCATTACATTATCTTCCTCCATGTTTTAATTAAATAAAACTGTGGGTGTTTATTCAAAACCTGCCAATGAGTCCAATTCTTTACGTTGTTTTTGTAAATAAATTTTGAATGATTCTCATTCATTTTTAAAGTCTCTATTGTCCTTTTCATGCAGTTTATCTGTTAACTTTGCTAATTCTGCATAGTTCCTCAATTTTTCTTACCATTATTCTTTTGTTGGTACTTCTTTCTTCCACCCTTGAGCTAATAAGATTCTTGCCGCTGTTGTAGCATACATAAATATTTTCCATTTTTCTTTCAGCAGTTCTTGACCTGAAATGCCTAGCCAAAAGGCTTCTATTGTTGTTGTTTTAACAAATGTTATTTTAAACATTTTTTCAATTCGTTGTATATCATTTCCCAGAAGTTTTTTTAAAACAATTTTACATTCCCACCACATAGAGCTCTCCTTATTTTATTGCGTTCTGAAATAAAACAATCAGCAAATGGGTTTTGGAGGCAGGGCGTGGGAGGGGAACCGAGCCAATGCCGGCCACAGGTGCCGCAGAGCTATGCAAAATAATCATTTGTGGGATCTATATTAAGGCTGCATCTGCCTAGGGGAAGCCCAGAGGACATAGAACCACCCGTAAGCTCATCACATTTGATAGCAGTGAGCCACGATGACCTGGTTTCATCCGATGCACACAGAGACTCTTAAGTCTCTGCCCAGATACCAACCTAGAGGGACTTCCGAAAGCTTTCCACTGAGAATGCTCAGGTGCGATTGTTACAGATGCAAGGAGTCTTAACTTTCCATTCCCATTTTTTTTAAATGAAAAAACCCTGTTTTAATGTCCTGTTTGCCAGCTTCCCATAGTTATCTAGCTGGCCACTGTGGGAACAGCATGCTAGACTAGGAGGAATTTTTGATCTGGTCCAACTTCTTATATTCTACTTGGATGGCTTTAAAAGTGGGGTTGATAAATTCATGGAGGATAAGGCTTGTTGGTGGCTACTTGCCACAATGGCTATGTTGTAGGCCAGCATCAGAGGCAGGATACTGCCCAGTACCAGTTCCTGGGAATTGCAAGAAGGGAGAGTTGCTGCTGTTGGTTGGAACTGTAAGAACAGGATCCTGGACTAGGTGGGCCTTTGTCCTGATCTAGCAGGACTCTTCTTAAGTGTGTATCCATCTCCTACCCTTGGAAGAATGCTCTGTGTCATCTTTTTATTAATGCTGTGGTTCTCTTCTCCTTTTGCCTCCCCCCAAACCTCAAGGTGGTTTCACCCAAACATCAATGGCATTGAAGCGGAGAAGTTGCTGTTAACCCGAGGAGTCCATGGGAGTTTTTTAGCCCGGCCTAGTAAAAGCAACCCGGGAGACTTCACCTTATCCGTCAGGTATGAAATGTTCAAAAACAACAACTTTGGGGTGGATGGGCCAGCTTGGAACCAATAGCATGGTGCCATGTTCTCAGCAGAACAAATTCTGAGTGGAACGAATCCTAACGAATCTGAAGGTGCGTCTTCACCCCCATCATTCAGCCCGGACGCTGAGGTCCAGCTCCGAGGGCCTTCTGGCGGTTCCCTCACTGTGAGAAGCCAAGTTACAGGGAACCAGGCAGAGGGCCTTCTTCGTAGTGGCACCCGCCCTGTGGAATGCCCTCCCAACAGATGTCAAAGGGAACAACAACTACCAGGCTTTTAGAAGACATCTGAAGGCAGCCCTGATTAGGGAAGCTTTTAATGTTTGATGCATTACTGTATTTTAATATTTTGTTGGAAGCTGCCCAGAGTGGCTGGGGAAACCCAGCCAGATGGGTGGGGTATAAATAAATTATTATTATTATTATTATTATTATTATTATTATTATTATTATTATGCAACATCAAAACATTTGCTTTGCCCTCACCTTCAGTACACATCAGACATTCAGAGTTTTTCTGCTCACCCACAAGAAGGATGGAAACCAGTGGCAGAGCTGCTACTCTGCATGTAGAAGATACAACCAAGCAGGGCTGAAATTCTGGAGAGACTGCTGGTCAGTGTAGACCACTGTTTCCCAAACTTGGGTCTCCAGCTGTTTTGGGACTACAAATCCCATCACCCCTGACCACTGGTCTTGCTAGCTAGGGATGATGGGATTTGTAGTCCCCAAACAGCTAGAGGCCCACGTTTGGGAAACATTGGTGTAGACCAATGATAGCCAGCTGGTGCCTCACCTCCCCAGGCTACTAGCTTGGGTTGCTTTCAAAGAGGACTAGACAAATTAATAGAGGGGAAGGCTATCAGTGACTGCTAGCCAGGACTGGTGATACTCTGCCTTCATGGTCAGAGGCAGAAACACATCTGTTTTGTTTGAAAGTTGCAGGAGAAAGAGAGGGCGATTGCACTCGGGTCCTGCAAAACGAAACTGCTTTCATCAGGTGAAAAAGAACTCTTGTGAGATAGATGAGGCGCTCTGCGCATGCTCAGAGGCACACTCTGCATGGGGTGCTAGCGTTCTTGCATCTGCAACTTGGCCAGCTTCCTTGGGGCTGCTGCCAAACCATCCGGTGATCTCAGGGCAGAGTCCGCCGGCTTGGAAAAACCCCTCTTGATCTTTCCAAACCTCTGAATGTTTAGCTGCTTGGGGGCGGGGAGGGCAGGGAATAAGCTCATCCACTTACAGCTGTAGCTGGATCTCGGTAAATAATTTAAGGAGCAGGAATTGGTGCTCTGTGCATTTCTGTAAGAGGTGTTTGGGCCGCAAGCCAACCCTCGGGGAGATGCAAGTGCCAAGGAAAGGGAGCTTGAAGAGTCTCTGGACGAAGAATCCATTTAACATGGAAAACGGGGGACGTTTTCTGAGAGCGGGTCTCGTGTTCTTGGCTGCAGCTATAATGCAGATTATTTCAGGGGGAGTGGGGAGGAGATATTGCTAGATAATAGTGTTTCCGCCTCCTCTTGCACATTGTCACATGGCTACAGAAATTTCCCTTTGTGAAAGTGGCCCCTATTTGCTTACACTCTAAGCAGGTGCAGGAATATTTTTGTTGTTGTCACATTCCCCCACTCTCCCCCCCCCCGCCTCAAAAGCTCCATGTACAGTGGTACCTCAGGTTAAGTACTTAATTGGTTCCGGAAGTCTGTACTTAACCTGAAGCGTTCTTAACCTGAAGCGGACTTTCCCATTGAAAGTAATGGAAAGTGGATTGATCCGTTCCAGACGATGAAAAAACACCCCCTAAAACAGCAATTTAACACGAATTTTACTGTTTCACGAGACCATTGATCCATAAAATGAAGGCAGTGATCAATTTACTGTACTATAAAATAAATAAGACAGTATTTTAGATGAAAAAAATTAAAATTTATTTCCAAACTCACTGTTTGGAGGGGGCTCGGGGTCCTCTTCCACAATCACAATCGGCTTGGCTCCCTGCATTCGTGGAGGCCTCAGAGAGCTCCTGCGGCTGGAGCCCAGTCGCAGAGCCTCTGCAGGCCCTGTGGATGCCAGGGCTTGGCTCCCGACATCCGCAGAACCGCTCTAGGCACTGCGGATGTCGGAGTCTGGTTCCCGGCATTCGCGGAGGCCTCAGAGAGCTCCGTAGGCCCCGCCGATGTCCGGGTTTCCCTCCAGGCAGCGGCGAGGCCTCCGAGAGCTTGGACAACTTACTTCCGGGTTACAATCGTTCGTAACCCGAAAAAACGTAAGTTGAAGCGTTCGTAACCCGAGGTACCACTGTATTGAAAGACTCCCAGAGTTGCAGTGCTATCCCAGAGTTTGCTTTCCTTTGAATGGACCAGTGGAGATTCTGGTGCCTATAGTAGGACATATGGTTTTAGTCACACATAGATACAGCCTAAGCCTAGGATGGAAGTATTCGCAGCATTAAGACCCCCAGATACCTTCCTTCTCCATCTGGTGCTGATCTGGATCCTGCGCAGAGCAAGCACATCTCTGCATCTCCAGCCTCATGGTCCTCTCTCTGATGTCTGTTCTGCTACCTAGCTGCCAATTCTGTGGAACTTTTATTCCTAGACTTCTCTCTCTTTCCTCGCAACGATCCTGCGAGGGAGGTTAGGTTGGGCGGGATATGAACTCATGTCCCTGCAGTCCTCTTTACCGCTCCCCTCGCTGTCTTGAGCTCCAACCAGCAGGTGAACACATTTCCCACCCCCCTCCACTGTGAGTCTTACAAGGAACAGTTTTGGCCTCCGTCAAACACGGTAGTGACAGAGACACCTGTGTGCGTTTTTGAGGGCAGCACAGATTTATTGCCAATCGGTGGGCAAGGGCACCCCATCCCGGCACTCTTGGCGGTTCAGCTTTCATATCTCGGAGAGCTTTTGAGGTAATTAGCAGCTGCAGCTGTGTGCTTCAGCGAGGGAAAGAGAGCCGTCTTCCTTTTTAAAACAGCGCCAAGACGGATCTGAGGGCGACGGAGGTTCTTCTCCCGCGAAGTGAAATTTGCAGCCGCAGCCGTTTTCGTGTAATTATTTAATCCAGCTGCTGGTTTGGAGAGGGACCCTGCCGCCTTCGCTCAATAGCTGCCTCTGTGGCGAGGCCACAGGTGTCCCTTCTTTGTGCAGAAGCGATTTTGGCATCAAACAAATTGAGCGTGACTCCATGGAAGCATTGTCGGGCGTTTAGATGTAGGCGGTTCTGGCAGAGAAGCGTTTGTGTGGTGGCCTGGTCATTTGCAAAGGATTGTGTGTAATTTCCTCTTTTATTCCCCACCCCGGTTTTAGAACTGCACACTTTTTTACAGGTGCTAGCATAGCGTGCCCATTTAAAAATATTTCCCTTGCTTTTACCACATTGATTCTCAGCTCAGTAATGCTCCAGGATCAGGCAGGAGCAATCGTGTCGATGAGCATACGAGATGCCAGAATGAAAGATGAGGTTGCCCCTCTAGCCCAGCATCCTGTTCTCACAGTGGCCGACCAGATGCCTGTGGGAAAACCCACAAACAGGGTTTGAGTACACAAGCCCTTGTGGTTTCAATGCAGATCCATCGTGGCTTGCAGCCATCAGTGGCACTCTCCTCCCTGAGAGAATCTGCTTATCAAGCCATCCAAGCTGGGGTGCCATCACTGCCTCCTGTGGCGGTGAGTTCCATAGTTTCAGTCCTTTGCAACCAGACGGTCCCCAGTCCAGTCCCTGGCATCTGGAAGAGACTCTGGTCTGCAAACTTGCGATATTTGGGTTTGAAGATTGAAAAAATACTGGTTTCTGGAAAGTAGAATCTTATTGTGGAGCAAATGTTTCGAATAATCCTTTGTATGTAACTGACAGATGAAGAATTGGAAACCCTCTTTTCTTTCTTTCTTTCTTTCTTTCTTTCTTTCTTTCTTTCTTTCTTTCTTTCTTTCTTTCTTTCTTTTCCTTCCTTCCTTCCTTCCTTCCTTCCTTCCTTCCTTCCTTCCTTCCTTCCTTCCTTCCTTCCTCCTTTTCTTCCCTCCCCCCTCTCCCCCCCTTTTTTTTTTTTTTTTTTCTCTCCCCCCCCTGCATGCTACTATCTCTCTCTCGCTCTCCTTTTTCTGCTTTTGTTTTTATATAGATTAGTTTTTGTATCATTAAAAAGCTTTAACAATGACAACAATAATGCAAAGAAAGACACCGGTCTCTGATACCCCAGAGGGATGCTGGACACCCCGTAACATGCTTTCCGTTTTTAAAAAACTTCATCAAACCAGTTAGGATGAAAACAGTGGTTTGTGAGCAACTTTCTGTCGTCTTCTTCTTTCCAGCACGGAACGGGTTAATCCCATTTGGCTATTAGCAGTGCTGAGAGCACCAGCGCAGTCCCATTGGGGACCCTTTCTGCCCTTCTCTCCCCTCCCTGGCTTTCCTAAGAGGAGGGAGGCTAATTGCATTTAAAGGCACTTAAGAGGCTGCCTGCCTGCCTGCTGAGCTGGCCCCTTTAGGCCTCCAGACGCCTGATGGATGAGTTCAGTCCGGGAGGGGTTGTCTGCTTCTAAAAAGCTTGGTGGGCCAGTGAATTTGGTCACTCCCAGTTGCGGGACTCCACTAAGAGTGGCAGCAGGGGACTCTCCCCTAAGAGCTGGGCTCATTTAGGAACACAGGAAACTTCCTTATTATACTGAATTAGGCCTTTATTCAGAGTCCTTATTCATAGTGCTGACAAATGCTAATACTATTTAAAAACCCAAAAAAATGCACATTAAACAATAAAACAAAACCTTGCATCTGTTTCTGACCCTCCTGGCTGTGCAGATATTCTGATGGTGATGTTTATCCCACTTTTGATTTAGTTATTATTTATTGAATTTATATCCTTCCCTTCCTCCCCTGGGAGCCCAGAGCAGCAAACAGATACACAATTTTTAAAAAGAAAGCATTCTAAAACAAATGAAAGCATTCTACAGAAAAACACACAATTGCAAACGTCTAAAAGCTGTTATGGTCAGAAACGTTCTTCTGTCCAGTGATCTTGGGGTTGCCAGGAACAGGGTTGTTCAGCCAGGGGGAGCAGGAATGCATTTCCTTCTGAAGGTTAATGAAGGGCATTCCACAACCTGGGAGCCATCACTGGAAAGGCCCTGTTGGCATCAACGGGGAAGTCCGTGGTGCTGGCACTTGATCCAGGAATCTCAGAGCAGCGTGCGTGATTCTACCCCCCACATACCAAATTTGTCTTTACAACAAGTGTGCAAGAGAGAGAGAGAGAGAGGAAGGAAGGAAGGAAGGAAGGAAGGAAGGAAGGAAGGAAGGAAGGAAGGAAGGAAGGGAGACGCTGGCAAGAGTCTCAGAGAGTTTAAAGGCCAAGTGAAGATTTGCACCTGAATGTCAACCTACCACCCTGCCCCACGTAGCCTCTTGCTTCCAGGGTTTGTTTTGCAAACAGGTGTTGCAATCAGTTTTTAGCTCATTTTTAGACCCCACTTTTCCTCCCCACACAAGAACCCTGTTTGGTAGAGTGACAATGAGTGACACATAATCTTCAGGGCTTGGTGGGGTTTTGAACCCAAAGCCACATTCATACCATGCCTCTCAAGCATCACGATGTCACTTGGAACAGTTACGTCTTCCCCCAAAGAATTATGGGAGCTGTAGTTCATTAAGGGTGCCAAGAACGGTTAAGAAACCTCTGTTCCCTTCACAATACTACATTTCCCTGGGAAGGGGGGACTGGTAGTTAAACCATGCTGGGGACTGTAGGCAAGTAGCGTGTACAGAAATGCATATACTGGGGTCAAGGGTGCATATAATAAATGCATATATTGGTGAAAATAACATGGAAAAATGCTTTATATCACAGGAAACCACCTTGCAAAAATATGTATATTAGGCAGTGCAAAATGAGCCCTAAAATGCTGATCATTTTTCATGATTCTAATCCTCCCCCCAAAAAAGTTCACAAACAGATGTGGAAATGTAGGGAACCTAAGGTTGGGGGGGACTGCAATGGATTTGCCCCCCCATCATTTGCTGGTTGTTTGGTCACTGAATATGATGCTTTTGTTTGTCTTTATACCCAGCGTTACAAATTCTGTTCTCTTCTTTCTCCCTCTCGCAACCGCTTTCCGTCTCCAGGAGGAATGACGAAGTCACCCACATCAAAATCCAGAACTCTGGGGACTACTACGACCTGTATGGCGGGGAGAAGTTTGCCACACTGGCGGAGCTGGTCCAGTATTACACTGAACAGCAGGGTCTCCTGCGGGAAAAGAACAGCAACATCATTGAGCTGAAGTTTCCCCTCAACTGCCAAGATCCCACCTCGGAGAGGTGAGCCGGGAGCTCCTGCCTCAGACTGAGCCCTGTTTGCATGTTCTGTTCTCATACTGACCTTCCCTGAGCACCGTCCTGGCCTACCTTATAGGGTGGTTGTGAGAGAGACGGAACATGCGTGTAAACTGCTTTGAACTTCAAGTGTCGTATAAATGCAAAGAATCGTAGTTTCTGCTGCTGCTTCCTAGATCAGGGCTGTGTCCCTCCAGCTGTTTTTGGACCCAAGTAGCCAGGGATGATGGGAATTGTGGTCCAAAAGCAGCTAGAGACCCGGGTTTGGGAAACCCTGACCTAGAGGATCACAGGCTTCCAGAGATGGGGAGCCTGTGGCCCTCCAGGGGTTGCTAGACTCCAGCTCCCATCAGCCTTAGCTAACATAGCCTCTGATCATGGATGATGGAAGTTGGTGTCCAACAATATCTGAAGAGCCACAGGTTCTCCCTGTCTGTTATAGAAGCGGCTCTCAGCATGGTACTGTGTCAGGGGCCCCTTCCTGTACCAGTTGGACACCTCTGTTAGGCTTACCCAGGTCTTTCTGATCAGGTGGGCACCATGTTTATTTCCCACAATGCCTCTGGTGTAGAATCACTCTGGGGCTTTGTGGGGGGTTTAAAATGGCAGTCGCCTGACACTGAGGAAGAAGATTAAGGAATGGGGAGGAGAATAGGACAGGAGTCTCTGACGGGTCCTGGCATCTGCTTGGTGATACCAGACCTAGGGCCTGGGTCTGTTGGCAAATTTGGGCTCCATCTGCATTATACATGTATTGTACCACTTTAAACAGTCACGGCTTCCTCCAAGGAATCCTGGGAGTTGTAGTTTGTTAGGGGTGCTGAGAATTGTTGGAAGACTCCGTCGCCTCAAAGAGCTATAATTGGCATCGTAATCGTTGATTTATTAATTACTTTCTGAGCCGTGGTCTCAAGGCGATTTACACATAAATTAACTAAAAACTATTAAAAAGCTAGTTTAAATTCCTAGAGTGGTTTAACGGTCCATCTGTTTTCTCAGGGAGGTCTGGGAATCGTAGTTCTATAAGGGGAATAGGGGTCTCCTAACAACTCTCAGCACCAATCCACAAACTACAGCTCCCAGGATTCTTTGGGGGAAGCCACGACAGCTTAAAGATGGGGCCTTGGTTTCCAGGTGTTTGCTTAACTCTTGTTCCCATCTCTTAATTCCTGTATTTCTTCACATCCAGGGCTGATGACATAAAGATAGGAACCTCTAGGACCCAGGGGCAGAAAGTACCTCCATGTTGAGGGGTTTGTTTTGCTGTGTGGGGAAAGAGAGTCACTCCTCAAAATAGGCTGATGGCGCCATCTAGGGATGAAGGGGTAGAGGTTCAAGCTTACAAGAAAGAGAGGCCTTCCTTATGGGGCAAGCTGGAGGCCTAGTGCTGGTGTCGGCCTCAGGTGTGCAGTCAGGATGGAGGAATCTGTCAATCATGCTTTTTCTCGTTTTATCATTTTTGCAGTTTTCCCTTCCGTTCTCCACATTTCCATAGCAATTGGCGATCTCCCCACCCCATGAAAACCCACCAGCGTTTTCATGTCAAATTTCTCCTAACGGACACATTATTATATGCAGTTTTAACTAATATATATACATTTTTGCTGCAACTTCTCTCCTCATGTAATGCATTTTCCTTGTGTTATTTTCACACACACATTTTCCAGCACACTTTCCCTCCCAGTATATGCATTATTTGGACGGAGAGTTGCATTGCAAAATTCGGGGAAGATAGAATTTTTGAAATATTCTCGGGTTTTGGCTTCTGAATTGGTTCCAGAAGTGTGAACTGGGTATCTTCTCACTAAAATGCAAATAATCAGTTTCTCCCCTATGCTTAGAATGGACAGGCTATTTTTATTATTATTATTACTACTATCACTATTATTATTCGTATCTGCTCACCACATATAAAGCAGGCATGCGTGTAAAAAATTTGCATGAAGAGGCAAGCTAAAGCCTCATGTATCATCACATCTGTGAGGCCCACTGGTCAACTGTAGGCAGGTCTAGAAGAGAAAGGGGGTGGAGCTTGCAGGACTGCCTTCTCTCTCCCTTATACACCTGCACCCCCATGATGCAAGCAGGCATGGAGGCGAATTGCAGGCCAGGATGGCCCTTGGGGTTCTTTCCAGACCACACCCCCTACTAAGCCACACCCACTTTCCCCAGGCCACACCCCTCTCCAGCTCCGCTTTGTATCCTTAGTAACACCATAACTTAGCGCTGAGGTTGAATTCCGAGCATATAGTCAAAACACATTGGGTGCAATAGCAGGTGGGATTGACAAAGTCTTTTTTAATCTGCCCCCCTTTCCACTTCCTTTTAATTTTGTTAAAAAATTGCCAAGTGCTGAATGCACACAAGTTAAATGTGCACAAGTTGCGGGCTTACTATATTAATGCTAACTAATACCCTTAGTGGGACGCAGGTGGCGCTGTGGGTTAAACCACAGAGCCTAGGATTTGCCGATCATAAGGTCGGCGGTTCGAATCCCCGTGACGGGGTGAGCTCCCGTTGCTCGGTCCCTGCTCCTGCCAACCTAGCAGTTCGAAAGCACCTCAAAGTGCAAGTAGATAAATAGGGAGCGCTCCAGCGGGAAGGTAAACGGCATTTCCATGCGCCGCTCTGGTTCGCCCGAAGCAGCTTAGTCATGCTGGCCACATGACCCGGAAGCTGTACGCTGGCTCCCTCAGCCTATAGAGCGAGATGAGCGCGCAACCCCAGAGTCGGTCACGACTGGACCTAATGGTCAGGGGTCCCTTTACCTTTACCTTTAATACCCTTAGTATTTCCCCGCCTGCCTGGAACATGTCCTTGAGCAAACATGTTGTTTCACAATGTTGAAATTGACTATAAATATATGAAATTTAGCTGTGATTAAATGTAGTTCCAACAACTGGTATTTAAAGGTCTGAAAGTGGAGGGTGGAACATTGCCATTGTTGCTAGGAGCCATGACGTGTCTTTGGTCCAGGGAAGGGCTGTAGCCCAATGGCAGAACATCTGCTTTGCCTACAGAAGACTCCAGGTTCAATCCCCGGGATCTCCAGGCAGGACTGGGAGAGATGCCTTGTCTGGAACCTTGGAGAGGTGGACAATCAGTCAGTGTGGACAATACCAAGCTACATGGACCCAGGGGTCCGATTCTGTATCAGTGTCCTGTGTTCCTGCCCATTAACTTCAATGGTGCAGAATTCAGTGGCCAGGTTGCTCACCGGAGCAAGACGGTTTGAGCATATTACAGCAATCCTGGTCTGACTGCACTGGCTACCAATTAGTTTCCGGGCCCAATTCAAAGTGCTGGTCTTGACCTATAAAGCCTTCAATGGCTCAGGACCACAGTACCTCAAGGACTGCCTCTTTCCATATGAACCAACCCGGACCCTGAGGTCATCTTCTGAGGCCCTTCTTTGTGTGCCTCCTCCTCAAGAGGAGGGTGGCAACACGAGAACGGGGCCTTCTCTGCAGTGGCTCCCCGTCTGTGGAATGCTCTCCCCAGGAAAGTTCACCTGGCGCCTTCATTATACACCTTTAGGTGCCAGGGAAAAACATTTCTTTTTAACCAGGCCATTGGTTGATCTGATTTACATCTTATGTCCTTTAAAAATTGGTTTTTTTGGGGGGGGCTATTGGGTTGTTTTCATTTTTATTAGGTATTTTGTGGTATTATATCTTGAGTTTATTCTGTGAACTGCCCTGAGACCCCCGGGTATAGGGCGGTATATAAATTAAATAAATAATCATACTCTAGACAGAACTTAGGTAAAGGTAAAGGGACCGCTGACCATTAGGTCCAGTCGCGGACGACTCTGGGGTTGCGGCGCTCATCTTGCTTTATTGGCTGAGGGAGCTGGCGTACAGCTTCCGGGTCATGTGGCCAGCATGACTAAGCCGCTTCTCGCGAACCAGAGCAGCGCATGGACACGCCGTTTACCTTCCCGCCAGAGCGGTTCCTATTTATCTACTTGCACTTTGACGTGCTTTCGAACTGCTAGGTTGGCAGGAGCAGGGACTGAGCAATGGGAGCTCACCCCGTCATGGGGATTCGAACCGCCGACCTTATGATCGGCAAGTCCTAGGCTCGGTGGTTTAACCCACAGCGCCACCCGCGTCCCTAAGTCCCAGAACTTAGTTGGCCATAACTCCTGATCTCTTGGCCTACTACACCACCCCAAACTCTCTACCTAAAGCTCTTTCCCTTCCTAGATGGTACCACGGCCACCTGACGGGCAAAGAAGCTGAGAAGCTCCTCACTGAGAAGGGCAAGCCCGGGAGCTTCCTGGTGAGGGGCAGCCAGAGCAAACCGGGAGACTTTGTTTTGTCAGTGCTGACGAACGAGGATAAAGCTGATACGGGGGACCGGAAACCCCGGGTGACTCACATCATGATCCGGTACCAGGTAAGGTTTGTGAAAGCAGATTGTCAGACATTCCTCAGAGGTTTCTAGTTAAATCCACCCGGGGGGTGGGAATCCAACATGAAGTTTCTCCTTGTCGCTGAGCTTTAATCCATTGTGCTGATGGACAGGCATTGATGCTACAGTGAAAGGTTTTGCCATTCGCCTGTTTTGAGCCAATGAACTCTCAAGACCTTAAAAATGGCAATAACTGTTCTGCCTTCATCACTAAATATAATAATAATAGCAATTGCGGTGAGCTGAATTATTATTTATTTATAATAGTAGTCTCATATCCAGTGTCGCTTGGGGATTCTAAGAACCCCCCACAAAAGTGCACTTTTGTGAGGTGAGGTCCGCCATCTTGATTCAAAATGGAACCCAGTTGTACCCAAACGTAGACGAAAGCTCTGCTTCTTGATCTCAGGAACCATTATGCAAAATTTTTCTTAAGTGATATTCATATGCCAAGCAAACCAACAGTTCTCATATATGTATATGTATATAGATAGACAGGATTAGATTAGATTTATAAATAATGGCACGAATGGTTCCTTTCTCCCCTTCTGCCCTCAGAAAATAAGTAAGTCTTGTCCTTGCAACAAATCTAAGAGGCAGAAAGCCTAGTGAAGCCTCTTGGATGAGGCTGAACTTCGGTTTCCCTTGACTAACATGCTTTTCGCTGCACTACACAGCCTTTTGAATTAGGCCAAGGTGAGCTCTGAGAGTGAGGATTTGAGTCAACATTGTCCTAGTCCACAGCTTGTTCTGCCTCTACCACACTCTCTCTGTGTGTGTTCGTTTCTGCAGTCATAGCTCTGCCTTTCCCCTACAGCTGGATGGAAAATACGACGTTGGGGGTGGTGAGCGTTTTGACACCCTCACGGACTTAGTGGAGCACTACAAGAAAAACCCCATGGTGGAGAAGTCCGGGGCAGTTGTACACCTGAAACAGGTAACATGGCAACACTTATTTAGGTGGGACTGAGTTGTCCCTGATTGGAGAAGCCATCCGAGGAAAGGGCCTGCCTTCGTTGTGTCCCCCAGGGGTGTCCTTTTTATGGTTCCCGTCACCCCAAGTCAGCCCCTCTCTCTCTTCTTGGGCCTTCATGTTTTGAGGTTGTCTTCTGTTCATCCCTGTCTTGCAGCCTTTCAATGCCACACGGATCATTGCCGCCAACATTGAGAACCGGGTGAAGGAACTGAACAAAATGGCAGACCACACCGAGAAGGCCAAGCAAGGCTTCTGGGAGGAGTTTGAGGTACACAGGAAAAACGAGAATTAGATAACAAAAACTACAGACTCCACAAAAAACCCCAAAGTTTGGCAAATACCGCATCTGTTTTTATTTATTTTAAACATGTATATTCTACTTTTTACCAACCTAGCTCTAAAAGCAGCTTATAGCAAGAAATAAGATATATGTACATTAGACAAAATGTAGAGCAACATTTTGAACATCAGAAATTTGAACAAAGTTCATAAGAAATAAATATTTTTTTTTATTGCAAAGGCCTCCTGAAATAAAATGGTTTTAACCATAAACAAATGTGAGGTCATGGAGGGTTAAGAATAATAAGAATAACAACAGTAGTAAAAATAGAAATATTTCTTTTCCTTTTTTATATTTCCTCCTTCTTTTTAATTTTGTTAAATTTGCAAATAAAAAAGAAACCATCGATAAATCAACAAGTCCGTCATAGAACTGAACTAAACAGTTGTGAGTCCAACTGTTTCCCTTTATTATTATTAAATATATTTATTGAAACTTATTCAAAGATACACAAAAATACATACCCATGACAAAGTATCTTTTTATAATATGCTGAGATAAAACAGCTACTTTAAAAGAGAAAAAAGAAGGAAGAAAAGACAATGAGAAACCTGAAGAAAGAGAAAGCGAGAGGAAAGGAAGAGCGAGGACAACAGTTTTCAATGTAACCAAATCGCCTTGACAGCAGTTCCCATCCCATTGCTCACCTGGACGAGCCATTTGCTCCCCTCTGTGTCTCACCCAAAGGAGATGCCCTCCTGCCAACTGCAGGAATGTTCAGGGATGCAGGAGAGGATATATTGTCTGATTATATCCTTATCCAACTTGTGTTAACAAGTTCCCCAATTTCAGCAGAATATCATTCCCTTTTATTTTAAGTTTGCAATGGCTGTGTTTGCTCAGGCTCGCTAAAGCCTCTATAACAACTGTTCTGGTATTTTCCCCTTATTCCCTCATAAAATAGAAGAGACGACACAGTCTTTTACAAAAGTATAAAAAGAGTTTACTCACATTCTGTTCACAATCAGATCCCAGAAGGCAGACTTAGCTTAATGAAGTAACATACACTTGGAATCTATCTCTTAAGAAGACAGTCCCTTTGCCCTCTCTTGCCTGGAAGCCAAGAGGGCATCTTTGACTTAGTAGATGTTGTGTCTTCGATGCATGTGGTGTAAGAGAGAAAGATGGCTGCCCTGCCCTGTCATTACCTGCACAGGTGAGGCCACACCCACCTCTAGTCACATGCAGAGGAAGTCTGTCCCAGCCCAGAAGGAAACAGGAAGTTTACCTGCTGGCTGGACAAACATCCCTCCCCATGTGTAAACATGTTCACTCTAGGAATGTTGTACTTGACTGCTCTTGTGTTTCACATCCCACACCAACAGATTCCCAATCCAGTTCTGATATTGCACTTGGCCATAATGAGGCCCCTTAGGCAAGTAGTGGTTTTTTTAATACTTCAGCGCCCCCTATTTGCAATCCTGGGAATATTGGCCTACCTTGCAGGTAGCTTGTTCAGATTTCGCTTCAAGGTTTACACTCCCTCTTTGAAAGCACTTTGCAGATGTGAAGTGTTTTTTAAAAAGCAAGCTTTCTCTCTTTCTTGTTTCTGACCTCACAGATGCTGCAGCAGCAGGAATGCAAGTTCCTCTACCCCCGGAAAGAGGGACAGCGTGCAGAGAACAAAGCGAAGAACCGCTACAAAAACATCCTTCCCTGTAAGCATCACAGCTTTTTCACCCGAGGGCCACATCCTGCCCAGGGCAACCTTCCGAGGGCCGCGTGCCAGTGGTGGGCGGAGTCAGAAGCAAAAGTAGGCAGAGCAATGGGTCTGGTGTGGTGGAGTGATTAGGATTTGTATCCGGACTTAACCATCTTGGGACAGTGACACGTGTTTGTGTGGTCACTTTTTTTTGTGTCGCCATAAGCTGCCTTGCATGGTCATTTTTGAGGGTATCCAGGAGACAACATATAAATACATCTGGGAATCGCTGCAATTTTCTCCCCAAAATATCATGCCATGTTTCTCTCTTCGTGTAGTTGACACGACGCGAGTGGCTCTCCGAGACGTAGATGGGAGTGTCCCGGGTTCCGATTACATCAATGCCAACTATATTAAGGTGAGCAGAGAAGGCCTAAGGCTGGGGAGGGGAGGGCCAGAGGACTCGATCTTAACCTGCAAAGTAACGGGTGGCAAAGTAGAAGGTGTCTCTGAACATGGACGAAGGGCATTTTGTTCTCAGCACTACTTTGTGCAGAGAGCCAGTGTGGTGTAGTGGTTAAGAGCGGTAGTCTCGTAATCTGGGGAACTGGGTTCGCGCCTGCGCTTCTCCACATGCAGCTGCTGGGTGACCTTGGGCCAGTCACATTTCTCTGAAGTCTCTCAGCCCCACTCACCTCACAGAGTGTTTGTTGTGGGAGAGGAAGGGAAAGGAGAATGTTAGCCGCTTTGAGACTCCGTCGGGTAGTGATAAAGCGGGATGTCAAATCCAAACTCTTCTTCTAAGCTGGGCAGAGAGGTAAGATATTGGGTCCTCCCAGCCCCCAACTTCAGCACTCTAATTTAGGGCAGTCCAGCTTTTCACACCAAGTGGGCCGCAAGAGTACTTCAACATGGAACCCACACCCCGCACAGTGCCAAAATTTGATGGGAAATTAGTGCTGGGAAGCCACTAGCTAGGCTTCGGGAAGGAGGTGGGGAGACTCTAGGACCCTGCCAGAGTCTCACACCTCCTTCCCAAAGCCCAGTGCCTCGCTTACCTGATTTCAGGAAGGCTGCTGAGGGCTGCAGACACACAACATTGTGTGTCAAATGTTGCCAAGGGCTGCCGAAAAGGCCTCGAGGGCCACGTGTTGGACCGCCCTGCCCCTGATGCTTTTGGACTCCCAACTCCCAATAGCCCCAACTTCTACAGCCAAAAGTAAGGCATGATGGGAGTTGTAGTCCACCAACTTCTGGACGCGGATAGGTTCCCCATTCCTGCTTTAACTACTGCTATGCCACATGGGTGCTCAGTTAGATCAGCTTAGTGGTCCTGGCTTCCCCCAGAGGGTCATGGGAATTATTTTTAGTTTTGTTAAATTCTACTTTTTAAACTTAAACATGTACCATTTCAGCTGTGGGTGTACAGTCATACCTAAGAACCCGAACGCCTTGCAAGTCGAACGTTTTGGCTCCTGAATGCCGCAAACCCGGAAGTGAGTGTTCCGGTTTGTGAACGTTCTTTGCAACCTGAATGTCCGATGGGGCTTCCGCAGCTTCTGATTGGCTGCAGGAGCTTCCTGCAGCCAATCAGAAGCCGTGCTTTGGTTTCCAAATGTTTTAGAAGTTGAACGGACTTCCGGAACGGATTCTGTTTGACATCTGAGGTACCACTGTACAAGCATTTTTTTCGTGTCAGTCTAATACTTTGGCTTCTGTTCATTTAAAAGTTTAATGTGCCAGACAAGCAGATGATTTTGTTATTGTGGAAAAACGGAGTCTTTTATAAATTATTGGACTAGCAAGGCAATGTAGTACATGTAGTACAGGGAACTCTGTGACCCTAACATCATCATCATCATTATTATTATTATTATTTTCTTCATCATTATCGTCATTATTATTATTATTTATTAGCTGAGGTGATTAAACGTTTTCACTTAGTATTTTATTTTACATAGGTTTCCCCCCCTTTTAAATGTGTCTGTACAGTAAAGAGGCTGTAGCTTTGGATGTCATAATTTAATCATTAAACAAATACATTAAAATGGGGTGAGGGAAAAGGATAATTTAGGGTGACATTCAACTCATTTTTACTCAGAGCAGACCTGCTGAAATTAATGGACCACACTTAGGCATGTTCACTGATTTCAGTGGGTGAAATTAATAAATTTAAATTAATTAAATGAGCACAACGAAGCTAGTCATCCATTAGGGCTTGTCTTTTTGTTCTTCCTTATACTCACCATTCTCTCTTTTTGTGTGTGGGTGTCCCATTTCCCTTACTTTCCAACACCCCCTGCCCCCCTCCCCGCCCTGTTCTAGAATGTTCTTGAAGACGGGAAGAGCTCTGAACACAGCAAAGTCTACATTGCCACCCAGGGCTGCCTCCAAACCACAGTGAACGACTTCTGGGCGATGGTCTACCAAGAGAATACTCACGTCATTGTCATGACGACCAAAGAAGTGGAGCGAGGGAGGGTGAGCCAATCAGCAACCCAGTAGTGCAGGAGCGGGGGGGGGGGCTTTTTCTCAGCATGAGGGCCACATTCCCTTCCCAGCAACCTTCTGAGGGCCACGTGCCAAGGAGGGAAAGAGTCAGAGGCAAAAGTTGGCGAAGCAACAAATGCGAATTTTACCTTTCCAGTGTAGGCTAGTTTCCACACACGTGCTCCCACACCCCACTGGCCAAATGTCAAGTGGTGCTCCGATGGTGTCAGAAGTTGTGCTGTGGCTCATAACCTTTTTGGTTTGAAGTAACGGCTCGGATGAGCTGGCCAGGGCTCCCTTATTCTTAATTTTTGTCCCCACCTCTGCATGTCAGAAAGAGCAAGTGGGTTATAATTAGCCGGTGATGAGCTTCAACAGCCTCTTCAAACGGAGGCTTGAAAGGGAGCCAGCACAGAACCCAGCCGGTAATTGCCACGCTGGCTGAGAGCCTTATTAACAGCCTTGCGCACGAATGGATGCCTCTCCAAATGCTGGTTTCGTTACCAACAACGAGAAAGGGAAATTGTGGTGTCCGTAATCACTTCCTTGGTACCCTCCAGCTCTGTTTGGAAACTTGTTCACAGGATGCTATCATTTTTTATTTAAAAAAATATAATTTTTAATTAGGTTCTTTAACATATCATTTTCAACAGTAATTAAACATACTTTTACATATTATTCAAATTTTTGACTTCCATCAATCCGGTCTGAAAATTTTCCAATCTAATCTCTCGGTATGCATTTCTTATCCTCCCTATTACATTTCAAACTCATAACCAATATCTCTGTCTTTTTATACTTTGTATTTTTTTTTATAGAAAATTTTATTAAAGTTTCACATATGATAAAACAACAGTAAAAACATAACAAACTCAACAAACACCAACATACAAAACATAAACAAAACAAAAAAACAAGCATAAATTCATTCCCTTGTTTTCTTCAACCTTACTTCCCCGACTTCCTCATACCTTCCCTTTCTGTATTCCAATTTCTAATATAAATTCAGCAAATCCTTTCCTTTAATCTTGTTTAGATCTTTACCCTTCTTTTCCTTTTCATGCCCATTACAGCTAGTAACCACATAGTATCTAAACCAACATCGTTTCAACATTCATTAATTTTACAATGTTTCTTAAGATAGTCCTTAAATTTCTTCCAATCTTCTTTCGCCGTCTCTCTTCCCTGGTCTCGGATTCTGTCAGTCATTTCTGCCAGTCCCATATAGTCTATTACCTTCATCTGCCATTCTTCCAGAGTGGGTAGATCTTGTGTCTTCCAATACTTTGCGATAAGTATTCTTGCTGCTGTTGTTGCATACATAAAAAATGTTCTATCCTTCTTTGGCACCAATTGGCCGACCATGCCCAGGAGAAAGGCCTCTGGTTTCTTCTTTTATACTTTGTAACACTTCGTATATTTCTCCTTACAAAACTTCTTGTAATCCTACTAGCGTAATTTGTTGATTACAGTTGCTCTTCAAATAATTCATATACTTCTTCCAATCTTCTGTAAATCTCTGGTCCCACAGGTTTCGAATCCTTCCCGTCATTTTGTCCAATTCTGCATAGTCCATGAATTCCGTCTGCCATTCTTCTTTCATCGGAATTTCTTCTTGTTTCCATTTCTGGGCTAATAATACTCTTGCCGCAGTTGTTGCATATAAAACCAATTTAACATCTTGCCTATTAATGTCCTGACCTATAGGTCATAGGATGCTATCATAGCCTGCCCCCCACCCATCCACCAACCACTTTGAGCTTGTATTTTTTCCTCCTCTTTCGTGGATAACAGATAGTTAAGGGACCGTCTTATCCAGTGATGTAGCAGTCCAGGATTGTGGGAATTGAAGATCCCTTACGATTTGTGCGGCAGGGTCCCTGTCTCCAGCATCCTAGAGCTTGCCCAATCACAGCATGGAAGGGGGAATATTTTTAGCCATTCTTACCCTTTTTGGCTGATCGGAGCCAATCAGAGAGAGAGAGTAAGGAAGCGAGTCAGCCACTGAGAATAGGCTCCTGGAGTCATTCTGGGGAAAGGTGTGCAGGAGAACATCAAGGAAGAATTGTTCCATATGCGCCAAAGCTAAGCATTTGGGAGCACCGGAAAAACAAGGTGCTTTCCTTTCAAGAGAAGGGGGTGCAAGTTCTGTTATGTATGACAGAAACCACAACTTCAGTCAGCTCTGGGATACTGCAGCACTCCAAATCATGTGCCCACAGAAAATAGTGTAGACCTAGCTGAAGGGCAACGCATGGAGATCTGCATTGATTATAGAGTCAGAGGATTGTAGAGATGGAAGGGACCCCATCTAGACCAGCCGTTCTCAACCTGTGGGTCCCCAGATGTTGTTGGACTACAAACTCCCATCACCCCTAGCTAGCAAGGCCAGAGCTCAGGGATGATGGGAGTTGTAGTCCAACAACATCTGGGGACCCACAGGCTGAGAACCGCTGAATTCTAGACCAGCCCTGTACAATACAGGAATCACAGCTGACAGAGAACCCCTGACAGATGATAATAATAATGATAGTATTAGTAGTAGTAGTAGTAGTAATAATAATATAATTTATTTATGCCCCGCCCATCTGGCTGAGCTTCCCCAGCCACTCTGGGCAGCTCACAATCGAGTGCTAAAAACAATACAGTGGTACCTTGGGTTACATACGCTTCAGGTTACACACTCCACTAACCCAGAAATAGTGCTTCAGGTTAAGAACTTTGCTTCAGGATGAGAACAGAAATCATGCTCTGACGGCGCAGCAGCAGCGGGAGGCCCCATTAGCTAAAGTGGTGCTTCAGATTAAGAACAGTTTCAGGTTAAGAATGGACCTCCGGAACGAATTAAGTACTTAACCCGAGGTACTACTGTACAGCATTAAATATTAAAAACTTCCCTAAATAGGGCTGCCTTCAGATGTCTTTTAAAGATAAGAGAGCTGCTTATTTCCTTCACATCTGAAGGGAGGGTGTTCCACAGGGCGGGTGCCACTACTGAGAAGGCCTTCCAGCCTCTGTTTAAAAACCTCCTGTGAAGGAGAGCCTGTTTGCACTGTCCTATCAGAAAGTTCTTCCTAATGCTTAGCTAGAATCTCCTTTCCTGTCATTTGAATCCACTGGTTCACGTCCTTGCTTCTTGGAGCAATGGAAAACAAGTTTGCTCCCTCTTCTATGCGAGAGCACTTCAGATATTTGAAGGTGGCCATCCGATCACCTCTCACTTTTCTCTTTTCCAGGCTAAACATACTCAATTCCCTCAACCGCTCCTCATAAGGCTCGGTTTCTGGACCCTCCATCATCTTAGTCTCTCTCCTCTGCACACATTCCAACATCCTCCTTAAATTTTGGTGCCCAGAAATGGGCACAGCACGCCAGGTGGGGTTCTGACCAAGGCAGAATAGAGGGGCACTGTTGTTTCCCTTGATCTGGGCACTGTCCTTTTGTTGATGCAGTCTGGAATTTTGCTTTTAATGGGATTTAATCTCTCTCTCTCACCACAGAATAAATGTTTCCGCTACTGGCCGGATAAAAACTGTGCCAAGGAATATGGTTACATCAGCGTGAGGAATGTTGGTGAACGAGAAGCTCAAGGTTATCACATCCGAGAGTTGGAGATTTCACGGATGGACAGGGTGAGAGGTCACCTCTTTAATAGCCCTTTTGCATGTGATGGTGTTTGCTTTGAGATGGCATTTTCGTCTAATCTCGCTGGATCATCTGCCTGTAGATACACTCCCCACCTCCCAGCTTGGAAAGACCCAGGAATGAGTATACACTGTTGCCCCACAAGGGTGTGGGAAAAGTGGAAAATTCTGCAGAATTCAGAAATCCCTCTGATGTTTAAAAAAGTAAAAAAAAAAAATCAAGTTTCTAGCCCTTCAGAAAAATGGAGCTTCAGAAGAGTGCATCTCAGCAAAGCTGGCTGCAAACTCAATGCAGTCTTTTAGCAGTTTGCATTGTGATTCCAGTGCCTGTTGCAGATCTTGCAGATCATTCCTCCCGCAACCAGAAAAATTGAGAACCCCGCCGAGCTAAATAATACAAAGTAGAGGCATAAGGCAAGCTGTTTTCAGTTTTGCATATGGCACACGGGTGACAAACTCTTCCCCACTCAATCCATGTGCCTCCTGCTGTCCCCTGCTCTCCCACCTCACAGATGTTCATGTATCAGTGGTGTCGGGCAAGAGAGTGTATATGCGCTTCTATATATACAATGAACCCTTGGAACTGAACCCCTGTGTAAGATGCAATCTTGGTATGCAACTTCCTTTGTGCCAGAGTTTAGTACAGTACCTGTGCAAACATTTTCCTAGCTTTGTCCCCCACCCACAGTTCCTTGACAAATCACCCCACTACCCATAAAGGTAAAGGTAAAGGGACCCCTGACCATTAGGTCCAGTCGTGACCGACTCTGGGGTTGTGGCGCTCATCTCGCTTTATTGGCCGAGGGAGCCAGCATGCAGCTTCCGGGTCATGTGGCCAGCATGACTATGCCGCTTCTGGAGAACCAGAGCAGCGCACGGAAACACCGTTTACCTTCCCGCAGGAGCGGTACCTATTTATCTACTTGCACTTCGATGTGCTTTCGAACTGCTAGGTGGGCAGGAGCTGGAACTGAGCATGGGAGCTCACCCCGTTGCGAGGATTCGAACCGCCGACCTTCTGATCGGCAAGTCCTAGGCTCTGTGGTTGAGCCCACAGGGCCACCCGCATCCCTAACATAACGCTTAACAATTCCCACTGCCACTATTTCCCTAAACCAGGCAGATCTGTGTTTCTCTTACCTGACCTGCACTACTCAGAGCGGGATATGTATTTAGCCTTACAAAACTATCTCCTCCTTCAATGTTGCAGGAAGAGCGCCCCAGGCAAATCAAGCACTTCCAGTATTTCAGCTGGCCGGATCACGGGGTCCCCAATGAGCCGGGGGGAGTCCTAGGCTTCCTGGATCAAGTCAACAGGGCCCAGAGGAGCGTCCCGGACACTGGGCCTATCGTAGCGCACTGCAGGTGAGTGGCCAGGAGGGGGCGATGCTTGGCTGAACTGGCTGCGGAGGTAGGCAGTGTTGGGCATTTGCCGGAACTCCCCAAATGAATTTTCTATGGTTTGCTCAAGTAATAATATCAAAGCACTCTCAGTTTGTATGCTCTAGATTTTCTAGGCTCCCCACTCTTTTAAAGCCATCTTGTGGGAGTGAGTTCTATAGTTCCACGCTGCATGAAGGACTTTTTGTTATCTATCGGGGATCTACGCTCCTCCCTTACAGATTATAAACCAGCATAGAGAATGTGAACATTTTAAGATGTCAAGAACGGGTGATGGGAGGAGAAAACAGTGATTCTGGGATAGTTGGCGATCAGTGGGACTGGGGGGGGGGCATATAATTACAAGGCTTACGATTCTTGCATCAGGAATCCCATCAACACTGTTTTTATGGCTGCCTTGTAATCTCCTTAATGGCAGTAATCTCAGTGTTAAACCCTCCAGAGAAAAGGGTTTAAATGTTTGGCGATTGATTTTCCCACCCACCCCTTCCTTGAATGTTGTCAAAGTTGGCTAATGCGAGCTGGAGTCTACCAACTTCCTGGGGGTCCCAGCCTTCCTCTACCTGTTGTAGCCATTCTCACCTTGGCTGACCTATGGGCTAATGTCTGCGCTGGGCTGGTGGTGACTTTGCCCTCCTCACCTCTCTCTTTCCTCCCCCAGTGCCGGGATAGGACGAACGGGCACCATCATAGTGATAGACATCTTGGTGGACACTATTCACAGGCAAGGTAAACAGTAGAACTTTGAGGTTTAATGCAGTCTTGTAAATAATAGGCAATCGCCTATAGTGAGCTGGTACTGCATCCAGGCAACCAGTTAGCAGAGAAACTTTCTGCTTTAGGTCACAAACTACTAACTGCTCTGGGCAAACAGGCTCTCTGGGTGTTTTCAGGGCTGAAAACTCTGAAGATGCCCAACTGACCAGTGAGCTTTTATGCTATAGACTTGACCCCAGAGCTTGCCCCCATTCTTGTTCCTCTGGAGCTTGCCCTTTTCCCTTCATTCTTGCCAGCCGCCATGCAGTTAGTTAGGCATTCAGCAGCTTTTTGTGTTCCAAAAGGGATTTCAGGATTGTTCCAGATGATCCTAGGGACAAGGAACTTGAATTTTAACTACATCATTATGGGAAAGTTGAACACTTCCCACCTGGGCGTGATTCTCGTTTTATAAATAAGTTGGCCTTTTGGAGCCGCTCACAAGAGTGGTCGCCAACAGACTGAAACTGTTTTACGGAACGGATTCGATCATCTACTGGAACTGTTAAGGCTTCACGTTGAATTCAAGGGCTCTGTTCAAGAGATGAAAACCCTCTGTTGTATAACCTCCCCAAAAACAAATTGGGATGAATGCTCAGTAAAGACAGGGCATAGTCTTGACCAGTGCTGGATTTACCTATAAGCTAAACAAGCAATGGCTTAGGGCCCCTCAAAAAAATTAAAGAAAAAACACACCTGGATGTACATTTCCAAAATATAAGATAAAAACAAATAAAATAAAACCTACGTACAGCAACAGTGTTTTGTGTTGTGTAGGTTCCCATTTGTTATGTGCAAATGGCTTTAGATACCTATTAGGTCCATAAATTACCATATAGGATGTATTCAACACAAAAAACAGCAACGATTTGTTGTTGACAAAGGACAGCTGGACATATAAAGGGCCCCAGTAGCTTAGGGCCTCATCAAACCTAAATCCGGCCCTGGTCTTGACTACTGATTAAGCTTTGTGCAAGGAAATCTGAGTGAATATTCAAAGAATATATCATCTGGGGTTCCTGTGTGTCCATCGTAATCTTCTTTTTGGCTCATATGCATATCCCTTCCCTAAAACATTCGTTTCCACCAAATAATTTTGGGAAATGTTGTTTTCTTACACTTTCTTTAAGAGGAAGCCATCTTGGCTGTATGGGTGTACCCCCAATTCTAAATCTGCTGCAGGGGAAAATGCTCTCTTTCCACACCATACTTTTAAAGCACATGGCTCCCCCCCCCCCCGCAAAAGGATCCTGGGAATTGTAGTGTACAGAGCTACAATTCCCAGCACTCTTGATGGATGACAGTTCCCAGGACCCTTTGGGGGAGAAGCCGCATGCTTTAAGTGTACAGTGCGGATGTGACCTAAGGCTGCCCCACCTTTCTTGCCCATAACTAGGCTTGGACTGTGACATCGATATCCCCAAGACCATCCAGATGGTACGGAGGCAGCGCTCTGGCATGGTGCAAACAGAAGCGCAGTACAAGTTCGTCTACATGGCTGTCCAGCAGTACATTGCCACAGAACAAAAGGAGCTGGAAGAGGAACAGGTAGGGGGCGTCTCATTTGCCCACCAAAAGAGGGGCGGCTTTGACCTGAAGAGTGCTTAGGGATGGGACCGGGGACTGGATCACACAAGGCTAGTTTTGGATGCAAAGGAATGGTGGGAGGAACCAGCTAGGGAAAGGAAGAAGGCTCAGAGACTGGGAATGACCATGGGTGGTCAAAGAGAGAAGTCTGGGAGGAGGAGGTGTCAGAAGCTGAAGAGGTAACAGGGCTTAGTGAGCTGGGAGAGTCTGTGGCAGAGAGAAGTCCAGAATCGGAGGCAGAAGCTGAATCAGGAATGTTGGGGAAGGGATGCCAAGAGGCAGAGATGAGTCCAGCTGTTGAAGAGTCACGGGTGTCTCCCACTCCTGCTGCGACCGGCTCCCCTCCTCCCTGGTCTCCCAGAACCAGAAGAGGGCTGAAATGGGTAAAGGAAACATGGCCTCATGCAGATGCAGTCTCTGATTGCTTAGGAAAAACCCTGGAGAGGAGAGGACTTAGACTGCTGTGGGGAGGTGGGGACTTTCAGTCTTGGCAACTGATCCATGGGGCAAGACCTGTGCTTATTAGGCCTGACACTCCGCCAAGTCTGTGCACATCATGCTCTTGCCAATAAAGAGTTAATTCCAACTTGCAGGGAGTGATTTACTGCTGGCTCACTCCTGTCACCAATTGCTTTCCAAGCTCAACTCCCAAGGTGTTTGCTCTGAAAGCATTTAAACCAGGGGTGGGGAACCAGACTCCCATCTCCCATCAGCCCCCAGCCAGCATGGCCAATGGCCAGGGATGGTGAGAGCAACATCTGGAGGGCTGTAGGCTCCTCATCCCTGAACTAGACTGTCACTTGCCTGTATTTCCCTGAGCTACCTCCATCACAGCTCTGCCTTTTTTTAAAATGGGGGAATAAGGAACCTGCGGCTCTTCAGAAGCTGCTGGGCTCCAACCTCCATCAGCCGCAGTTGCATCCAGTGCTGGTCCTACTCAGAGTAGACCCATGGAAGTTGGTGGACGTTGGCTAACTCGGGCACAGTGATTTCCATGAGTCTGCTCTTGAGTAAAACTAGGTGGGATGCTGCCCAATGAACCCAAGTTAGTCTTGTCCATGAATTTCAGTGGGTCTACTCTGAGCAAGAGTAGGTCACATTTTAGAAATGGCCTCAAAGGTTGGAGGAGCTGTGGAACCAATCAAAACTGTCCGGTTGTCACGTTTCAGAGAAATACGAGGAAGGAGAGAGAGTACTTGAATATCCGATACCCGCCGATGGAGCAGCCCAGAATGAAAGCTCGTCCCCCGTCACCAAGAGTCCAGACAGGGTAAGGTGGAGCTGTGGGGAAGAGGGCCTTATTTGTAGGCAAAGCAGTGTGGGGTGGGGGAGTTGGGGAGACAGCGTAGACTTGAAGCCTTGGCCCAACATGAATTCAGAGCAAATTTTTGGCTACAGAGAACATTCTTTTCAGAGTTGGGGATGCCAGAGGAAATTGTGAGAGGGCAGAAATACAAATTGTTGTGAGCAGCTTAGCATCCAATTGGCATGTTGGGAGGGTGGGAAGCCAACAGTTCACCTCCATGCCCAAAGGCCTCCCAGCAAACAGTACTGTTAAGGAACCCAATCATTGCCTCAGTTCTTTGTCTGTAAGATTTAGTGTTGTTACATTTCTATACCACCTTTCCTCCAAGGAATTAAAGGTGTCTTACCTGGTTCACCTCTCTCTCTATTTCATCACTGCAACAACCCTGTGAGGTAGGTTAGGCTGAGAGGCAGTGACTGGCCCAAGGTCACACACACACACCCTCACACCCCCGGTGGCCGAGAGGGGGATTTGAAGCCTGGTCCTCCAGCACTCTACCCATTACACCGCACTGCCTCTCAAGATGAGAATGCTTTCATAGACGGGGAAGCAGCAGCAAAACGGCCATGTGGTTACAGCTAGATAATAGATGTGAGATGCATTGAACACTCGAAAGCCCCCAAGAAATGCAAAATGTGATGCCCCAGGCAGGCATATTAGCTGGCTTAGTTTTTGCAAGACTTCTGCTCTTCTCCACACCCTGCTTCCAGAAGTTTTTCTTTGGGGGGGGAGGGGGGTTGGAGGATGGGAGTTTGCTCTTGGTTGATGTGTTCCAGCCCCCTTTCTCCTGTTTTGCGCAAGATGAGGGTTGAGCTAGATGCCCCACTAGGCCCCTTCCAACTCCACAATTCTGTGTTTCTGTGTTTCTATAGAGTCGATGAAGAATCTGCCTCCGTATACGAGAACCTCAGCGTTAAAGCCACAAAGGTCTCAGGTTTAAGCAGCTCTGGGAGATAGCAGCTTTGGAGAGGGGCGTGTACTTGGTGGCTATAAAACAGGTCTGTGGTTTTTTTGTTTAACTTTAACGCTGTTTTAAGGGACCAGTGGGATCTGCAACAAAATGTTGCAGCATAGAATGTTCCAGTTCTGTATGCCGTAGAGAGAGATTTTCCCTCCCCCATCACCCAATATTCACTGCCCCGTTCACAGGAGACAAATTTTAGGCAGGGGGCATTTCGAAAGGTTTTCTTGTCATTTTCAGTGGTGTGGTTTTGTTTTGTTTTAAAACTCTCTGAAAAGGTTTGAAGGTTATTACTGGTAGTACCATAGTCTAGCTTTTTTTTTTTTTTAAAGGAGATCCAGTTTGAGCGGAACTGCTCCTGGGCGTTTTGCAATCCCTCTCTTCCACTATCCCTGCCCAAATGCCCCAGGCATTGTTTATTTGAGGGCAGAGAAGGAAATGGTATCCACCGCAGCCCACAGATCAGGGATGGGGGACCTCAGGCCACGCGATCAAATGTGCCCCTTCCTGAGTCGCTTGCATAGCCCTCAGAATTCCCCCTGGGCAACGCCCCCTCTCAGCAGACCACACCCCCTTCCACATAGGCCACACCCCTCCCCACAGGCCACGCCCCCTCTCCGGTCCCGTTTCACATCATCTTTGTCAGGCTGAAAGTGTCCTTGCAACTCTGATGATGCCTCTTGTTTGTCTGCATGGAGGATAGATCAGGGTTTGTGTGTGTGGAGATTAGCCTACCACACCAAGATAGAATTCTGCTTTCATTGCTCCGCTCACCATTGGCATGTTACCCTCGGAAGTTTTCCTCAGAGGGGATGTGGCCCTTGAGCTGAAAAGCATTCCCTTCTGCTGCCAGAGAGAGAGAGAGATGTCATCTCAATGTGGACTAGTGGCATGCAGGGGCATAGCTAGGGGTGGCGAGGTGGGCCCCCGCCAGGGGCGCAGGCGATTGTGGGGCTTTATGGAATATGTCTGTAAATATAAATACAGTGATACCTCTGGATGCGAACAGGATCTGTTCCGGAGCCCCGTTCGCATCCAGAGCAGAATGCAACCCGCGTCTGTGCGAGTCGCAATTTGCCGCTTCTGCACATGCGTGTGACATCATTTTGAGCGCATGCGCAAGTGGCGAAACCCAAAAGTAATGCATTCTGTTACTTCTGGGTTGCTGCGGAGTGTAACCTGAAAACACTCAACCTGAAGCGACTTTAATCCGAGGTATGACTGTATCGATTATTGCCTCATAAGAAATGGTTTTAAATAGAGGGTGAATGGAATGGGTGGAGGGGGGGCGGTTGGAGGAGAGGCGGAAAGAAGAGCTAATTTGTCCATGGCTAGGGGGCGTGATCTGGGCGGTTCTGCCAGGGGCAGAAGATCACCTAGTTACTGCTTTGGTGGCATGACCTTAAAGCAACGAGTGTGACCAAAACAGAGGCAAGTGCTTTTCTGTCTCTGTTAATACTGTGATGTTCAAATTGCTGGGAGGCAGAGCAACCTCCATTGGTTCTGCTGTGTGACAGGCCAGCCCCCATTAGGCTACCTCTCCCCATCACTGTCATCTAGGGGGCAGCCACTCCACCCAGCGGCTTCAGTGGGAGAAATAGCAAGCAGTAGGCTAGTTTCATCTGTGTTGCTGGATGCCCAGCTGCATCAAGCACCTTGCCATCATTTGGTCATTATAGGAACAAGAGTTTAGAAACTGGTGTTTTCAGCTTTGATTTTCCTCTTCCCTCCCTGTCCCTTTCTCCTCGTGTGCTGTGTTTCTCTTTTGTTTTTTAATCGCAAGCTTGCGGGTAGTTTTGTTTCGATTGTAGGCAAGCTGCTCTGGGAGTGTTTTTTGGTTGAACAGTGGGGTACAAATGCTCAGAGCAAATAAATAAAGCGAATACCTCTTTCCCCCTCCCTTTTTTCCTGCCCTTATATTAGGGGTTGCCGAGAGCCGCACCTGCACGTCCTCCACAACCTTCCATCGCCACCTACTGCTCGTTTTCACCACTTGAACCTTGGATTCAGCACAGAAAACCAAAGATTGACCCAGCATGCCACCTGTCAAGGGAGGAGCTGTCTATGCTTTAGGAACAAATAACTTATTCAGGAAAGAGACAAACTTTCCCCCCGTCCTGCACAAATTCCCATATGCCGTTTATCTGCAAGTGCCTCTGGATGTCTGTAATAGAGCCTACGAATCTCCTTTTAACTTGTTTTTTTTATAGATATATAGATATATATATAAGCACAGTAAGCTAATGAGTGTCCTTTTTTGTGGAGTGGGGTGGAAAGGGGAAAGTTGTTAAAATGTCACAGAAATAAGAGGCAAAAGCACATTGTTGTGCATGGAATGTGGTACGGTTTTCTCCTCAATGGGGATGGGTTTACTGAGCTGCAGAGGAGAGAATAGTAGTAGTAGTAGTAGTAGTAGTAATTAATAATAATAATAATTTATTATTGATACACCTCCCACCTGGCTGCGTTTCCTCAGCCACTCTGGGCGGCTCCCAACAGAAGATTAAAAACACGATAAAAGATCAAACATTAAAAACTCCCCTAAACAGGGCTGCCTTCAGATGTCTTCTAAAAGTCAGATAGTTGTTTGTTTCCTTGACATCTGATGGGAGGGCGTTCCACAGGGCGGGTGCCACTACCGAGAAGGCCCTCTGCCTGGCTCCCTGTAACTTGGCTTCTTGCAGCGAGGGAACCGCCAGAAGGCCCTTGGAGCTGGACCTCAGTGTCCGGGCTGAATGATGGGGGTGGAGACGCTCCTTCAGGTATACTGGGCTGAGGCCGTAGTATGTTGCAGCAGCTCTCGTTTGTGATTTTTGCTCATTTTGCCCATGTCCCCCAATTGTGGCTCCCTAGTAGGTTATGATCGACTAGCTAACAAAACGATCCATGCTGATCATAGCTTGCTAGGGAGCTACCGGCATCCTTCCACACACCTTGTTCAGAAACAGCTAGAAGTTGAAGCTTCCTAATTGTCTTATTCTGCCAGGAGAGGAGCAAAGTAGAAGTGGATCGGGCGTCACACTTCAGTGTGATGCTTGCTTCAGAGAAACCACATTATGGCAGAAGCAGAATTGTAAAGTTGGAAGGGACCCTGTGGGTCATCTAGTCCAACCCCCTGCCATGCAAGATTCACAGTTAAAGAATCCCTGGCAGACAGCCGCCCCCAACCTCTGTCTAAAAACCTCCAATGAGGGAGAAGTCCATCATCTTCAGAGCAGCTCTGGCTTACTGTTATGACTGAACATGGCTGTGCTACCTTACAGTAATGCCACACCTGTAGTCACTGCCTGGTTTACCCTTATATGGGGAAAATACCAAATTGTGCCACCATTTTGAGAATATTAGGAATGCTTCTCTATGTTAACGAGAGGTTTTTCTAAGCAGGGTACCTTTTCTTCCACACCAGGGATGGCTAACATCTGTGGCATTCCAGATTTTGCTGGACTCTTAAATCACACCAGCCCTCTGACCGCTGACCCCATCTTGGGCTGGCAGCAGCTCGGGCCCTGACCTCTTTTTTTTTTGCTCTTCAAGATATGGCAACCTTATCTTAGTAAAGGTAAAGGTAAAGGGACCCCTGACCATTAGGTCCAGTCTTGGCCAACTCTGGGGTTGCGGAGCTCATCTCGCTTTACTGGCCGAGGGAGCCGGCGTACAGCTTCCGGGTCATGTGGCCAGCATGACTAAGCCGCTTCTGGCAAAACCAGAGCAGCGCACAGAAACACTGTTTACCTTCCCGCCAGAGCGGTACCTATTTATCTACTTGCACTTTGACGTGCTTTCGAACTGCTAGGTTGGCAGGAGCAGGGACCGAGCAACCGCAGCTCACCCTGTCGCAGGGATTCAAACCACTGACCTTCTGATCGGCAAGTCCTAGGCTCTGTGGTTTAACCCACAGTGCCACCCATGTCCCTATCTTAGTAGAAGTTGTCTTTTTAAAAAGAGTAGTCTCAATGTGAGAAACTTCCAAATTAAACCTTGAATGCTGGCAATAAACAAAAGGAGCCATGCTGAAAGCTGTAAGCAAACACTTAATAGGTGCAAGTTGTCAGGAGCTCGTCCTACTCTCGAGTAGGACCGCCATGTGAAAGACAACAATCCCATGACTGCAATCACGGAGCAGGAATTCTAACATAAATGTCACGGCATTTGCAAGACACCATGTTTCCCTGCCTTCGGAAAAGGTTAGGGGGGAGTCTCTGCGAGTTGCTTCCGAGCTGCGATGTCTTGCTGGTGCATTTTGTTTTTGTGTGCTTGAAACAGAGTTGGGAAAAATGACCATTGCTAGCTTAAAGGGTCATGATTTGTTTGCTGATGTCTCAATACAGATCAGGCTTAAGAATCCACTGGGTGGTGATGGTTGGGAGGAATTGTCTAATCAAACCATGGGTTTTTAAAAGTTCGTTCTTCTAGAAATTCTTTACGAAAGTTAGTTGCTTGCTGAGGAACCTTCTGCGTGTGGCAAAGGATTTGCAGTGTGTGTGTTGTACAGTGTATTCATGGTGCATTCTCCTAGGCTAGTCATACCAGTGATAAACCACGAAGGAACCTCATTGACACCCATCTAGTAAGATGAGCCCTGCTGGATCAGGCCAAAGCGTGGCCATCTAGTCTAGCCTCCTGTTCTCACAGCAGCCAATCATATGCCCCCAATGGGAAAACCACAAGTGCAGGTAGCCCCTCGTAACCTAAACCTCTTTAAAAGCCATTCTCTGCTTGTTTTCTCTCTCTTTCAATTGTGCACTGCTACCCACCCTTCAAAAAAGAAAATCATGCAAAACGCCGACACACATTTAAGTCAATTTAAAGAAACTGCCATATTTGTAGAATACCACACACCATCTATATAAAATTGAAATGTTTAATAACACATATAAAATTAAATACGTTCTCTTCCCACTCCAAGATATAATTGCGCATAGGCTTCATTCAAGCTGTTGGTGAAGGGAGTCAGTCTCTGGGGAAAAGTCCTTTTTTCCGTTGTCCTTTCACATGTAATGGGCCCAGGGGACAACACTGCGCATTTTTGAACAGTTGGCCTCTTATTTCTGCTGGTCTGATAGGCGTGTGGGGAGGTATCATTCCAGGTAACTCTTTGGTGGGCATCCTTCAGAGCAGCAGGTGTTGACCTTGCAAAAAGGTTCACCTCTGCTCTCTGCATTGCCACGGGAGTCACAAACTGGGTTAACACAGCAGAACCCACAGGGTGTATGGAACGGCAATGTCTTTATTTAAAAGTTTCCAGGGGTTCCTAAAAATAGCATCATGAGCAATTCGAGTGAGCAGAAAGCACCGATGTCCCAACTCAGAAAGCCAGACCGTTGGACCACCTAGTGTCTAGAGTTGTCCGCTGTGACAGTCTCAGGCCAAGAGAATTTTGTTCAACTTGGAGGTACAAAATACGTACCTCCTGCATGCAAAATATGTGCTCTGCCCACTGAAACACAGTCCCTCCCTCTCTGGGGCTCACCCTAGCAGGTCAAGAATGTCGCTCATCGTTGGCGCTGGGGTGGTGGTCGGAGGCGGTGGCACATAGTGTGGCCTGCTCAGCGTGTAAGTCCTGGTGAAGCAGCGGAGGTTGCCCGTCTTCAGGGCGCACTGAACCGGCCACAGGATGATGCAGAAGAGAATGATGATCAAGGCCGAGAGCAGCATGATGCGCTTCCAGTCATCGCACATGTCGCAGCGGGCAAGCCTGCTCATGAAGCTCTCTGGGGGCACCACAGGGATTTCAGGTTTGCTGGGGGCGACGTCGATGCTGATGCAGGGCTCGGCGCTCTCCGGGTCGGACGACTGCCTGCAGCAGAGGCGGGTGCCCTCCATCCAGATCATTTTTTCCTTCTGTAGCTCGGGAGGCAGGGTGGCCAAGAGTTCCTTGCTCGTCTGGAGGCCCGGAGGCCCTTCGAGAGGGATCTCGGTGATCTGGCGGCAGAAGGGGCAGGGGAGCTGGTCCTCGACTCGGTGAGGGGGGAGAGTGGCGGTCAGGCGGGCCAGGCACTCCAGGCAGAAGGTGTGTTGGCACTGGAGGACCTTGGGCGTCTTGAAGAGGTTGTCATAGGTGTTGAAGCAGATGGAGCACTCGATGGGGGAGCCCGGCTGCGGCGAGGTGGGGGAGCCCAGCCGAACCTTCCCGGAGGTGGGAGAGCACACCGGCGAGCACACGCGGGGGCGGCCTTCCGAGGAGGGAGACGTGATCACGATGGGGCTGAGGGGGACGGGGATCTCATGCGGGGCAGCCGGGACGGGGCTGGTGGGGCTGGTGGGAGGAGAGTTGGGCACTTCTGTGTGCCACACGTGGGAGAAGCAGGACATGACGGAATCTGCAGAGAGAGAGAGAGAGAGAATCTGTATTAAGGGAAGCCAAGACAAGGAAGAACCAAAATGGGATGGGTAGCTACGTGGGCTTGCATTCCCTCTTGTGGGGGGGGAGCGCATGCAAATTTTAGCTATGTACAGTAGGCTAGTTTCTACACAAACACACTCCTCTCTGTCCTCAGGCAGGCAAGAAGCAATGGCAAAGCACAAGGGCGCAAACCAGCCACCTAAAAGCACTCAAGGCGGGTTTGAAGCAGGCTGGGGTGATGGGTAGCCTGGGGAAAAGTTGCAAGGGCCACACAGAGAGGCCTGGACGGCCACATGTGGCCCCCAGGACTGACATTCCCCACTCCTCAGCTATACACACTTTAAATATATATATATATATATCCATAATGGAAATGACACTCTAATCCAGTTTTAGGACAAATATTACTAGCTTTAAGGAATTCTGTTTTCCCTGAAAGGAATTAGACTAATTGGCAGAAGAGAGCATCTATCAACAGCTACAGACTGAGGGGGCTGCTTCTATATACCTCTGAATACCAATTGCTGGGGATGTATGTACACACACACAGTTCTTTGACCCATAAGCCGGGGAGGCTGGCTGAATAGGAGGGCACTGCTACAACCAACCTCAGCCAGTCCCCCGCCTGCCTGCCTTCTTCTAGCTGGACAGGGGGTGACTGTGCCTGACCTTGGCTCTGGCTCCATCCACTGCTGGCCTCCTCACCTTCTGCCCTGCCAGTTCCACCAGCCACCAGCCACCAGGGGCAGAGCCACCGATAGAAAAGTGTAAAAACATACCCCAGCCGGTGCTTCTCCTAAGCTGAGAAGAGAGAAGTGTTGCCGTCTCCATGAAATCCACAAGGGATCTCTCTAAGGTTGGCTATCTAGCCTGCTCGGTGGTGGAGGAGGAGGAGGAAGTGGCGACGGGCAGCTTGCGCAAGAGCCTAAGACAGACAGACAAGTCCATTCAGAACTGGAAGTAAGTACTAGCACCAGAGAGCTAAACACAGGTCTCAACTATTTAGGTGGGCAGGAAGGCACACGGTGGGTCTTGAACCCATAGTTTGCAAGCCACAACAGATCCCTGTGGGGCTTACAGCGCCACTAGTGGGTGGAGGCTGGTACTGCAGTGGCCAGTTCAGCAGGGATCACCGGCTAGAAGAAGCCAGTAGGATTTGGAGGCCTGGCATTTTCTGTCTTTGAAATAACAGCTGGCCCTGGTTGTGGACTTGCCCATCTCTGTGCTGCCTGGAACTTCTGGGAGTTGTAGTTCAACGCCGCTTGCCTGGGCAGCACTTTGGGGAAGGTTCTCATCTCATCCTAAGGGACAGGAAGGGTTTTGCTTGTGCTCTTAGCCCCAGTTCTGGCAAGCCCGTCCCCATCCGCTAGTTTGCGGCCAAATTAAACCTTATTTACTTATTTAATAGGCTGGGAGTTTGCGTAGGCAAGATTATGACTGTGTCTTAACGTAACCAGCTTCTGTCACATATACACACACACTTTTCCGTTTCCAACAAAATGTTAAAAGGGTGTCGTCTGACAACAGTCCAGTTCCTAGAAGCCTGGTGTAATAAAGCTGTAGGGTTAGGCACTTCCAAAAAGGAAGTCAGATGAGACTATGGTCCTTTCCTGGGGAAAGACCATGGCTGGGTGGCAGAGCATCTGCATTGCATGCAGAAGTTCAATCCCAGGTAGAGGCTGCCTGAAACCCCTGCCTGAAACCCTGGAAAGCTGCTGCCAGTCAGTGTAGGCATCAGTGAGTTAGATGGGCCAAAGGTCTGGTTTGGGAGGGCTTCCTCCTAGAGCCGTTTAAATCTCACTTCCTAGAAGGCCAGAAATGAATGTGGGAATTAATGACAATCAAATTCTTGCAACAATTCTACTTAGGCTGCATATGTTCCTGAACTACAACTCCCACCTGCCAAGCTTGCTGGGGCTAATGAGTTGTAGTTCAGCAATATCCGGAGGGCCCGCATCCTTACTAATAATTAAATTCTTTGTTTTTCTTTTGCACTCAGAAGATCCACCTGGCGGTTTTTACGCTGTCTTTCCTCCATGGAGCTGAGGCTGAGCGATATAGTTCTGTTTTCCCCTTCCCCACCTCTTTATCCCCACAGCAACCCTGCAAAGCATGGAAGGCTGGGAGATTACGATTGGCCAAAGGTCACCTGGCAGCTTCATTGGAACCCAGGTCTCCTCGCTTGTACCTCTTGCCTGCTCCCACACTCGGCTTGCCCTGTGCAAATCCAGGAAACTATAAACAAAGCTTGTGCCAAGTCACAGCAACTAGTCCTCTTTAGACATCTGGAAGAATTAGGCTGTGTTTTAAAAACATCCAGTGAGGTGTCTAATGGGACAGGCTCCCTGCGATCAGGTGAGATGCTCAGAGCCCTCAAGCGAGGAACACTAATTTTCATGTACAGTACTCATGGAACTAGCTCAACCTGTTTTTGAGGCTAGGCTGAGCTGGGAAATAATTCAAATTCAACCAGGAGGATTGAGTCACCCCAATTCAATGGAAGCAAAATGTGCTGCATGCTGCGGCTCCAGGTTAATTAATCTGCACCCGTTTGCTTCTGCCTGTTCATGTGCCTCAGTCACATGCCAATTCCTGGAAGAAGATGCCACTATAGCCCCTGGCATGGCAGGTTTTACCTTACCCAGAAGCAATAGCAAGGACTCCTACGCACTCAAGTCTAGCCCGCATTAAGTAACTTGGCAGATTTGGGCTAAAAGCTTGATGGCAGAGTTGCTCAGATCCTGCCTGCAGCTTTCCCATTGAGGCATCTGGTTGGCCACTGTGCAAACAGGATGCTGGGCTAGATGGGTCTTTGGCCTGATCCAGCTTCAAGGCAGAGTACCTCCTATTACTAAACACTGGAGACAGAGCTAAATGAATGGGACTTGTGACCATCAAGTATTCCCATTTTATTCAATGCAACAATTATGTAAGGTAGGTGAATTTTACAGCCATGTGAAGATTTGAACCTGGACTCACCTATTCCTACCTCGACACCATATTGATTCTGTCAGATGTCTTTAAATGATGTGCAACATATGAGAATTTATCCTGCATCCCTCATGCATCTGCATGAATCAGTACATCAGGCTTGACTCAGCCTAATCAGTGATTCACGCCCAGTTAGGTGACTCATACAGAGATGCAGTGGGAACCTTCTCCGAGGGCACGCGATCAATTTCCAGCTCTGAACTCAGGATTAGTGCATGGATCTCATGCTCAATGTGGAGGCATGTGACAGAATCAGCTGTGGCCCCACATGAGCAGAATTGGAAAGAGGCAATGTCAGAGCAGTGAATCACAAAGAGAAGCAACAGGGAAACTCCCAATATGGGTGGGTGCTCCAAGTCACAGCATGTGTTTGTTTTGCTTTTGGCAGACCCAGCAATAAGTTTGGGAATGATCGGAACAGACTGTGAACCAGCTTTGCAAACTCCATGCACCAGACACCCAGAAAACCAGTGTGGTGGACGGGTTAGCATGTCGGATTAGGAGTGGGATTAGGAGCAGGGCACTTGCTCAACAACAATTTACCACTTCTGCTGAGGATCTGTTATACGGAAATGGCAACAACTGCATTAAATGGAGGGGGGGGGAGAATCTGATTGCAGGTCTATAAGGACTTCACACAGTGAAGATGCGCCGAGCCCCCCCAAAACCTTGCCACCCTCAGCTCCTTTGGGTGGAAGTCAGGGATATATATTTAATAAGTAAAACAAATAAATGCAATAAATAAAACTGCTGTGTGGAAGCAGTTGGCCCCTGCTGGCCCCACTTCAAATCCGTATTGCAGGGATGGACATTTTGACAGGTGGACAGAACCTCCCACCAGTCCCTTTGTTGTCCCTCTGCACCACTGTTTCCCAAACTCGGATCTCCAGCTGTCGTTGGACTACAACTCCCAACATCCCTCGCTAGCAGGACCAGTGGTCAGGGATGATGGGACTTGCAGCTGGAGACCCAAGTTTGCAAAACACTGCTCTGCACTCTCAGCAAAACATCTGCATTGAAAGCAATGGCTATTATCCAAGGACAGGGTTCGTTTTAATCTATACCGGAAAGCATGTGGGTGGAAAACAGTCTTGGTATATAAGGCAGCTTCCTGTGTTCTTTCCCTTTACAAAGCCCACCTAGTTCGGTATTGCCTGCACTGACTGGCAGTTGCTCTCCAGGGATTTAGGCAGGGAGTCTTTCCCAGACCTGCTTGGAGAATCTGAGACCACCTTTTTATTATTGACAGTATTATATTTGTACACCACCCTTCATCCGAAGATCACAGGGCAGTTCACAACATAAGTATACAAAATGAGAACTTGAAATACCAGTTTGGAAGATGAACCCCCCCCCCCCACACACCAATTTTCTGGCCTTAAACTCTTCTGCATGCAAAGCAGATGCTCTGAGAGTTCACTACTGCCCTCCTTGAAAATAAATCTTCCTTTGCATGACAGGCCTATGAAATACGAAAGATATCCCCACCCTTTGCCCCCTATCCTGTGCTTGATGTGTCAATTCCATCCTCAGTGTGTCATTTTCATTCCTTCTCCACGGCAGGCGGCTGTTGGCCTGCCTCAGTCTGGCAGGTAGTTTGCCATTGAATGGACCCATCACCTCCCTGCATCAACATCCTCCTCTCTCCTTCTGATGTCACTCAATTGCCACACTTGGGATGATGGCAGGATGTTTGTCTCAAAAGTGTCAGGAGGTGGAGTCACCGAAAGCCCAGCGCTCAGAGGTATCTTTTGGGTTGCTGCCTCTGAGGCTTTTCCAGAAATTATACTTCTCCCAGGAGTGGTTTTATCTTATCTGCTTTGCAAAACTACGCCGGAATTTGCATTCCACACCCTCGCTCCCAAGAGAGGCCCGGTTGCCTCAGGAAAGCGTTCACCGTTAGGAAAATAAAATTTCAAAGCCCCACACATCTCTCTTGGTTCCTTTCATTGCTTAAGCTCAAGCCCTTTGCCCCATCCACCGCAGAAAACATTTCCGATCGCAGGCTCTTTCTCGCACAACTTTGCATCAGTTCTGTTGAGGATATTATTAGATAATAACCTTAATTCTGGGTGCAGGCTGAAGAACAGCAATGCACCAAAGGCCACCTTAAAAACTCTGTGGCAGAACTGGGATGTGATCAAGTTTTTCTTCCGGTGGATTGGGACCCATAAATTACCAGGAGAAGGGGAACCATTTGGATTTGGGGGGGGGTCCCCCTCCTCTGACCCTAAAAGTTCCCTTGGCAACCTTGAAGTTGGTTTGGTCTTTTTTGCCAACCCAGAATTTAGGAGAGAACAAAACATCAGCTTACCTGTCTGAGTGTGCAAAATCTTTGAAGTAGTTCTGTTCCTCTTCACGGCATGCTGGTATGTTTCCCTGATATAAACCTTCCCAATACGCTGCTCTTAACTTGTCCTGGTGCCTTCTCAAAGGACACCATCCACACCACTGGCCACTGGGCCAATTACTCAGGTGTCTTTTATACCTTCTGGTCTAGCAGGATGACTTACCTGATCAGCATTACCTGTCTCTCCTGATTGTCAGGCAAGGCCTCTGTTGTCATTGGCCGGCTTCGCCCAGAGGGCGGGGCTTCCAGTGTTGACAAACAGGACCGGCTGGAGCAGCTTCTGAACAGAAGAATCAAAGTTCCTGACAGCCCTGCCCACTTCGTGGAAGTTTTGTCCTTTTGGAGATCTGGCAAAGGAAATACTTTCTTGTTCCGGTTTCAAGCAGCTCAGCGAAGGCAATAGAACTCTGGCATATATATTTTCTGGTGCTTTTAGGCCCAGAGTTAGATCTGTTGTGTCTATGCCACCATTTAGAAAGAAAAGAGAACTTTGCGCCTTTTTATTTAGAAAGGTTTATATACCGCTTAATCAACAAAAACCTCACAGCAGTTTACATGAAATGTACAAAATATTTGTTAAAATACCAATCCATACCCTCCAACATTTCTCTGATGAAAATAGTGACATCCTATTCCATAATACAGTGGTACCTCGGGTTAAGTACTTAATTTGTTCCGGAGGTCCGTTCTTAACCTGAAACTGTTCTTAACCTGAGACACTACTTTAGCTAATGGGAACTCCTGCTGCTGCCGTGCCACCGGAGCACGATTTCTGTTCTCATCCTGAAGCAAAGTTCTTAACCCGAGGTACTATTTCTGGGTTAGCGGAGCCTGTAACCTGAAGCGTATGTAACCTGAAGTGTATGTAACCTGAGGTACCACTATAATAGTAGTAGTAATAATCATCTTATTATTATATCCCACCCTTCTGACTGGGTTGCCCCAGCCACTCTGGGCAGCTTCCAACAGATATAAAAACACAATAAATCATTCGACATTAAAATATTCCCCTATACAGGGTTGCCTTCAGGTGCCTTCTGAAGGTTATATAGGTACTTATTTCCTTGGCTCAGAGTTCGCCTAAACTCAATACCCTCCAACATTTCTCTGATGAACATAGGGACGTCCTAAGGCAAAGTGGGACATTCCAGGATCAAATCAGGAACTGCGACGGCTTCTGTAAATTTGAGACTGTCCCTGGAAAATGGGGACACTTGGTCTGCTGATCTAGAGCAGGGATGGGGAACTGTTTCTAGCTAGACAGCCACATTCCTTTCTAGGTAGTAGTAGTAATAATAAGAATAAGAATAATTGATTATTTTTACCCTGCCCATCTGGCTGGGCTTCCTCAGCCACTCTGGGTGGTGCTGAGTATAGCCAGAGGCAAAAGGGAGTGGAACAATAAAGGTAAACTTTACCTTTATTTTTATTTAGGCTAGTTTCTACACACATCCACACACCCCTCTCTATCCTCTGTTCTTTCTGGCTTAGGAACACACCAAGCTGACTTAAGGGCTCGTCTGTTTGTCCACCTGTCACGAGAAAGTTTGTAATTTAAAGATAACCCCTTAGCATTAAGGAGCTGGCAATATGAGGATTTGCCCTAAGGTCACATGAGCCAGGCAGTTCCAAAGTTGCTGCACAAGTTTGTCTTAGAGGCTGGGAAGAACAAAGCTGTCACAAGCTGCTCCTCATTCCTGCAGTTTGTCTGTGGACCCAGAATCATTAGACCACCCAGCTCAGCACTGTCTGCTCTGACTGGCAGCAGCGATCCAAGATCTCAGGCAAAGAAAAATCTTTTCTCTCACCTGCTTACTGGATCTCTCTTAGGAGGAGATGCTCAGCATTGACCCTGGGGCAAAATGTATGCTATACGACAGAACTACAGTTTCAGTAATTTTGCTTTGCCAGCATATTTTTGCAGCCCTTAAGTGCTAGAAACTTGTAATTTTAAAAAAGTGATTTCTTTTTTTTAACCCTTTTAAATAGTATCATCTTACATTCCCTTATTCCACAGAATCTTTTGAAGTTGTAAAAAGGTAAAGGGACTATCAGGTCCAGTCGTGGCCGACTCTGGGGTTGCGGCGCTCATCTCGCTTTATTGGCCGAGGGAGCCAGTGTACAGCTTCCAGGTCATGTGGCCAGCATGGCAAACCAGAGCAGCGCACGGAAACGCCGTTTACCTTCCCGTCGGAGCAGTACCTATTTATCTACTTGCACTTGACGTGCTTTTGAACTGCTAGGTTGGCAGGAGCAGGGACAGAGCAAAGGGAGCTCACCCCGTCGTGGGGATTCGAACCGCCGATCTTCTGATCAGCAAGTCCTAGGCTCTGTGGTTTAACCCACAGCACCACCCGGGTCCCTTTGAAGTTGTAGATGCCACTTTTTGTAGCGAAGTATCTTGCTTTTCTACTTTCCACCCATATATTATGTTGCACAAATTTCACAAAAGGCATCCTTTCGAGAGCTCTTCTGACATCCATTGCAGGAAAGCGCCCTGAGAGTTCTTCTATTAATTGTGGAGGAGAAGAAAAGGAAGACTCTGCTCAAGTGCTTTATGCTTACAAAAGCTGTTAAAAAATCTCTCCCCTTTGTTGATGCACATAATAGGCACATGGAGCAGTGGGCTTTGCAAATGACATGGAAAAAAACCACAAAACACAACCTCATGTATATATTTCTGCCTGGTGGTGTCATCTGCATTTTGTATGAAAATCTTCATGCCTTTCAGACAAGGCTGCATTGGATGCTAAATTAATAAGCAGGGTTTGTGCAGGTGATCCTAACTTGGTGATTCCTCTTAGCCAGCGGTCAGCAAACTTTTTCACCAGGGGGCTGGTCCACTGTCCCGCAGTCCTTGTGGGGGGCCAGACTATATTTTTGGGGGGGAAACTGAATGAATTTCTATGCCCCACAAATAACTCAGAGATACACTTTAAATAAAAGCACACATTCGACTCATGTAAAAACACCAGGGAGGCCCCACAAATAACCCAGAGATGAATTTTAAATGCAGTAGTACCTTGGGTTAAGAACTTAATTTGTTCTTAACCTGAAACTGTTCTTAACCTGAGGTACCACTTTAGCTAATGGGGCCTCCCGCTGCCGCCCCGCCCCCGCCGCACGATTTCTGTTCTCATCCTGAAGCAAAGTTCTTAACCCGAGGTACTATTTCTGCGTTAGTGGAGTCTGTAACCTGAAGCCCCTGTAACCTGAGGTACCACTGTAAAAGCACACATTCCACTCATGTAAAAACATGCTGATTCCTGGACCATCTGTGGGCTGGATTTAGAAGGCAATTGGGCCGGATCCGGCCCCCGGGCCTTAGTTTGCCTACCCATGCTCTTAGCACTTGCTTCTGGTCCCCGTGGCTGATGGAGACGAGCAGGGACAGTGCAGTTGGTATTACTGAGCCACTGAAAATTTATGGATCAGGGATGGAGGAGAACTTGGTCCCTGATAATTGGCCTTGCTGGCTGAGGCTGATGGGAATTGTAGTCTAATAGCACCTGCAGGGCCACATGTTCCCTACCCCCTGCTACAGATTACAGTTTAAGCAGCAAGCAGCCTGGAGCTTAAATCTCACCTGGCCCTTCAATTATCCTCTCTCATCCTGCTTTCCATTGCTCTGCCTCATATTCATTTTCCCCCACACACAGGATGGGAAATGAAGACACAAGCATTTGAGCAAAAAAAATGGGGAGGGGGATGTTCTCCCCTTTGCTCTCACTTGCTTCTTTCCTTATCACTCTGAACCACATCAGGGACCATGAAGGGGAAGAGCAGGGAGAGTGGAGGGAAAGGGGAAGGGGGAGAACAGCCTCCCCTGTTGTTTCCCAGGGTCTCACCAGCAAAACAACAGGGCCACCCCACCCATGAGGCAAGGGGAGATGACTGCCTCAGGCAGCAGATCTGGCCTCCAAGGAATGCCTTGCCCTCAGATGATGCTGCTGTGACAGGAATTGATGCAGCACACGCCTTGAATGCCAGATCTGCTGCCTCTTAAGCAGCCCTAATGATGATGATGATGAATTTATAAGCTGCCTCTATAGTGGTGTCTTGGCAAATATGAGGAGCTGCTGCTCTCCTCCCACCCCTAGGAAGGAAATGGCAGGAGATATCAAGTCCAAACTCATCCTCCTCCTCCTCTTCTTCTTCTTCGCTCTGCACCCACCTGCCATGATTCCCTCCTGCGATGGCCTTTGATTTCTACTTCAGTAAAGTTGTTCTGATTCTTCACCTTGTTCACTCCCGGCTCAAACTTGATATCAATCTTCACTCACCCCCTTCTTCCCTGGCCGGGGTGGGGGGTGTATTGGGATGGTCCTGCAGAACAAGTTGGAGTCTTTTGGATTCCTCTGTTGGCACAAAGCTTGTTCCAAACAGCATCTGTATCGGCACAGGTTTGGCAAAATCAGTTGCGGACACATTTGTTTAACCCAAGGTGAAGATCTAGGCTACGTTTTCTCTCTCTTCCCCTGCACCCCACTTTCCAGAGCTTGAAAGTGTAAAATGGTTGTAAACAAACCCAGTTCAGTCCCACCAGTATATGCAACTGTCTGGCTCATTTAAGGTGATATAGAACCTCTGCTTTCAATAATGATAGAATCCACAGGTGGAGAATACTTCTGATATATCTTTATTATTTGCAAAGGAAACCTTCGTATGAGGTACTGCTTCGTTATCCCTTTGGAGCTGAGCTGCATCTGTGTACTTTTGTCCTTCCGGGTTTGTGGTTAAATTTTTAATTCTTTGTCCTGGTTGCACTTTTTTGTTGTTGCTAACAAATCAATAAAACATATATTTAAAAAGCAATTGAATAAAAAATAAAGCAAGCTGGCAAGTAAATAAATAAAGGAATGTTAGCTGTTTTAATGCACTAAGGGTCTTCTGCTTCTTGCGATCAGGGGCTGGAAGAACAGAGTTACTCTTGTGTGTGCACTTTTTAAATATGTCTGCTGTGTTCATGCTTCGGCTTTCTGCTCCTGATCCATATGCAAATGACATGTGCAGGAAAGTCTGGATGTGGTCCAGGGTCTGGTTGCCTGGAGGGGAGTATCAGATCCATATCACGCACGATGGCACGTGTCTCTCCCACAGAAGCCACTCTAGGAATGCCAGGAGTGATTCGTCACCAGTTAAGGCAAGGAAGTCTCCAAAGAGGAGCAGGAGTTGGCTTTCATCACAGATCTCCTTCCAGTCACTTAGAAGAAATGTAGCGAAGAAACTCTGAACTGTCTGGCTAATTCAAGCTGTCCTCTGAGGTTCTGTCTTTGCCAATATCCTGGTATAAGGAGAATAGCACTTTTCAGGGACATTAACTGTCCCCCCACCCACGTTCCACAAAGCACAGTTTTCACAAGAAAAACTGCACAATGCAAAAATTCGGCTCACACACACACACACACACACCAACAAGAACAACACAGTGAGATGAATATAGCTGGAGAACCAAAACAGTTCTCTGTAATGCATTGGGAGAGCAATACTTAGGACAATTTTTATGGGGAGATCTGATCACGAGTCTCCAGTTTATCTACCAGGCGGACAAAATAAACATTCAACTGTGAAGGCTATGCATTTTCTGCAGTTTAACAGATAAGAGGAGAAAGCTCTTAAAAAGAAAACACAGATCTTAAAGAGAGGCTGCTGTGCCTTGTCAGGGACATTCAAGATTTTGTTTTACGTCTTTATTCAATTAGGTTTTCCATAATTTCATTCAGATTTGCATAAATTCATTTTACTCGGTCCTGTTTTATTTTCTCTACCTGCATTAATGTCCAAATCAGTCCAAACCAATTTGGACATTAATGCAGAAGTAAGGATTTAGATCAGAATCCTTCCTCGGATCTGGAAGTATGGGACCCCCCAACAAAATTTAAAAATTTGGCTCTGTAATTTGGAATTTATGTGATGTGGTTTGATTTGATGTGATTGGCCGGTTAATAAAATTTATATATATATATTCTCTACCTGCTACACGTTAATATTTTTCCAAACCATTATTAGCTAGTAAATACAGTATCAGCAACAATAATAAATGTGATCTGAAAAGGAAATCTGATACTACACCTTTGTTTATATTGTAGTTTATTTGGGCCTGAGTTAACGTCTACTGAGGTTATCTTGTGTGCCTCCCAGCCAGTGGCTAACAGCTGACTCAGAACTGGTGTGGGCCAGAGGAAACCAGCTGTTTGTCGAAAGCCATGGTGGGGAACCTGTGGCCCTCCAGATGTTGCTGGAAAACCCCTTCAGCACCAGCCCACATAACCAATAGTCAGCAGTGATGGGAGCTGTAGTCCAGTAAAGACATAGCTGAGCTGCTGAAAATACAAAACTAAAGTTCAGGGATGGGGGCGGGGAGACTAGACCACAAAAACTATCCTTCTTAATCATTGGCCATGCTGCCTGGAGCTGAAGGTCGTGTCTGTTTGTTTTTTAAATTATTAGAAACGGCTAATCAGTTTACACAAAACATAAAATACACACCAGGATTTTCAACAAAAATCAGGAGTTAAAAGCAAGTTGACCTAAAAAGGTACCGTAACTCAAGTATACATAAAATCCACTGCTCAAAATATGCATTACTTTGAAAAGGAAAGACTGCCTATTAAGATGCATATCAATCTCATTTTTTAAAACCTGTTTTTAAAATCTGTATTCTGCTTTATTGTCATGAAACAGGGCCCTGTGGAACGCCCTCCCATCATATGTCAAAGAAATAAACAACTATCTGACATTTAGAAGACATCTGAAGGCAGCCCTGCTTAGGGAAGTTTTTAATGACTGATTAAAACAACATGTATTTTTAATCTTTTGTTGGAAGCCACCCAGAATGGCTGGGGAAACCCAGCCAGGTGGGCAGGGTATAAATAAATTATTATTATTATTATTATTATTATTATTATTATTATTATTATGGCCTGCACCCCACTGTACTAACACACCTGGAAGGAAATCCTAGGTCCCTAAGTATGTGAGAATATGCTGCAATGTCTCAGGCTGGGGAAAAGCATTCTGCCCATGTTCAGAGGAACTCTTATATAATGCTTTGAAAGAAAAGCCAGTGTATTTGTACTTTGAAGGGCGGCTTGTTTTCCTTTTATTTGTTTCCTGCTTATGTGGCTCAATGTCAAGAAGGTTGAGTCAGCGATTCTGCAAGCAGGTATCACTAAAGATCAGGGGACACCCTACTCCCAAGCCTTGGTTAATCTGAGCACATGCCAGCTTTTGGATCCTGCTCCTCTTCCCATTACACACTCTTTGGCCAGTCTTCATTTCCTGCTGCTGGTCGGGGAGACTACCCTAAACGATTATGTAACTATTATAATGGGCTGAAAGGTGCAAGGCGAGTGATGTCACCCTTCGGAGCCAGGTGACTCATTAGTCACGGCTCTGCTTCCCAATTACAGGAATAGCAACCATTCTCCCGGGGTTGATGTCAGGTTCTTTTCCCACGCAATTACTGGTCAGGAGGCAATGATCGAGGCATAGCTTGAGAGCAAAGGAAGCAGCAGCCATATACAGAATTTCAAAGCACTGATCCATCTAACTTAGGAGTTGGGGAACTGCCGGCCCTCCAAGCAAACTCTGTGCAACCACCTCCTTTAACTTCATCATTAAAACTCACTCTTTCTAATCAGTCTAAATAAATTCAGATCAGATACTCATGCAGAGACACAGCAGGAACCCTATTATTATTATTATTATTATTATTATTATTATTATTATTAGTTTACCCACCCTTCACCTAAAGTGGCAGGGTGGGTTGCAACATTAAAACTCAAGGTTAAAAGCAGTTTAAAACAATTTACAGTGGTACCTCGGGTTAAGTACTTAATTCGTTCCAGAGGTCCGTTCTTAACCTGAAACTGTCCTTAACCTGAAGCACCACTTTAGCTAATGAGGCCTCCTGCTGCCGCCACGCTGCCGGAGCACGATTTCTGTTCTCATCCTGAAGCAAAGTTCTTAACCTGAAGCACTATTTCTGGGTTAGCAGAGTCTGTAACCTGAAGTGTATGTAACCTGAAGTGTATGTAACCTGAGGTACCACTGTAATGGCTTTCAGGAGCCTGAGGCCTTCCAGATGCTGTTGAACTACAATTTCCATCATCCTTCGTCATTGTCCATGCTTTGGGAGGATCTGGAGGAGCAACTGCTGAACCGGACAAATTCACAGAGGATATCCGTGGCTACTAGTCACGATGGCTGTGCTCTGCCTTCACGGCCAGAGGCAGCAATGCTCCTGAATACAGTGGAACTTTGGGTTACATACGCTTCAGGTTACAGACGCTTCAGGTTACAGACTCTGCTAACCCAGAAAGAGTACCTCGGGTTAAGAACTTTCCTTCAGGATGAGAACAGAAATCGTGCAGCAGCAGGCCCCATTAGCTAAAGTGGTGCTTCAGGTTAAGAAGTTTCAGGTTAAGAACGGACCTCCGGAATCTCTAGCCAGGCATTTGGCTGATTGATGTTCTATGGCAGGGGTCAGCAACCTTTTTCAGCCATGGGCCGGTCCACCATTCCTCAGACCATGTGGTGGACCGGACTATATTTTGGGGAAAAAATGAACAAATTCCTATGCCCCACAAATAACCCAGGGTTGCATTTTAAATAAAAGGACACATTCTACTCATGTAAAAACACGCTGATTCACAGACTGTCCGCGGGCAAGATTGAGAAGGTGATTGGGCCACATCCGGCCCACAGGCCTTAGGTTGCCTACCCCTGTTCTATGGCCTTTTAAATGTGTCTGTGGGAGTGAAGTTATTGGTTTGTTTGTTTTTACAGACGCTTCAGGTTACAGACTCTGCTAACCCAGAAATAGTACCTCGGGTTAAGAACTTTGCTTCAGGATGAGAACAGAAATCGTGCGGCAGCGGCGCGGCGGCAGCAGGAGGCCCCATTAGCTAAAGTGGTATCTCAGGTTAAGAACAGTTTCAGGTTAAGAACGGACCTCCAGAATGAATTAAGTCCTCAACCTGAGGTACCACTGTATTATTATTGCGTAGGGTTTTTTTGTTTTTTCTTATTGTGTTTTATGTTGTGAATGAACCACTCTGTGATCTTCAGAGGTTGTATACAAATTAAAACAAACAAACTGTATACAAAAATATGTGTTGCAGGGAAAGTTTGAACCGAAACACTGATGCATTTCCCATAAGGATATTTTATAATTATGAGTTCTGTGGGAGCGTAAAGAATTTAAGATTTTTTTGGGGGGTGGGCATGAGAACCACAGTTGACAGATCTCTCCACCCCTACCAGTGAGCTCCTTCCCCCCTCTCCCCACACATGGTAAGGCCTTTGAATAAAGCACAGGAACAGGGTGGGATGTTCCAGTGGCGTAGCGTGGGTTGTCAGCACCCGGGGCAAGGCAAGTAATTTGCGCCCCCTAACCCGTGGATTTTAGCACTGATTTTAGCACTGCGAGTGTGAGCGCCCCCCCAGATGTTGCGCCCGGTGCGGCCGGCCCCCCCTGCACCCCCACGCTACGCCACTGGGACATTCTCAGATCTGAGCTTCAGCACTATCCTTATGGAATGGCCTCTCTCTGCTTTTATGCAGGGCCCAGGGAGGCGCACCGATGAGCCAGAGAACAGTAAAGAGGCAGCACCTGATCAGTGCATGAGAACTCAGGATAATTGTTATCCCCAGGTATGGCGGGAATGTTCAGAAGGATGCCTATTCATAAGCGAGGTGCCGGTGATCATGCAGAGCAGCAAAACAGGGCCTGGAGCAACTGGCAGTCACGGTCCCATTAACGAGTGCCAATTAGTCAGCGGGCCTCATTAAAGAACCACCGTTTGGAGGAGGCAAGAGGCAACAAGCCCCGAGATCAAATCAATTAGCCACATGGCTATTTGCAAATCCCTCTGACTGTGCTTCCAGCACTTACTCACTCCCTGGGCTCTCAGTGTTTCCATAACCTGAGCTTGGGCAGCAGACGTTTCGATGTAACGGCCATCTGCTCCAGCTGTCCCCGTCTTCTGTTTCACATCACTCCCTGGTAAAAAAAAAAGCAAAAAACCCTCCCTCCAATAATTCTTTTTGGGAAGACACAGTCCGCCTCCGAATGCTAGTTGCTGGGAATCGAAAGCAGGGAGAGTGCTGTTTTATGGGGGATTCCTAACAGGCATCTGGAAGGCCCCCATAATGACAGGAGGCTGGACTAGATGGGCCTTTCGCCAGATCTAGCAGGGTTCTCCGTGTGTCCTTAGGGAGATGATCTAGTAGAAGAGTTTGGATTTGATATCCTGCTTTATCACTACCCGAAGGAGTCTCAAAGCGGATAACATTCTCTTTTCCCTTCCTCCCCCACAACAAACACTCTGTGAGGTGAGTGGGGCTGAGAGACTTCAGAGAAGTGTGACTGGCCCAAGGCCACCCAGCAGCTGCATGTGGAGGAGCGGAGACACGAACCCGGTTCCCCAGATTATGAGTCTATCGCTCTTAACCACTACACCACACTGGCTCCCTAGCCACAGTTATCCATGCCCCAATAACATGTTGGCTGGATAACTGCCAAGTTGGGGTTCTCAACTTGGCACCTGCAGACCCACAAGGGCTCATAGATGTTTACTCAGGGGACTCCACCAGGTTCTCTTTGCATGAGATAACTTAGCTTGGCTCTGAGGGTTTCTCTTCCCTCCCCGAAGCACTGCCCAGGGTATCAATGGCTATGTTCCCCAGAGGCAGTAGGTTTCTAAAGACCTGTTGCTGAGAATGGCAAGTGGGGAAGAGTTGCTGTTGCGCTCAAGTCAGGGCCGGTCTGCTCCTTAGCCACCTCAGGCGGCAGCCTGGGCACAGCAGGGAGAGGTGACAGAGCCGTGCTCCAAAGCATTGCACTGCTCACAACCGAGTAGGGGAACTAGGCCAGTCCCCTAAATGTGCCCCTAAGCTTCTGCACATTGCATGATGTCAGGACATCATGATGTCATGTGTATGATGTCAACCCCCCAATTGCCCTTGCAAGCTAGTGCCTCTGGCCCTTACTGTTCCCCTATGAAAAAATTCACTGCATGCCACTGACTGATCTCCTCCTTCTCTTGTGCTTGTCACCTGTGACCACCTCCTGGGAAGAGAAGGGAGACCTGCTGCTGCCTGCTTCTCCTTGGCCTCCTTATTTTTCTCCTACCACCTTCCATGCACCTGGGCTTCCCTTGGCTGCCTCTGGTTGCCTCAGGGAGCAACAGCAGGGGAGAGAGGCACCATTTTCTATTTTGCCTCAGGTGGCAAAATGTCTTCAACCGGCCCTGCTTGCATGCTTCCCCTAGGCTTCTGTTTGGCCACTTTGAGAGCAGGCTGCTGGACTAGATGGGCCATGGGTCCAATCCAGCAGGGGGTTCTTGTGTTGACATCTGCACACTTTGACCATCCTCTCCTTCCTCTGCAAACTTAAGTCTCCCAGTTCCAGATGAAACACGACTGAACTGCACCAGGCCATGATGGTGCCATCCTTTTTTCAGTTCTGTTTGTTTCCCCCGGCGGGAAATAGCTGGTTTTTTTATTTGTTTATTCAGTTTTAACTTAACTAGTGGCCATTAAGAAAAGGAGGCCCTCGCCTTATCTCTCTTCAGCCAGGCCCCCTAGCCAGAGAACTCAGCTTCCAAGCCAAGGGAGGCTATATATCTTTCCTTATACAAATACCAGCACTATCTATGACAGCTCAATTCCTGCTTGCAGAGCAATAAACTGTTTGCAGGCTTGCAAGAAGTCGAAAACCCCCAACATAACACTTAAAAAGAAGAAGAAAGCTTGTGAGAATTGATTCACATGAAACAACAAAAAAAGCACTGAACTAGGCTTAATTTCAAGTAGTGCTGATGCCCTCCAGAAATTGTTTCAGTGATCAGAGATGCGTATTGTAGCAAAGCAAACCTCTTAGCCTGGAGCAATTTCCTTTGGCGCAAGGGTTTAATAGGATTAAACTTGTAGTACTGTGGCTTAGTGGCTAAGAGCTTGCAGCGCTGTAGAAGCATTCCACATACCCCGCCAACGAAACTCACTTCCGGCATATTTACTCAGTGCTGTCAGCACGCAGGCCGCATTAGAGAGCACAAGAGATATGGATCCCTGCCCCAGGGAGCTTACAGTCTTAAATTTACTACAAGGGAATGAAAGGAAAGGAAGGTAAGTGGACAGGGAGAGAATATGTGTCTGTTTCAGTTAGCATCTGCTTAGAGGTAGGGAAAGGCAAATGGTTTCTCACCATTTCCCAGCAATCTGCAGATCTTTTTTTTTTTTTTTAAAAAAAAAAAAAAAAATTATTAATTCCCCCCCCCCCCCAGTTTTTAGCAGGGGTTTCCCCTAATCAGCATATCTTTGAATGAAGTTTTGACAAATACTGTACGCACATTTTCTCAAGCAGTTTCTCCTTGTTGTTTAGTCGTTTAGTCGTGTCCGACTCTTTGTGACCCCATGGACCAGAGCACGCCAGGCACTCCTGTCTTCCACTGCCTCCCGCAGTTTGGTCAGACTCATGCTGGTAGCTTCGAGAACCCTGTCCAACCATCTCGTCCTCTGGCGTCCCCTTCTCCTTGTGCCCTCAATCTTAAAACATAAGAAGAACCCTACCAGATCAAAGCAAAGGGTCCTCTAGTCCAGCATCCTAATTCTTCACAGTGTGTCCAGTCAGGTGCCTGAAGGAAGTCTACCAACAGGAACCTAGGTAAAGCAAACCTTTTCCATGTGTGGTTCCATGGTGCGAAATATAGTGGCACAAATACAGAGGTGCCTCTATTTTTTCAAATAAAAAAATAAGCAATCTGATAGAACAAGAACATTACAGAGGAAAGTGATAAAACAAAGTCATTAAAAGTTTAACAGCGAAAGCAAAAAATGCATCTACCAACTTATGAGAATTAAAATAGATTTCTTAATATGATGTCTTAATATGTTAATCAATCAGGGAAAATGATAAAACATTAATATGGCAATAAATAGGATTTGTAGATAATGGCATGAGTGTATCATGAATAAATAAGATTATTAAAAAGAGGGAGAAAATATAAAAGACAAGTTAATGGATAGATTGCTTTGGGTAATGAAGTACCAGATTGGAAGAGGAAATGGGACACCTGCAAGCACATTCTGCTTTGTGTTTTATGGGTTGTGCTCAGAGTTGTTATTGTTATTATTTATTATTTATTGAATTTATATACACCCGGAGGTCTCAGGGCAGTTCATAGAACAAAATCAGAATATAAAACCACAAAATATATAATCAAAATGAAAACAGCAACCCAATAACGCTCCCCCTTGTTGTTGGCATCTCACTCAGAGTAGACCCACTAAAATGCATGGCCTTGATTAAAGCCCTATTTGCATTACATATTTAAAGCAATATCATACCACTTTAAACTGCCAATAGCTTCCCACAAAAAAATCCTGGGAACTGTAGCTTGTTAAAGGTGCTGAGCGTTGTTAGGTAACCTCCTCACAGAGCAACAGTTCCCAGCGTTGTTTAAGGGTCAATCCATCTTCCCAGGGAACTCTGGGAATTGTAGCACTGCCAAGGGTAATAGGCAGTCTCCTAACAACTCTCAGCACCCTTAACAAACTACAGCTCCCACAATTCCTTGGGGCGGAGAGGAGCCATGTCTGTTTAAAGTGGCACCATAATGCTTTAAATGCATGGATTGAATGTGGTCCTTATATTTTCCTCTGGGCTCCTAGCCCACTCCCCAACTCCAGCTGCTGGTAGTAAAGGTGTTCCAAGGATCAATTACTCACAAGTAAACCCCTTGCTCAAGAGCAGACCCCTCACGAGCTGAGCAATGACTCTGGGACTACGGTTATGTAGTTGCTCTTTGGGCTGCTCCTGGATATATTTTTTTTATGCTTGCTTTCTTGATGCATCTCCTCCTCTGATATCTCCAAGGGTTCTTCAGTAGGCCTCTCTCCAAAGGACCCTGCAAGGGGGTCCTCAGCACTTGTTTCAGGAATCCCTGGCTGCTCCTCAAGCTCCTGGGACTTGTGGAGTGTCTGGTTCATCCTCTGATGACTCCTTGTCTAGCGCCAGGCCAAGGCTATGCTGATCAAGGTGAAGGACCACACATGTCTGCTATGTGGGTCCCTGAAGCACAGATTCACACAAAGCGGCAAAACGTCCTTGCAGGTTATTAACAGGATTTTTATTTGAAGTGCATATGCAAAACAAAGGTACAGAGCAATAAGTTTGCAATCTGCACCCCCTAGTCAGGGTGTGCCCCCTTTATATAGATTTGCAGAATAGAATACCACATGATCTCTTGTAAACCGAAAGTTTGGCAACGTCCTATGTCCTTACATTGGCTTGCCCCCCCTTTCCTTCCTGCACCAGCCTCTCCACGCCGTGAACCTCGACACGTGTTCAAATGTACTAGTAGCAATCCTCCTCCCTTCAACTCGCTTCCTTGTCTTCAGTCTCCCCCCCACCCCCCGTCTGGGGCATTCAACCTTGCTCTTATCTCTACCTGCCCTAGCTAGACATTCCAACAAGAGGCCCATTTGAAATGTAACATTTAAGCATGTCCTTCAATAATAGAACAATTATATTGTAATATGCTCCTTCAAAGGGATAAGATCCAGCTGCACTTAGCTCAGGGGCAGAGCACCTCCTCTGCATACAGAAAGCCCCAGGCTCCATCTCTGAGGCCTCCCATTAGGGTTGGGAAAGACCCCTGTGTGAAACACTGGAAAACTGCTGCCAGCCAGTGTAGACAGTACTGAGCTAGATGGACCAAAGTCTGACTCAGTGTAATGCAGATTTCTATCTTTTCCCCCCTCCAGAGAACAGAACTATCAGCGGTTTCTAGCCACAGGATGGAAACCTCCCTCTTCAGGGGACATTGCACCTCAAATTACAAGACTTCGGATGTGAAGTCCAATGACTTCTGGAGGGCACTAGGTTCCGATCCTGAAGTAGGCTTCGGCCTACTCCAGAAACGCAATTGTTGTTGTTAAGTTTCTTCTGCCTCATTGTTCTTCTCTACTTTTCACCTTGAGAGAGAAGGGAGAAAGAAAGGGAAAAAAATCTCTTTCCCAGTATCACAGCTCATTCGATAGACGTCCTACGGCAGCAGAGAGGCCCCGTCTCTTGTGAGGAAGAGCAGTTAGTGTTGGCGACATTAATTTCCCCTCAGCGTCTCCCGAATGGCCCGAGTTGCTAAGTAGGGTTGCGATAAGGGAAAGCCGGCTCGCCTGGCCGCTTTATAGATAAGAGCCGTTCTGTATAAAAACTGCCGCTATGGAATTTTTGTTTCTAAATGAAAGGGGGAAATGAAAAAAAAGCACCCAGCTCGTGACAGAGTTCGAGAGAGCAACTGACGGGAAAAAAGAGGATTAAGCTATTGATACAAGAGCAACGCTGCTTCAAAATGCGGGAAGGAGAGGGAAATGTCATGGCTGCACTACCGGAGTGAGCCAACCATCAGGAGGCAGGAAGGGCTGAGCTCACATTTTGCCTTCACTGTGGAATCGTAGAATTGTAAAGTCGGAAGGGACCCAAAGGGGCATCTAGTCCAACCCCCTGCAATGCAGAAACCACAGCTGAAGACTCTGACAGGTGGCCATCTGACCTCCGTTTTGTTGTTGTTGCTGTTTAGTCGTTTAGTCGTGTCCGACTCTTCGTGACCCCATGGACCAGAGCATGCCAGGCACTTCTGTCTTCCACTGCCTCCTGCAGTTTGGTCAGACTCATGCTGGTAGCTTCGAGAACACTGTCCAGCCATCTCGTCCTCTGTCGTCCCCTTCTCCTTGTGCCCTCCATCTTTCCCAACTTCAGGGTTTTTTCCAGGGAGTCTTCTCTTCTCACGAGGTGGCCAAAGTATTGGAGCCTCAGCTTCAGGATCTGTTCTTCCAGTGAGCACTCAGGGCTGATTTCCTTCAGAATGGATATATTTGATCTTCTTGCAGTCCATGGGACTCTCAAGAGTCTCCTCCAGCACCATAATTCAAAAGCATCAATTCTTTGGCGATCAGCCTTATTTATGGTCCAGCTCTCACTTCCATACATCACTACTGGGAAAGCCATGGCTTTAACTATACGGACCTTTGTTGGCAAGGTGATGTCTCTGCTTTTTAAGATGCTGTCTAGGTTTGCCATCGCCTTTCTCCCAAGGAGCAGGCGTCTTTTAATTTCATGACTGCTGTCACCATCTGCAGTGATCATGGAGCCCAAGAAAGTAAAATCTCTCACTGCCTCCATTTCTTCCCCTTCTATTTGCCAGGAGGTGATGGGACAAGTGGCCATGATCTTCGTTTTTTTGATGTTGAGCTTCAGACCATATTTTGTGCTCTCCTCTTTCACCCTCATTAAAAGGTTCTTTAATTCCTCCTCACTTTCTGCCATCAAGGTTGTGTCATCTGCATATCTGAGGTTGTTGATATTTCTTCCGGCGATCTTAATTCCGGCTTGGGATTCATCCAGCCCAGCCTTTCGCATGATGAATTCTGCATATAAGTTAAATAAGCAGGGAGACAATATACAGCCTTGTCGTACTCCTTTCCCAATTTTGAACCAATCAGTTGTTCCATATCCAATTCTAACTGTAGCTTCTTGTCCCACATAAAAACCTTCAATGAAGGAGAGCCCACCACCTTCCAACCTTGTCCGTTCCACTGTCAAGCAGCTCTCGCCTCCAGAAAGTTCTCCCTAAAGTTTAGTCATTTGAATCTTTGTTTGGGTCCTACCCTCTGGAGCAGCAGAAAACAAGCTTGCTGCGTCTACAGGTATTTGAATGTGGCTGTCACACCATCTGCCAGTCTTCTCTTCTCCAGGCTAAACATACCCAGCTCCCTCAATCCAGAGTTTCCAGACTCTTGATCATCTTGGTCGCCCTCCTCTGCACATGTTCCAGCTTGCCAAAATCCTCCTTAAACTGTGGTGCCCAGAACGCCTCCCTAACTGCTATTTGACAAAGGAACAATTTAACTGGCTTTGAAGGACACTCAGCATGGCTTCAATACTGGAAGGAGAAGTCTAACCAATCCACCCTGATCATAATGGACTGAGGACATGGCTCAACTGGCGGTTCATGAGGAGGTGACCACCTGCACACAAAAGAAAGATCGGAATTTGTCTGCTATATGTACTGTTTGCTTGGATGTCTGAGCACTTGCTTGGTCTGGACCACCAGCCATTTCCCTTCTTCTTCCCCATCTCCTCCTCACCATAGCTGTCAACTTTTCCCTTTTATTGCGAGGAATCCTATTCAGAATAAGGGAATTTCCCTTTAAAAAAGGGAACAGTTGACAGCTATGCTCCTCACTTGCAAACATAGAACATGCTGTCTTTCTTGTTTCTTTTGGGAAAATTCAATAAAAAATTATGAATAACAAGAAAGAAAGAAAGAAAGAAAGAGAAAGAAAGAAAGAAAGAAAGAAAGCGAGCGGATGGGGTGACAACCAGGAAGCCATGACGGAAAAGGCCCTCAGCACCAAAATCAGAGAGCTGGATAAGACCCCTTGAGGACGATATTAACAATTTGAAAATTCATATGGGTGAAGGCGGTCCTTTTGCTAAGTTCAGTCCCAAGCTGCATGAAGCTTTGAAGTGGAATAATGACTAGCAATCAAAGCTGTGCTTGAAAACTGATTGTGAGCTTTGGGGACACTGAGAAGGTAGCCAAGTACCTGTTGAAGATTCATTCCCTGTGTCTGCAGTCATGGGATTGTTGTCGATCACATGACGGTGTATGTTTTCATTCCACAGAGTGGGAAGTGACGGAGACAGGATGTTTGTGTTACTGTGTTCCGTGAAGTGGGACTATTGTCCTTTGTTCTTTCTTTTTGCTGTCTGATGCTAGAGATGTTGCAGTGCTCCGTGTTTGTTTATAGGCAAATAAAGTAGAATAGCCAAAATGCTGAGTTGCTGAGGTCTGTTACGTAAACTGCGAACACTCTGCGGATCCCTAAGTGTGCTGGTGTCTGATGGCATCGGTCGCTGTGATGTTCAGGCTGAAGAAAGCTTTTGAAGCTCCCGAATGATTGACCAGGAGGGAGAGAACATGCCAGTCAGGCATGTGTCTCTGCCAGGGTCCTACTCGAGTGTAGGACAAGCTCCTGACAGTACCATCTGTTTAGCCTGGCTTGCAACGCTTCCTAGGTCACATTCCCAGCATGCATTTAAAGCACCATGATGCCAGCCTTAAATAGTCGTGGCTTCTCCCCCAAAATTGTAGTTTGTTAAGGGTGCTGAGAGTTGGGAGGAAACCCTCTATTATCAGAGACACGATTCCCAGAGTAGTTTAACAATCAATCCCTCTTCCCAGGGAATTTTGGGAATTGTAGCTCTGGGAGGGGAATGGGGGGGTCTCCTAAGCAAACTACCCTTCCCAGAATTCTCTGGGGGAAGCCGCGACTGTTTAACGTGGAATCAAAATGCTTTAGAAGTATGGTGTGAATATGGCCCTAGTCTCAGTTGTGTTTCCCAGCGCAAGCTCCCAGATCCTTTTAAACTACTGATGTCCTGGCTTGAACCAGGGAACTTTGGCACACAAAGCCGGTGCTTTGCCATTCAGCTACTGCCCTCCTTCTCCCGCCTTCAAAACATAGAGCCGAGAAACTAGCCGAAGCAGGACGAAGCAGGAGTCGTGTTGTGGCCAAACACATTATTGCTTCAGTTGCTCCAGCAACCAAAACACCTACAATCAGTTCTGGGCAATTAAGACCCAATGCATGGTAGGCAAACAGGGAGCAGAGGGCATGTCTGTGTGTGCATGTGTGTAGCATGGATATTTCCTATCCCCGACATCCAGTTAACTCACAGACTTTTGTCACCATTCTGCCTTCTCAGAGCTGTCTTAAGCATATCTGGTGCCAGGGTGCAAAGATTCCTCAGGCACACCATCCCCTGTTTCCCAGAGTTGTTGACCTTTTCCCAAGCCTCTGCGGGGATCGCTCTCCTCCCACGGGGGCTTGGGAAGGCAGCTGCATGCCCGCCAGCCATATGGTTGATGGGGCACAGCTGGTGGGCATGCAAGAGGGAAAGGGGAGGCCGCCAGCAAAGCCGCGCAGCTCCCCCACTCGCTGGGGCATCCCTGAGAGGCCGGCACCGTGGCGCAACATGCCAGTAAACCCAATGGGAAAGACGGCTCTGTACCTTCTGCTAAAGCAGGGGAGGGGGATGTTTTTCATCCTGAGGCCCACATTCCCTTCTAGGCAACATTCAAGGGGCCACATGCCAGTAGTGGGCAGGGCCAAAAGTGGGTGGAGCCGCACATTAATTCACTCGTGCATTCCTCTCCACCCTCCATCCGGGTGAGCAAGAAGTGTTATTTTCTATTGGGATCGCTGCAGGATTTCCACCGCCTGAGGCAGCTGCTTCAGTCTGCCTCATGGGCGGGCCAGCTGTGCTTAAGGGTATCCTGGACCCAAGTTGTTCAGGGCCTCGTGAATTAATACAAGAACCTTGAACCTGGGCCAGTAGCATACGGGGAGCCAGTGCAAGCTTTTGAGCACCGGAGTTATGTGCAGGTGGTAACCTGTGCCCATAAACAGTCTAGCCACAGCATTTACTACACCAACAGGCACAAGCATAGCCCCACATAGAGTGCATTGCAACAATTATTTATACCCCGCCCATCTGGCTGGGCTTCCCCAGCCACTCTGGGTGGCTTCCAACAAAATATTAAAATACAGTAATGCATCAAACATTAAAAGCTTCCCTAAACAGGGCTGCCTTCAGATGTCTTCTAAAAGTCTGGTAGTTGTTCTTCTCTTTGACATCTGGTAGGTGGGCGTTCCACAGGGCGGGTGCCACTTCCGAGAAGGCCCTCTGCCTGGTTCCCTGTAACTTGGCTTCTCGCAATGAGGGAACCGCCAGAAGGCCCTCGGTGCTGGACCTCAGTGTCCGGGTAGAACGATGGGGGTGGAGATGCTCCTTCAGTCTTAAGCTTACACAGGAACTATATAAAGCCTCTTAAATATCCAAGTCCTGGGAATTACCGTAGGTACCAGATTCAACCGAAAGAGATGCTGATCCCAGGCTGTATGTAAACCCGCCTGTACTTAGAAATGACACAGCCACACCCGCCTCCTCTGCCAGCTCCTGCACATGCAAAGCGCTCTCAAGAAAGGAGATGGGCAGATGTTATTTGGGCCATAAATGTTCCTTTATGGAGATTTATAAAATGCGTGACGCAGGGAAACAGCGGTGACAGAGCAATAGAGGTTTATGAGCAGTACTTCTGATACCTTGCTGAGCTTTCTGAGAACCTTTAAAAGACAGTGGGGACAGAGTTGGTGTGGACACTCCAATAAGGCAATAGAAATAAAAGTGAGAACAACATTTATTTATACCCTTTGAAAGTTACATAACCGCCCCTTCTTTTTCCAGTCCTCAGGCACGAGCATAGTTGTCCCAGGCTTGCAGAAGTTTTTTTTTAAAAAAATAAAAATAAAAAAAGTTCTACAAAGAGTAAAGATAAAGGTAAAGGTAAAGGGACCCCTGACCATTAGGTCCAGTTGTGGCCGACTCTGGGGTTGAGGCGCTCATCTCGCTTTATTGGCCGAGGGAGCTGGCGTACAGCTTCCGGGTCATGTGGCCAGCATGACTAAGCCGCTTCTGGCGAACCAGAGCAGTGCACGGAAACGCTATTTACCTTCCCACCAGAGAGGTACCTATTTATCTACTTGCACATTGACGTGCTTTCGAACTGCTAGGTTGGCAGGAGCAGGGTCCGAGCAACGGGAGCTCACTCTGTTGGGGGGATTCAAAACACTAACCTTCTGATCAGCAAGTCCTAGGCTCTGTGGTTTAACCCACAGCGCCACCTGTGTCCCTCACTCTACTAAGAGAGGAACCCCCAAATGCAGCCTGATGGGAAGGAGGCTCTGTTCAGCTATCATGCCAATTAATTTCATTTTATTATTATTATTTCACCCAAGGGACTCTGGGTAGCCCCCATGGTCTCCCCTGTTTCATCCTTGCAACAACCCTGGAAGGTAGTTTAAGTTGAGTGCAGTATTCAAAATTTGCATTGTTCTAGGCACATTTTGCGACAGGGAATTTCATTAGCGCAAAGCAGTTTCTGCCTAAGATTTCAGATTAAAACTGAAGAGTGGAAGGAAAGGAGGAACTTTTTCTGCCTCCCCACTTCCAGCTACTCTCTTAAGACTGGAGAAGAGACCTTTTAAGAATATTAGGGGGGTCGGCAGGGGAAGGAGTAGCCCTTGTGAAAAATGATCATAATTTTTAGCTGCAGTTCATTTCAGCTTTGTATTGTTATAAAAAAAGCATGCCTAGGCATTCTGTGGTTGCACCCATAACCTAGGTTTAAGGTGTCAGTTAGCTCCTAGCTTTCATTTCTCAGTTTCTGACACTAGTTGAGTAATAGTAACAAGGGCAAGGTAACTTTAGGGATGGGCAAATCTGTCAATTTCAGTTTCTCTCGGCTTCTCGTTTTTCCAATCTTACATTGAGTTTTCCACATTTCCACATCAGTTTGCGAATTTCCCTAATAGAATGCATTTCCATTCAGTTTTCACTAATGAATGCTTTCATGCTTGGCCAGAGAATTGTATTGCAAAATTCAGATAAGTCTAAATTTTGAGGGATGGCTGTCTTCCAGTTTGCATATTGTTTCAGAAAGTGATTCTCCCTTGAAGTGCCAAACTAGCTTAAAAAAAAGAAGAAGCCCAAGGCCCATCAGTATTACAGAAATCCCAGTGTAAAGAGCTATACAGTGGTACCTCGGGTTAAGAACTTAATTCGTTCTGGAGGTCCGTTCTTAGCCTGAAACTGTTCTTAACCTGAAACACCACTTTAGCTAATGGGGCCTCCCGCTGCCACACAATTTCTGTTCTTATCCTGAAGCAAAGTTCTTAACCCGAGGTACTATTTCTAGGTTAGCAGAGTCTGTAACCTGAAGCGTCTGTAACCCAAGGTACCACTGTATTTAATGAATAGAGATTTGTGCTACGTGCAGTCTAACTCTCGTCTGGAGCTGTGCCAAATCACCATAGCATCACGAGCTGTTGTGCAATTGTCCTCTGTGTTCTTGTTAGGTAAACCAGAGCTGAGCCTGCAACACTTATGGAGAAATCACTGCTGTTACTAAACTTAATTCTACATGCAACCTCTTGAGCATTTTTCATCCTACTGGAGCCATATGGCACTTTGAGTACCATTACTGTGGAAGAATGGCACTCATTCTGTTTTGCAATTTTGATCTGCCCAGGTTCTACTACACCTGACCTTTGGTTTAACCAGGAAGATATCTTATACCGAGCCAGACCATTGGTCTATTAAGCTCTGTAGTGTCTACACTGACTGGCAGCAGATCTCCAGGGGTCTTTCCCAGTTCCATCTGGAGATGTTGGGGGCTTTGACCTGGGACCTTCTCTGGGCAAATCAGGTGCTCTGGCACTGAGCTACAGTCTCTCCCATAGAAGGGAATTTTAAAAATTACTTCTGAGCACGCTCAGTTTGCTGCTACTTTCGGTTCCTTTCTCACTAGTTTTCTGCATGGAAAGGTTTATTTTTAAAACCTGGGAGGATATTACAACTATATACGGCAACCTCCCACATCCCCTCTGCAATCCAAAGTGATGCACTCCACTTCCTACGGTGTGAATCTGTACGCCACAGGTTTAGTTTCCTGGGTTTATTGCTGAGTATCCTGGATAGGTAAAGGACCCCTGACCATTAGGTCCAGTCGTGGCCAACTCTGGGGTTGCGGAGCTCATCTCGCTTTACTGACCGAGGGAGCCGGCGTCCAGCTTCTGGGTCATGTGGCCAGCATGACTAAGCTGCTTCTGGCGAACCAGAGCAGCGCACAGAAACGTTGTTTACCTTCCCACCGGAGCAGTACCTATTTATCTACTTGCACTTTGACGTGCTTTCGAACTGCTAGGATGGCAGGAGTGCTAGGCTGTCTCCAAATATCTGAAGGGCTGCCACACACAAGATGGAGCAGACGTATTCTCTGTTGCCCTGGAGGGAAAGGCCAGAGCTGTGCCCTGCATTTGTCCACGGCCCCAATCCTGAGTCAAACTGGGCCCGTTTTGTGGGGGGGGGATCTGGGCCTCGTTCCAGTTGGATTGAGACAGGCTGGTAAATAGTCACATTCCAGGATTTGACATTTCTATAAAGCCATCTGGATTTAGAAAAAAAGGGCAGAGGAGTGCTTTGACCTTTGCTATTAATTATCAACTCCTTACTGCAGATGAGGCACGTATGCAAATTGACCTATATGTTTATTGGAGAATATGGAAAAGGGCTTGATGTGTCAGTCTCTCTTCCCGTTCACACTCACTCTGAAATAATGGGCGTTGCCCAGACTGGCAGCCCTCACATGGGTACACTGAGCAGCGTGTCAAGTGACTGATGGAACAGAATTTCAAATCATGCGAGCTTTGAGCCTGGCGTCATATTGCCAAGTTCTTGGGAAACAGCTGTGACCACAAAATAAGTTTTGATTTTGTTTTATTTATTTTGTTTTGTTTTTTTATGAAAACCACCTTTCAACCCACAGGTCCTCAGGGAGGCGGAAGACACCATCCTCTTCTGCCATTTATTTTGGACAGTTTTGGAACTGAAAGAGCAGCCACAAAGATCAAGGGAAGCGAGTTTTTTCCCTAGGAGGAAAGACTGCGGCACTGGGGGCTTTTTAGTTTAGTGAAAAGGCAAGGAAGAGGGGACATGATAGAAGTTTATAAAATTATGCATGGTAAAGAGAGAGAGGATCGAGAAGTTTTTCTCTCTCGTAACGCTAGAACTCGTGTATATTATTATTATTATTATTATTATTATTATTAATATACAGTGGTACCTCGGGTTAAGTACTTAATTCCTTCCGGAGGTCTGTTCTTAACCTGAAACTGTTCTTAACCTGAAGCACCACTTTAGCTAATGCGGCCTCCTGCTGCTGCCGCACCGCCAGAGCACCATTTCTGTTCTTATCCTGAAGCAAAGTTCTTAACCTGAAGCACTATTTCTGGGTTAGCGGATTCTGTAATCTGAAGTGTTTGTAACCTGAGGTACCACTGTACTGTCCTTTATCAATAGATCTCAGGGCGGTGTACAACATTAAAAACACATTACAGAACATCCATGCTAAAAACATAATAAAAAGCTTACTGACAGGCGGCCTAATAATAAAATACAGTGGTACCTCGGGTTAAGAACTTAATTCGTTGTGGCTGGCATACCAGATGAATCTGGTAGAAGGCAATCCTAGCCACAGAGGTTTTTCTTTTGTCCTTCTGTTGCCCCAAGCCAGCTAATACCTTCCTCTCGGGCATGGGTGGTGACACTTTGACTACTTTTTTTTTTTAAAGAGGATCTTTATTGATTTTTAAAATTACATACTATACATACACATATTACATTATATTTTACATTTGTTCTTGCTGTCCCGAGCTGACTTTCCTCCTTCCTTCTTCAGGCTTTTTTTGTGTCGTCTTTAACTTTTCGCATTGTCTTTATCCATTTTGTATATGGTTGTTCTTCAGTTTTTGTCCATGAAATGTCTGTAAACAAATAAATCTTTCTATATGTATATTCTTGTTGCCTGTCTATATTCATTTACAAATACTGTTCAACAATGGTCATAACATACATTTTTAATTCGTTTTGATATTATTATCCAATAAAATTATTTGTATTTTCCCTTTATGAGGTTTCTTTCAGTTCTACTGGTTTCCCTATTTCACATAGTCTTCTCTATATATAACATAAATTTCCCCAATTCTTTTTGATATGTTTCATCACCCTGATGTCGGATTTCTGCTGTTAGTTTGGCTATTTCTGCATACTCCATAACCTTGTACTGCCACTCTTCTATTGTAGGCAATTGTTACTGTTTCCACCCAGCAATAACCTCGCCGCTGTTGTTGCGTATAAAAACAGTTTCTGGTCACTTTGACTACTTAAAGATTGGCACTCGGCTCATGAATTTGCTGTTAGCGTGTATAGGACTTGCAAAGCTAAAAAAAACCCCACATGCAAGTTAATAAAAGCAGTAAATGAAAACACATAATGTGGTTCAGAGCCAGAAAGACCAGGACTTACTTAAGGATTGGAAGAAATATATGATTTATTTGAAAGACAATTGCATTAATGTAACATCGCTCGTAGGTTTACAAGAAGTTTTGTAAGGAGGACTATATAAATTATTATACAGTGGTACCTCGGGTTAAGTACTTAATTCGTTCCGGAGGTCCGTTCTTAACCTGAAACTGTTCTTAACCTGAAGCACAACTTTAGCTAATGGGGCCTCCTGCTGCCGCCGCGCCGCTGGAGCATGATTTCTGTTCTCATCCTGAAGCAAAGTTCTTAACCTGAAGCACTATTTCTGGGTTAGCGGAGTCTGTAACCTGAAGTGTATGTAACCTGAAGTGTATGTAACCCGAGGTACCACTGTAAAATGATTTAGGAAGGAAATAATTAGGAAACGAAGTTTAAAAGCATTAATTATAATAATAAAATGCAAGATGAAATAACAAATTTGAAAATCACTAGACAGGATTGACGGAAGTCTCAGGCTATAATAGCCAAAATGAGGATGATGTGATGTGATGTGAAGTTTTGTTTGGAAAATATATGCAAAACTAATAAAAATGATTTTTAAAAAACATAAGGTGATACAAATTCCTAGATGCACCAGCCAGGACCCGGCAGAACAACGAAACTATTTTTCACCCTTGTTCTCTGATTTCTCTTTTTCTCTGAATCTGCTCCGCCTCCACTCAGAGCAGATTCCGTTTGTAAGAGTTTCGCCATTCTGGTTGCAAAATAGAGAGGACTGCAGTCAAATGATGGACGAGAGACAGCAGGAACTGGTCATGGCCAAGTGATCTGCCTTTAAAAAAGGAAAAAAAGCTCGTTGCATAATGTGGGCCAAGAATTCACAATATCAATTAGCCTTCCGCCCACTTTGATTAAACGGTAATTGCAAGCAAATTAGTAGTGCCTTGAGTGACAAAGGCCTCTGGTGTTGCAATAGACAGACATGCAAACGTCGTGGGGAGTTGGAGGTGCTTAAAGCATACCATGCTGCTGGACTCTGGTTGGCCAGCGAAAGAACAGGATGCTAGACTCAATGGGCTCCTGGCTCTCCCTATGTGCTTAACATATGAAGGCAGGTCTTCAGGGGAGATGTCCAGGGCCTCCCTCTCTAGAGTGAACAGGAGGGCCCCCACTTCAAAAACAGCAACCCTGGCTTACCATAATTTGAATGCAATAAATAATACCATTAAGCTCAGAATCATGATCATAATTCCTTTTTAAAAAGCAGTTAACTACCCACTTTTATGGGACGCGGGTGGCGCTGTGGGTTAAACCAAAGAGCCTAGGACTTGCCGATCAGAAGGTCGGCGGTTCAAATCCCCGTGATGGGGTGAGCTCCCGTTGCTCGGTCCCTGCTCCTGCCAACCTAGCAGTTCGAAAGCACATCAAAGTGCAAGTAGATAAATAGGTACCGCTCTGGCGGGAAGGTAAACGGCGTTTCCGTGCGCTGCTCTGGTTCGCCAGAAGCGGCTTAGTCATGCTGGCCACATGACCCGGAAGCTGTGTGCAGACAAACGCCGGCTCCCTTGGCCAATAAAGCAAGATGAGCGCCGCAACCCCAGAGTCGGCCACGACTGGACCTAATGGTCAGGGGTCCCTTTACCTTTACCCACTTTTAAATTTGCTTTTGAGAGTGAGAGTAGGTCAAATGTTCAAATCTAAATGTTCAAATCCTTGGAAGTTCCTGAAGATAATAGGGACACAGGAATCGTACTAAGTCAGACCAGTAATGTCTACACTGGCTGGCAGTGGCTCTCCAGGGTTTCAGACAGAGGTATCTCCTAGTCCAGGGGTCAGCAAACGTTTTTGGCCAGGGGCTGGTCCACTGTCCCTCAGACCTTGTGGGGGGGACGACCAGATTATAATTTTTTGGGGGGGGGGGGAATTGAACGAATTCCTATGCCCCACAAATAACCCAGAGATGCATTTTAAATAAAAGGACACATTCTACTCATGTAAAAACACGCTGATTCCCGGACCGCCTGTGGGCCGGATTTATAAGGCGATTGGGTCGGATCCGGCCCCCGGGCTTTAGCTTGCCTACCCATGTCCTAGTCTTTACCTGGAGATGCCAGGAATTGAACCTGGGAGGGGTTTTTTGCATGCAAAGAATGCTACATACAGCTGGTGTCAGCCATTGACTTGATAGTCCATCTTTCTTCACATTAATAATAATAATAATAATAATAATAATAATAATAATAATTTTTATTTATATCCCGCCCTCCCCAGCCGAAGCCGGGCTCAGAGCGGCTAACAACAGTAAAATGATAAAACATTCTAAAACCATTTCATTATAAAATTAATTCCAATCAGATTAATGGTAACCATTGGGCTAGAGTTCTGTGAGGATTGCCAAAGGAGGGAGTCAGGCTGTGCCTTGGCCAAAGGCCTGGTGGAACAGCTCTGTCTTGCAGGCCCTGTGGAAGGATGTCAAGTCCCGCAGGGCCCTAGTCTCTTGTGACAGAGCGTTCCACCAGATCGGAGCCACAGCCGAAAAAGCCCTGGCTCTAGTTGAGGCCAGCCTAACCTCTCTGTGGCCAGGGACCTCCAAGATGTTGGAACTAAAAAGTGGGCTACACAAATATCTACTAAACTCTTGGGTTCAAAAGGGCTCAAAAGATTGCTCCTCACAACATTTCCTGCTTCATGCATGGAATCCCCTGCAGGGCTATTTTCTTTTGACTTTGACCCGCCCAAGCCAAAGAGGAAGTGGTAAGATTCATCCAAGATCCAGAAATTCTCCTGCTGTGCTGCTCGTAAGCACCAGGAAACGTTCTCTAGAGCCAAGATCCAAGGCCACCAGGTAGAACTTCAGACCAAACTGTTCCTGGAACTGTTCAGTCAAGCTTTCATGCCAAGTTGTTCAGGATTACACAATGAGCTTATCTACATTAAAAAAAAGACGACTCAAGCATCTTTATCCCCAGAATAAAAGGAGCCGAGGGTCAAGGCCCTTCTTTGGGAAGGATAGAGCAGAAGGCAGGGAGCCAGAGTCAAGGACAGGCAGAGCCAAGGGGCAAAGCTGAGAAGAGGAGGAAGCTCATAGCCAGTGCCACCCCCTGCCTGAAACTCTGGAGAGTGGCTGCCCACCAGTGTAGGCAATAGTTAGCTAGATGCACCAATGGTCTGGCTCAGGGAAAGGCAGTTTCCTATGCCCCTTATGTCTGTCCTGCTCTAATGTCCACCATCAAGTTCCATCTCGCAACAGGCAGGAAGACTTAGGCAACTCTTTGGCTACAAAATTCAGTCAGCTACCGTATTTTTCGCTCTATAGGACACTTTTCTCCCTCCAAAAATTAAGGGGAAATGTGTGTGTGTCCTATGGAGTGAATGCAGGCTCCTTGGCTTCAGCGATAGCAACGCAAAGCCTCCGAAGCGCAAAGGTAGCGCTTCCTCCGCGCTCCGGAGCCTTTGCGTGAACACACCTTGAACGCACAGAACGCACCTTGTTTTAGAGGGGGAGAACAAGAAAGAAAATCTCCCCCTCTCTGCGCAGCGTCCCTTCAGCGAAGCGGCAGGAGAAATGGAAGGGGCTCCGTTTCTCCTGCCACTTCACTGAAGGGGCGCTGAGCAGAAGGCGAGAATTTGGTTTGCTTGTTCTCCCCCTCTAAAACAAGGTGTGTCCTATGGTTGGGTGCGTTCTATAGAGCGAAAAATACGGTAATTATGAGTTGTGCGGATAGAAGTGCTTTGCAGATAATATGGAAATGAGTGCTGAATGAGCGCTGTATTTTTCGCCATAGGTCCAAAAGCGGCTTTTACATCTTGTGGAAGCTGAAATGTAATGCGGAACTAATGGGGAAATGTGAAAATGGAATAAACTGCCATGGGAATGCAGCCATAGAATGCCTGACTTCAGCAGGGTGGGAGAGAAGACTGTGGGCACCTGGGAAGGGGCTCGTGGGCACAGAAGAGCCCATGGGCACCACATTGGCAACCCATGTCGTGGAAAATTATTGAGCTATGTGGACCAGTAGCCTGACTCAGTACAGTGGTACCTCGGGTTACGTACTTAATTCGTTTTGGAGGTTCATACTTAACCTGAAACTGTTCTTAACCTGAAGCACCACTTTAGCTAATGGGGCCTCCTGCTACTGCCGCGCCACCGGAGCAAGATTTCTGTTCTCATCCTGAAGCAAAGTTCTTAACCTGAAGCACTATTTCTGGGTTAGCGGAGTTTGTAACCTGAAGCGCATGTAACCTGAAGCGTATGTAACCTGAGGTACCACTGTATTTTTTTCCTTTTTTTAAAACAGTCAGTTCTGTACCCTGTGCGAAAACACCAGTCAGTGTTTCAGCTGAAACCCCTCAGGGCAAAAAAATATTGGTGCAGTGTGTTCTTTTTAAAGAGGACGTTTCTCCTCTCGACAATAACTGTGGCATTTTGTTCTTGAGTCGCTAGCGAGAAACTCCTGCTGCAAAGCGGCACAGATGTTGCTGGTTATTTGATGCACAGGCCGCCGCCGCTGCTGCGCCCCCCCCCTTCCCTTTGCGTTTTGCTTCAGCCCGAGTGTCAGGTTGCTGGCAGGAGAAATTCTGAAGAAAGCCTAATTGGGCATCAGCCTTCCGGCACGCACCGCGCCTTTACAACTTATTGTTTTTAAAGTCATTTTGCCTGTCGCTTTCTCTTTGAGGCATGCAACGGCAGCCTCATGTCACAGCTGTTTTTTCCCTTCTTAGTGGGATGGTATTGGGGGCAGGGGAGACAACTTGTTTCAGGTATGCAGAATACGCCGTGGGTGCTGTCACCCACATCTTACCCTCCTTGTTTGATTCCTGTTCTTTCAAGCAGACACCTAACAGCTGGGACTTCGCGCCTGTCATCTTGACGAAGGTCATTCTGTTTCGGTCAGGGGCTGGTTAACTGACAAATTTGCCTTCAAGTGCTTTTTAAAACGATTTCTCTCCCCCCCCACTCTTCATTCTTCTTTCCCCCCCGATATCACTTCACTTTGAATAGTACGCGATCATCTCCTTGCTTTGACAACACAGCTTAGTGCAGTTTTCACAGTGGGCCACACACACACCCCTCAAAAGCTTTTCGGCTAATATTTTACAGCAAGACAGACCTTACAGGGTGAAAAGAAAGAAAGGGTGGTGTGGGTTTTTTTGGGACTCAAGCAGATGTTTTCAACACCACGCTGTTCTCCCGCTACCTTTGGTGGTTTTTTAAAAAAACCCAAAATTGATTTTAACCATTGTGTAAATCAAGCTGCTTTGGCCATGTGTCAAGTTTTTCTTTTTCTGCCTGTGTGTGGGTTCATTCAACTTTCCCTACACCGCTGTGAATATTTTATGAACAAACTAGAAGTGTTAGGATGACAGCCTCTTCATTTTCTCCCGCAGACGCCAATAAGGGAGCCAGTATAAGCATTAACACCCCCCCCTCCACCACCTCCAGCAAAGAGAGTTCCAAGAATGCTTCTTTTCTTTCCAAACTGACTCTGAATTACCATTTGCTAAGGAAGTGAGAGCTGGACCATAAAGAAGGCTGAAGAATTGATGCTTTTGAATAATGGTGCTGGAGGAGACTCTTGAGAGTCCCATGGACTGCAAGAAGATCAAACCTCTCCATTCTGAAGGAAATCAGCCCTGAGTGCTCACTGGAAGGACAGATCCTGAAGCTGAGGCTCCAATACTTCGGCCACCTCATGAGAAGACTCTCTGCATGAGAAGACTCCTTGGAAAAGACCCTGATGTTGGGAAATATTGAGGGCACAAGGAGAAGGGGACGACAGAGGACAAGATGGTTGGATAGTGTTCTCGAAGCTACCAGCATGAGTCTGACCAAACTGCGGGAGGCAGTGGAAGACAGGAGTGCCTGGCGTGCTCTGGTCCATGGGGTCACGAAGAGTCGGACACGACTAAACAACAACAACAACAACAAAGACCATGAGCAGGAGAGAGCTGAGTGTCCCCTTGGAAATTGCCCCTGGGGCACATATGTAACTGTGTATTTTTGTTATATTTTGTTTAAGCTGTCTGTTGTTGCTTCATTTTCTTAGAGATATCTTTCATATATTAAGCGGTATAGAAATTAAATAATCAATCAATCAATCAATCGTCTGGTTGGGTGTTGTGCAAAGAGAATGATGGATCCTGCTGGGCTTATTTGTTGCAATCTTCCTACTCTGGAAATGAATGGTTGTCCTTTCTAAGGTAGCTAACCACAGTGACAATGCTCCCTCTAGAGGGCAGGAGGGCACATGACACTACAAGGACCACAACTTCCACTACCAGAGCCAGGAACTGACTTTAAGGTCACATTCTCACCATACAGTGTTACCTCAGGTTCAGTACGGTACTTAATTCGTTCCGGAGGTCTGTACTTAACCTGAAACTGTTCTTAACCTGAAGCACCACTTTAGCTAATGGGGCCTCCTGCTGCTGCCGCGCCGCCAGAGCACGATTTCTGTTCTCATCCTGAAGCAAAGTTCTTAACCTGAAGCACTATTTCTGGGTTAGCGGAGTCTGTAACCTGAAGCATATGTAACCTGAAGCGTATGTAACCTGAGGTACCACTGTACTTTTAAAAGCAGTATCATGTCACTTTAAACAGCCATAGCTCACCACCTCAAATCCTGGGAGATGTAGTTTATTAAGGGTGCTGAGAGTTGTTAGGAAACTGCCTTCTCCCCACCCCAATTTCCTTCACCGAAGTACAATTCTCCAGAATGGTTCAATCCCCTCTTCCCAGGGAACTCTGGGAAATATAGCTCTCTGCCCCTTCACCTACTTTCGCCTGGTTGGAAAGTTTCCTTGAACTGTGGTTATCTTTCCTGCTTAAAAATACCGGGTACTCTTTTAAGACTTTTGCACAGATGGTGCAAAGAGAAGAGTCCCTTTTATTGCTCTACTTCCCTATGCTTCTGACCTTTCCCTGGAAGGTTTGGAATGCAGCCCCTGTTCCAAAAAAACCACAACCCCCAGCGCATTTTATGTTTCCCCACCCATTAGCAGTACAGATGAAGAGTGGGCTATGATCATTTATTCATAATAAACACACAATTAAGTCAACTTGCTGAGGTGCACCCACAACCATGAGGTCTGAAGACACTGGTTTCTCAGTTGTTGCCATTGGCGTCGGACTGCCTGTGATGCCACAAAATGTCATAGGATAAGGCAGTTATTGATGGATAGAAAGAGGTTCGGGGGAAAGGCCCAGCTGGTTAAGGGTGCTGGGAGCTGTTAGGAGACCCCCCCTCACCCCCCCCCCACAAAGCTACAATTCCTGGAGGAGTTCCCTAGGAAGAGGGACTGACGATTAAACCATTCTGGGAATTCCTCCTTTGTGAGAGAAATAGGGGTCTCTTTGCAACTTTACAGCAAACTACAGTTTCCAGGATTCTTTGGGCGAAAGCCACAAAAGCTTAAAGTGTTATCACGGCACTTTAAATACGTGGTGCGGATGTGGCCCCAGCCATGCAGCCTGCATAGAAAAACTGCCATGAGAAAGAAGTCTGGCAAGATCTAGCACACACCTCACCTCTGCACTTCAGCCTCAAGTCTGTAGGCCGCATGTTTGCCTACAGACAGCTGCTATATTGGATCACCCCCTTTTGCTAAAGAACTTCCAGAAGTTTATTTATTATTACTACATCCATATCCCAAGGAGCGGAGAGTGGTGTAAGCACTCCATTTAATCACCACAACAACTCCGTGGGACAGAGGTTAGGCTGAGAGGCAACGAGGTCATACCCAGTGAGGTTTATGGCTGAGTGGGGATTTTCTTAAAAAAATAATTTTTTTATTAAGTTTACGTTTTGATATTCAACACATTTATCACATAAAAGAAATGCAATAAAACAAAACTCCCCCCCCCACCCCATGACTTCCCCCAACTTCTGGTTCATTAACTATTTGCTGCTTCTGCTTAATTTTTGTCTGATTTTCCATCTTTTAATTAAGTGCTACTATATTCTTCATCCCAAATTTTCTTCAAATTACCTCTTATATTTAGTTAATTTCCATATTGTTTCTTGACTTTGTTCATGTTTTCTTAATTGTGTTTACTCAAAACCTGCTAGCGAGTCCATTTCATTACAATATTTCTGTAAATACAACATAAACGATTCCCAGTTCTTTTTAAAAGTCTGTTGTCTTTATCTCTAAGTCTTCTTGTAGGTTTTGCCATTTCTGCGTATTCCTAAATTCTGTTAGTATCTTGTTGTCTTTCCATTTTTGGGCTAACAGAGTCCTAGCAGCTGTTGTAGCGTACATGAAAAGATTCTTCTCTTGTTTTGGCAATTCCTGTCCTATAATACCTAATAAGAAAACTTCTGGTTCAGAAAGCTTCTGGTTTATGGCTGAATGGGGATTTGAACCCTGGTCTCCCAGGTCCTAATCCAGGACTCTAACCACTACACCACAGGGATTAAGTTTAGATGAGCCCTGCTGTATACTATCCTCGATACAATGCAGGGAACTTTCATTCAACACTGAGGTGGGAGGAGTAATCTGTTTGACATGGGTCACGCTGTGGTCTAAACCAGTGTTTCCCAACCTTGGGCCTCCAGCTGTTTTTGGACAACTCCCATCATCCCTAGCTAGCAAGACCAGTGGTCAGGGATGATGGGAATTGTAGTTCAAAAACAGCTGGAGGCCCAAGGTTGGGAAACACTGGTCTAAACCACAGAGCCTAGGACTTGCCGATCAGAAGGTCAGCGGTTTGAATCCCCGTGACGGGGTGAGCTCCCGTTGCTTGGTCCCTGCTCCTGCCAACCTAGCAGTTCGAAAGCCCATCAAAGTGCAAGTAGATAAATAGGTACCACTGCGGCGGGAAGGTAAACAGCGTTTCTGTGTGCTGCTCTGGTTCGCCAGAAGTGGCTTAGTCATGCTGGCCACATGACCCGGAAGCTGTACGCCGTCTCCCTCGGCCAGTAAAGCGAGATGAGTGCCGCAACTCCAGAGTCGTCCGTGACTGGACCTAACGGTCAGGGGTCCCTTTACCTTTATACATGGGATTTAACTGATCTGACCGGATCAAGCTTTGCATGGAACCACTTCTCGTACTGACCACTGGTTTAGGGCCAAGCTATTCAAGCAGATCTTTAAAGAAAGCCTAAGCATATGCAAAAGAGTCTCCTATCTAAATACAATATACAAGCACCACATAGTGCAACAGGTTGCAGTCAACCAAAGTCCTATTAAGAGCAGACCCACAGAAATTAATGCAGTCACTTGCATTAACTTCAACGAGTCTACTCTTGAGTAGGACTAGCACGGGCTACTACCCTTATTATATGGTCGCATTAATACAGAAAGTATTTTTATGCAGTTAAAAATAATTCATGGTTGTGCTGGTTACTTAGGAAGCCTGGAGTTTAAATATGTATAATGTAAGCGTAAGAATATATTATGCACATTGTTTGTATTTTTAACATAACCGGCCAAAAAAAAAAACCCACCAACTTGCTGATTGTCAAGATCAAGGAGCAAGATGGAAATGAAGACAGATCTGCATGCATAAGCTTGACAGAGACGTCAGAAAATCGAATCCCCATTTGCCATAGGAATGGTAATTTGTCCCCACGATGCCCACCTCTGACCTGAAGAGGGAGAACTCCCGGCACCTCGTTTCCAAAACTAGGGGCAAGTGCCCAAACCAGCCAGCTTGAAAAATTAATACGCCGAACTCAGGACTTTGTGTGCTTTTATTAAAGCCAGTGAAAGGGAAAAGTAAGGGAGTGGGGAGAGATGTACACAAAGACAAGTTTGCATTTGACACAACAGTGGGAGTAAAAAAATAATAATAAAGCAGCCCACACTTGCCTCTTTTCCACTAGAATGGCACAACAGGAGATACAACCCCCCCCCCCAACTACACTGGCAAGTCAGAACAGATTTCCCTGCATTGAATGGTGTGATCACACACACACACACACACACACACACACACACACACACACACGAGTGACTTCAACCATCTATTAGAAAGTAGAGGCATGTGCTTTGGGGTCAAGGCAGGGCATCAGGCAGCCTAGCAGAAAGAAGGACTATTGTCAGAACTGTGCCTGGGCTGAAAGGGCAGCACCACCAACCTAAATGCACAAGGAAGGGGAGCGTACTGGCGTTACAAAAAGGGAGATTGCATCCGAGCAAGGGGAGGCTGTTTCCTTGCATGGCATCATTGCATAGTAATATGTCCACCCAGGGGGGAAAAAAGAAGAAGTTTTGGAATCTCCGCTGGTCTCTTCCCAGTCATGTTTTCACTTGCGGGGAATCTGAGAGATTGTAAAAGGCAGGGGGACAAGAAGAGAAGCTAATATAAAAAACCCCTCAGGATTCTGATCTCAAGAAATGGCACCTGCATTTAAATAAAATATATAAATATAAGCAAGTCTGAGGACTCCCCATACAGAAATAAAGCATTTGCCTTTGGAGGAAGGTTCTGGACTGCAGAGTCTTCTGTGGGGACCAAGCCAGAGATACTTCCTTGGGTGGTTCTACATTTGATTTGTAGCAATCTAAAAACTCAGGGAGGTGTGGGGATGCCCCCCCCTTTCATCCTGAAGAGGCTCAAAAGCATTGTTTAAAAACAGAAGAAAATGAGGATGCTCCCAGCTTAGGAAGGACCATTTCAAAGCTACATATCTTAGTTCATTAAATAAATGAGAGGGTTGCATCCAATGATGTCCTACTCAGAGTGGGCCCACTGATATGAAGGAGCAAGGCTCAGATAAATTTCAATGGGTCTACTCTGAGTAGGATACAACCCAGAGAGATTAAAGTGCCCCAACCGTGAGACATTTCTGCACTTATCCTGACCACATCCTGTATCCTCCTTGGACAGGCAGGAAGGACCCTTTAGTCTGTGAGGGTCAAAAATGCACCTGCGTTGTGAAATCTACACCAAAGGTGGGGAACAGGTTTTCTGGCTCTTAGGGAGACAAGAAACATGGATGCACAGTTGACACTGCATCTCCACCACTGAACGGTACTGTAAAAGTTACCAGGCATCATCTAAAACAGGGGAAGCCATTGCGGTGCCCTCCAGATGTTGCTAAACTACAACCCCCATCAGTCCCAGCAGGACGGCGAAGAGCCAGTAATGATGGGGGTTGTAGTGCCATCAAAGCCTGAGAGCACCAGCTTCACTACTGCTGATATAAAGGATACAGAAGGCAGGGGTCGGGAACCTGTGGCCTTTCAGATGTTGCTGGATGTTCCCAGCCCTGGCCAGCCCTAGGACACACAACCAACCATCAGAGATGATGGGAACTGCAGTCTAGCGGTCTGGAGGGCTGCAGGTTCCCCAGGATGGATGCAGAGCTTGAGGAGTAGGAAAACAGAGTGCAAAAAATACAAAACGAATGGATCAACTATTGCAGTATTTGCAAATTCCCACCTCTCCTGTTCCAAACATTTGGAGATGAGAGGCCACTGAGTGTGCTTCTTGCTCACAATGGTTTGGCCACCTTTGCCTCCGTGCGCTGTCAAGCACACACATCAAAAAACCAGCAGAGCCTCCTAGAGGTGGGTGTGCTCAGCGGATAAAACTGGAAGGAAATTCTACTGCCCACCATCATGAAATACAGAGGAAGGGGGAGAAGGAAATAAAATCTTTCAGCGGCTCGGCGATGACAACACTGCAATAAGCTTAAGGCCTCGTTCAAAACCCACTTGTTTAAAAAGAGAGAGAGCAAGCGACTTGCATGGTGCACTGGAAGAGCAGTTCCTGGCTAGCAGCCCAGCTCGCATCTCAGAACCTGAAGGCATGCTGCAAAATTTTGCATTACAAGATGCCAAACGCTTCCCACCGGCATTAAAAAAACATGGCACTTTTGTGTTTCGCACTGAGCAGCGGGCACCGCAAGCCAGTTCACCTCCTCAAAAAGAAATGGCCCAGCAGTGCAGGAGCTAGGCTGCCAACCAGACCTCCGAATCCTGACAGTCAGAGAGACGATGGTGGAGCTGGAGCGGCCGTGCAGTGAGCACGCAGCGTCCCAAAAGGGGAGCGGAGAGTCTTTCGCTACGATCCAGGAAAGAAAACAGAATTGGCAGCCTGCCTGAGAGCAGTTAACTGAACTGGCTCCCCTCTCCGGAACTCCTCTGATCGCGAGTCTTCGTTCCATGCTTCATTGGCACAAGCCCGTTGGATGCAAAGCTGCTGGCATCTTTCCCCTCTTCCCAGCCGGCCACTTTCTCAGCTGTTTTCCTGGCACTTTTGCTAGCAACCGGGTGCATGGGCACCGTGCTGCCCACGCCAGTATTTACAATTCCTCAGGGCTCCAAAGACTGGCTGCTACACATTGCTGACTCTGGTCTCTGCAGAAATAGTTGTGCTGGTACCGGATGTCATCAGTGACCTCTCTCTCCTGACGTAGCGGGGTTTGCGGACTGCAGAAAAGAGAAGTGGAAAGGAGACGCTATTACCTTAACTACTTAAGATAGGAGATTGGGGGAGGGATTAGCTTTAGATGTTGCTTTTGCTTCCTTGCACCCCAATTTTTGGTTGATTTTTGAGAGGGGGAGAACTAGGTCCCTTCGCTTGTGGCTGGAAGTTATTTAAGATCCCTGGTCAGCACCGGGTTTTCCTAGAGCAGAGGTGGGAGAACCCGTGGCCCACCAGAGGGTGAAAGACTACAACTCCCATCATCCATATCTGGCTGTGCTTGCTAGGAACATAGGAAGTGTACGGTGTCCAGACAAATTTGTCCATCTGGCTCAGTAGGGTCTACACTGACTGTCGCTCTCGATAAAAACAATTAACATATCTGAAAAACAAATTCCAATACAGAGGCAGACTGGGAAAGATCTCTCCAAAAAGCATCTGTTGGATAAAGTAGCCCTTCAAGCAGGCACTGAAAAGACAATTGGCTTCCATTGCCGAATATCTGACTCACCTACACCTTTTTTTGATTTTGTGATTACTGCATCACAAGAAAGTGTGGCCACAAAATATAAAAGGTAGGGGGCAGAGAAAGGATTTCTGGATTAAGAGCCACCCCCCCCCAAAAAAAACCTGAAAGCCAGGGTGGTATAGCAGTTAAGAGTGTCAGACTAGGGGTCAAATCCCCAGTTCAAAACTGCCACAAAATAGTCGCTGTCTCTCAGCCTAAGCTGTGAGGATAAACTGGAAGAGAGGGAGAACCATGTATGCCACACCGTGAGCTGCTTAGGAGAAAAGGTGGGATATAAATGGAAAAATAAAATACATGCACTTTTTTGCTTTAGAAAAATCATTATGTGCAAGGGCTTCTTGTACGAACAAGCTTTAAAGAAGAAATATATTCCAATTAGACTACATGCACTTCTAGGGAATAGGAATGGTTTCGAGCATCAAATGCTTTTTATAATTATTTTGTAGAAGAAAAGAAATCATGGGTGGGCGGGGTGGGAAGAACTCAAACCACCCCCTATATTTTTTGTGTTCCATCTGTCATCTATTCTGAGCTGTACGACACGTTTCAATCCACCGAGACTAAGAATGAGCCACTTGGGAACCCGGGAGACAGTCTGAGCTGCGAGAAGCCCAGACCAGCTCAGTAATTCTCTCTCAAGCGCCCATAAAACCCCTCGCTGCCTGAAATCCATCTACTTTTAAAGCACACCCCCCTTAAGTACCAAATATGCTATTAAAGCGGGGGGAAAGAACCTTTTCACGAGGCAATATAAGCTTTGCATTTATGACCGGAGAGGGGCCTGATTAGCAGTGTTAATGCCGCAAGGTGCCATCGAGAAAGGTTTTGGTTTTTAGGCGATTATTGTAAGGAACTCTCCACAAATCAAGATGCAAACAAAAATTGCACTCTAAAAGGGGGAGGCCGTATATCTCTTTAAAAATAAAGTTTCCAGGCAAGGGCTCTCAGTTGTCCTTTTCCTTGCCGCCACTTGACAAAAGGGACTTTTAGCAGAAACCAAAGGGATGGGGTGGGGGGGTGGAATCCTTACCTGAGGACGGTGGAGATAACATTGATGCCTGAAAAGATAAGAATGAAGATTAGGGTATCTCAGAAGTTTCGGGGTAATGAACTTTCTTCTAAGTTTCATATGACTTCCTCCAAACTTTCCAGTGTATCTGAGAGCCGATTCTACACACATATATGTGCACACCTCTAAGGTGGTACAGTCCTCCCCAAAGCTGCATTAACTTCCCCCAAATCCAGTGAAACTGCATTCTTGGAACTGCCCCACACCAAGCACAAATTTGAGAGGTTTTGAAACCCGAAACACAGTTCTGCTACAATTCAGTCATCAGACTGAAGCAGTAACTCACCACCGCAAAACAGATGAACTAGGAATGGTTTCAACAGAAGCGATCAACTGTTGTTAGTTTCGGTGCTCTTAAACAGAGCTTTAATGAAGCCTGAGTCCAGAAACCCAGACTTGTTGCTACTCCTGTTAAGCAAGATTAATTATAAAGGCTGGAGTTTTACTTACTGATTCAGCAGACTGTACAACAGACCCTAAAGAGGAAGGGTTAAAAGAGAGAGTAGTAGTATTAGTGATCTAAGTGGTCCAATGTCAGTTGCAGGAATTGTACACACAAAGCTGCCCTATGCTGGATGCTTGTTTCAAAATGACCTGGAAGTAGTTCTGGTCAACTCAAATCCCCAAAGACTGGAACAAGGAAGTGCTGCTTCTGTGTATTTAACTCATGGAACTTACTGCTACAAAACTTGCTCTCTCTTGTTCCAGATGGCAGAGCTAGAAGTGATGGGTGGGAGTTTGCAAGGAAGTAGACTTCAGCTAAATGTCTCAACACTAAGAAGTGCTTGGCAGTGGAACAGTCTAGCTTGAAAGCTGCTGCCTCCTTTGGTGTACTGAAATGCAACTTCCATCGGTCTCGGGCAGGATGGGCAATGGCCAGGGATGATGGAAGCTGCACTTCAACTACATCTGGAGGAAACTAGGTTGGGGAAAGACTTTTCCTAGGGCATGGATTGAGGACACACGGTGCTGCATCTTGCTGAGAGTTAACCAGGCCTGGGTCTGGTCAATGCCTAGGTGGGAGACCTCCTGGGTGACCCACATAAGCCATCCTGAGTTCCATGATGGAAGAAAGATGTGACGTGACAACATGTTGATCTGGATCCAACCCCACCTCAAAAAAAAATCGGCTAAAGATGGAAGCGACAGAAGCAGCATACCTTTGTTCCTTCTGTAGAAGAGATTTGGAAGTTTGTTGGCACGTTTGAGGTAGAAGAACGAAGCAACGCACAGTATGAGGAAGAGGCTGATGACGAACGTCCCAAAGATAAGAGAAGCGGCTACTTCTGGGCCCCCTGTGAGGGAGAGACAGGAGAGAGGCTGAACAGGCCTCCTAGCATCGTCACAGGCAAAACTGGGTCCCCGCAACTGTCACTATTTATTCAGAAAAAATGTATATGCCACTCCATCAAACAAAAACAAACAAATCCATAAATAATCCATTTCCCGTAAAATGGTGCAATGTATTCATTAAAAACAAGCAATTAAAGCAGACTTTAAAAAGGCATAATAAGATTATAAAACCAGGTAAAATCAACAAATATACACAATGAAATTATGTGTCAGACACAATCTTCAGAGTTGTTGGGTTTTTTTTTGAGGGGGTGGCAAGCAACTGGTTTCCAACAGCAGGACACATACTTTTGTTAGAAGAAGAGCAATTTCATCTTTAATGGTTAAAAAAAAAGAGAACTGTCAAAGATGATGGATGCAGTCTGGACTCTGGAGGTTTGTTCATTTCCAAATTTGTCTATCTAAGGGTGCTATATCCCATTTGCTTTTCCAGAAGCAAACTGGGAGAAAATCTCCCCAAGGTGTGATGGGAGGTGGGTATGAGTGCCTTAAAGCAACAGAAGTATTAACAGAAGGGAGAATTCACAAACAGAGCAATTGAGGCCGCTGATCTGGCTCAGATGGTGCGAAGGTGTGGGGCAAAATGGAAGTAGCCTTGCGGATGGTTCAAGGCCATAGCCACCTGAACAAACACTGGGGGGTCAGCAGCCCTTTCTGATCCAGCCCCCTTCAGTATACGCAGCCCACTTCCCAGAATTACTCACCTACACCCAGAGTAACTGGGGTTACAGTAGTTAGATTCATCTGGGAATTCATTCCTCTGTCACCGTCTACAAGGGAGCCAGTGGGGGAGAGGAGCAAAAAGCGTTACCTAATTCACATTAGGTTCAAGTCAGAAGTAATCTACCTATTACACACACACCTCCACACCCCCCCCCACACCACCCTTTAGTCTGCTTTAGGTTTTGTGCTTACGTGTAATGCAACAGGCTGAGACTCCACTCCTTGAAAGATACAAAGGAAGCTGCCTTAAACCATTGGTCCATCCAACTCAGTATTGCCTACACTGACTGACAGCCACTCTCCAAGATATCCAACCATATTTGTATAATTCAGGGACTGAACCTGGGACCTCCGACATGCAAAGCAGGTGATGCTCTACTAAGGAGCCACTGGACTGCTATTTACTAAACACATTCCCTCCCCCCCCTCCCTGCCCCATGACTAGTATTGATTCGGTATTCACAGCACAGTCTTACTTTTGCAATTCTCTCTATGTCACTTTGGAACATTTGGGAGCACCTCCCATTGTCTCCCAGTGTAAAGCAGCCAGTAATTTCCCCCTGTGGCTAAAGTGAAGTGGGAAAAAGAGGGTCAAAGCTAAGCTTTGTCCGTTTTAAGGCCGTCTAGGGATAAGATAGGATATAAACTCGAGAGGCTTCCCAGCCCATGGTCATTTCACTAATTTCAATGGGCCTACTCAGAGTAAGAGACTCTGGATACACCCCCAAGCATCTGTTACACCTGTTCTTTGTAATGCACCATGTGCATGGATGGCACTATAGGAAATATGCAGCGTGGATAATAGAAGAATGATTACAACTTTGAACAACTGTATCTCAGGAAAGTAAGCCTAAAAGTGCTCTGTAGTGACCTCTGTTGGACGGTTGGGAGGAAGCAATCTAGAGAATAAGGGCATCAACAGGATGCTTGAGAAGGAATTTAAGAGCAGCCTTGGAGCTGGATCAGCCTAAAGGCCCATCAGGATCCAGCATCCTATTCTCACAGCGGCAAACCACTGGGAAGCCTGTAGGCAGGGCCTGAGTGAAACAGCTCTCTCCACTCTTGCAATTCCCAGCAAAGGATCTTCAGAGGAATACCGCCTCTGGCTGTGGAGGTAGAACACAGACATTGCAGTGATAAGCCTTATCCTCCATTGATCTGTCCAATCCTCTTTTAAAGCCATCCAAGTTGGCAGCCATCACTGCCCCCAGTGGGAGGGAGTTCCACAGTTTAACCATGTGCTGTGTGAAGAAGTGTTTTCTTTTGCCTGTGCCGAATCTCCCAAGCTTCACTGGATGCCCCCAAGTTCCTGTGTTATGGGAGAGGGAGGGAAAGTCTTCCTATCCGCTTTCTGCATGCGACACGCGACTTCATCCACCTCTGCTGTGTCACCTGTTCTGCACCTTTTCTCCAAACTTAGAAGTCTAAACTAAGGGAAGCACAGAAAGAAGCCCCTATGAAGGCCTTTCCTATAAGGGCTCAAATCGGGGAAGAACACGCCGCACAGATGGCTTACTGTTTCGGCAGTCAGTCAGGTTGTACGCCGGCGTGGCAGCGACAGTTTCGTTATCACATTTGATGCAGCTGCTGCTGCCATCTTCATTCCACCGCCTGTAGCAGCCTGCATGCGAGGGGGTGGGGAACAAAAGGATGAAGGTAGAATGAGAAGAGTAATAATAAAAAAAAGAAGCTTCAAAAGTACCTTTTATGCACAAACAAGCATCGGATGAAACCCGCTTCATTCATATGACTACCCCAAAGGCCCATTTCCTCACAGCTCCTTGCATAGCGCCTGGGACACTTGCATGAGGTCTGAGCGACAGAATTCAAATAGTTTCGTGAGGAAGAGAGCCCCAGCCCAGGGGATGGAGAGAGGTTTAGTGCACCCCGCAATGTTTTCAAATTTTCACCTACGGCAGGTTCTTTCCCTGCAAACAGCTTGAAAACACAGCAGTTAGCTGTGGTTGCTGGTGCCCATTGTGTAGAAACAGGAGTGTCAGCAGGAGTTGGAGGCAGAGCCAAGCACGGACAGAATCCGTCCCTCACCAGTTGTAAAAAAGAGGGCAGGCAGGTGGGGTTTGGCTGAGGTTGGTGGAGCAATGCCAAACGCCCTAATGTCTCCGCCTTCACTGCCGATGAGACAGGCAGCAAAAGCAGGGTGGAGAAGGCAAGCCCCTTTTGTTCTGAGAAACACGAGAGTCCACCACACTCCTTGGGAATGTAACAACTGCATGCATCTTTGGAACGTGGCTGAAGACTTGCCCCATGAGCTGCCAGAACCTAATGGATTTGTGTGCTATTTGCCCTGTAAGCCCCAGGTACGCGGGTGGCATTGTGGGTTAAACCACAGAGCCTAGGACTTGCCGATCAGAAGGTCGGCAGTTCAAATCCCCGTGATGGGATGAGCTCCTGTTGCTGGATCCCTGCTCCTGCCAACCTAGCAGTTCGAAAGCACGTCAAAGTGCAAGTAGATTAATACTTCCGGCGGGAAGGTAAACGGTGTTTCCATGCGCTGCTCTGGTTTGCCAGAAGTGGCTTAGTCATGCTGGCCACATGACCTGCAAGCTGTACGCCGGCTCCCTCAGCCAATAAAGCAAGATGAGTGCCGCAACCCTAGAGTTGGCCATGACTGGACCTAATGGTCAGCGGTCCCTTTACCTTTACCTTAAGCCCCAGGTCAGAATGGATGCTGGGTAAAAAGGAGAGAGTTCCAAGTTCTAGAGCAGGGGTGCCCAAACTTTTTTCAGAGAGGGCCACATCTGATGAAGTGAACATGCATGAGAGCTGATGCACGGGGATTGAAGTTGTTGAGCTTTTTTTACAATTATACCCTAAAGTAAAATCAACCGGAGGGCCGGATTAGACCCCCGAAACGGACTTTGGACATGCCTGTTCTAGAGCAACTCCACCCATCCCAAGCATTCATCCCTTGTTAGCAAGGAACAAACAGGGGAGGTTTACTGCCTTTATCTGCTGCTTGTGATCTTCTAATGTAGGCAAACCTCTGGTTTGGGTGGGTCTTTGATTAAATCCTGCAGGGGAGTTCTTATGCCCATAACCATCGCTGTCAACTTTTCCCCTTTCTTGCGAGAAATCCTATTCGGAATAAGGGAATTTCCCTTAAAAAAAGGGGAAACCATGACAGCTATGCCCATAAATTGTAAGCTCCTCAGGGGGCTCTGTCCTTACTTTAACGTGGCACTCTGCAATGCAACACGAAAGAGGGCAAAGCTATTTTTTCCCCATTCAACCTTTCTGGACAAATGGCTGGAGTGCATCAGCCATGGAGAGCTGCTGCTTTGATCTCAGGAGCCCAAACCGGCTGCCTGGTAGCCTCACCAGGCCAGCCCTCCGCAGCCAACGATGGGGATCAATTATTCCATAAAGCACATGATGAGCGAGGCACTGATTGGGAAACAAACACGGCTGTTCCGCTTCCCTCAGCTGGAAGCGGCACATTAGATACCCTTGGTGATAAATTACATCTGACATTTAATCTAAACATAAAAACAGACCTACTGGGAGGGCAAAGCTATCTGACAGTAATATAAAAAAAGGAAGGAGAAAATGACAACAAAGCTCTTTTAGTGGCACTGAAGATTGTGATCGATTAACCTTTTGAAATATATGAAAAACCGAAATCTGGAATTTATTGGCAACTGTTCAGCAGCTCTCCTCCTCGATACATCACTCTCAACAACAAAACCTCAAAAGGTTATGTTGCAACATTAATGTAACCCAAGACAGGGGGGAGCCAGCAATTTATTAACTTTTTAGTTTTAAAAGGGGCCACTGATTTGTCAACCAGAATTTTCTGACACGTTCTTTGGTCGTTTGCTTGGAAGTCCCTATGCCACTTATCTCCCCTACCGTGCCCAAGATGCAAGGCTACGCTCAGCAAAAATTATCAGCTCATTCTTTGGAAAATTGTATTTCTGGGCTGTGGCAAGTGGCTGTACGCAGGGTTGGTTGTGCAGAAGCATGTGGACATAATTGCTGTGATATAGAATTAATATAATTAAGCCAGACAAGCACCTAAAGGTTCAGTTTGTACTCTGCTTTCCCTTACCCCAGAAAAAGAATCTGCAAGGCTAGATAGAAGAGGCTTGCAACTAAATATGTGGGTCTTTACTGCAGCTTTGTCTGGGAGCGGTCTTCTGATGCCCTAACATACATCACCACAGGGCGAAACTTATTCAATTAAGGCTGGTGAGTCTCTGGTTTAAGACCTAGGTTGACGTTGGGCCAATCCCCATCATTCAGCTTAGTCTACCTCACAGGGCTGTTGTGGGGATAAAAGTGTAGGAAGATCCACCACAACTGCTCCTTTTTATTGCTATTTTTATTTCTTATATATTGTGTTCCTGAGGAATACAATATAGAAAAATAAATAAAAGCAGCTGCTTAAAAGTGCAATTAAAATCCATACAGAGTGCAATACGATGGCTAAAGTGGGAAGAGAAATCATTAAGCGGTTCAGCAAGACCCTCAGACATTTTCAAGTGGCCTGTAGGGAAAGGAGTTTGGGAACCACTGGATTAGTGCGTAACAACCACCAATAACTTACCTGGACTGCACTGGTTCTCGGCTAGACAGGTGGTATTGGTCTCCATTGCATCCATACAGCATTCTAACTCTGATTCCTAGAGTGGGAGAGAGGAGAGAAAAATAAAGATTCTCAGTTCATGTAAAAATTTCCATTCACTTTTACACCAAGAGAGCAAATTCAGCTGAACTCCAGTTTCATGACATTGCCTAATAAGTAGAGGGGAGCCTCAAGCCACACACAAGCATGAATAACATGGATTTTTTTGGGGGGGGGGTTGAGTAACAACTGTGTGTGGGGGAAAAAGGCTTACAGGCTAGTATTCCTCGCAAAGTGTACACAGCACAACCTTTCCCCAAAGGGGTGCCTTTAAAAACATTCAGCAGCAGGAGGAAAGAAAGAAAACAAGAACGATTCATTCTCACAGGGCGGAACTTCACATCTGGAATGAACACCCCCCCCCCCCAGGTCGGGTTCTCACAGCAGAGATTTGCACAACCATTTATGCACACCAAGATGAGGTGGGAATCTTTTTCAGGGAAAGGCCAAGCAGTTCCTCCTGTATGCAGTCACAGCTAACTGGTGAGGAGAATCTGTAGATGCTCAAGGATGGGCATGCCTTGCTTTCAAGTCCTGTTCACCTTCACCCGAGGAAGTTGTGGGTCTGCAGGTGTTGCTGATCCAGGCTGTGTACACACCACACCTTTTCCTGCTACAAACCTACCCTTTGTAATCCTGTCCCCAGGTTTATTCATTTCAGCAGGGGGCAAGGGGGCGGGAGAGAAGGGAAAGCCCCTTTTGTTGTGCCAATTGCTAGACCAATTGGGAGACAGAAACCCTTTGCCAGCCTACTGCAAATTATCCAGATATCTGCCAGCAGAACCCAACTGACCATTTTTCACCCCTGTTCTATGTTTGCCAAGTGGGGAGCAGGGGAAGGTAGTATTCATTGGCAGAGTATCTGTTTTGCATGCAGAAGACCTGAGGTTCAATCCCTGGCATCTCTAGGTAGGGCTGGGAACGATTCCCTGCCTGAAACCACAGAGAGTGGCTGCCAGTCAGTGCAGGCAGTACTGAGACTGATGGTCCAATGATCTGACTCGGTAGAAGGCAGCTTCCTGTGCATAACCCTAACCCTGTGCCAGAGTGTCACAAACTCCCAGCTTGGGCCACTGGGTCTGACTGGCTAACCATGCTATAGAAATAGGGTCCACACGCTCTGAAATGGCCCATCCAAAATGGCAGCTGAAGACAAGCGGGAAACCAGAGGAAGCAGGAGTAAGGGGTTCAGCGTACTTTCAGAACACACAAGCAGAGCATGAGTGGAAGATTATGCTTTTCCAATGTTCATTGGGTGCGTGCAAAAGTTCCAACACAGCATAGGAGGGGAAGCAACAACACACCAGCTCTTCTTCAGGCAAAAACGCTGTGACAAGAGGGCGGATGCCATATATTTCTTGTCAACAACATGCATGACATTTTGAAGCAAGGCATGAGGTTGTGGAGGAGGGCGCATGTTTGCACGGACGCACACTCACAGACACACACACACGTTGGCAAGGGAGTTGCTCCTTTCTGCAATATGCAGAGATGCGCCCAGACAGTCATGACAGACAGTATCTATAAACCATATGTATCCTTTTTGCTATTTGACAGGAAACTGGCCTAAGATGTCTCCATAAAACTGTTCCTTGAAGGGTTCAGAAAAGTGAAGCTTCCACCGCTGAAGATCCTTACTAATTATTAATTAGCATGCTTCTTAAAAAGTAGCTTTATGGAGCTGGGGCCAAGGAAATTTCCAATGACATGAGAGACTCCAATTACTAAGAAACCCGCCACTGAGCTTGGCGAGGCAACTTCGGGAGACGTGGCCCTTTCAAGTGAGCCGTCAAGGTCTCTTCAGGCAAGCCTTTTTATGACTAAGGTGCTAACCGATTGCCAAGCTCTTTGTTTTTTTCTCTCCCTTGACAATGTTTTATTGCTATTGCTGCAACTTTATTGGTACTTCCCCAACCCCACTTTAACAGTAACCTGCCGCCAGAACAATTGCGGAAAAGCAGGCTATGAAATTTGCCGACTAAATAAATAATAATTCCATTTAGACACAGCACCTGCCACTGGCACTGTGTGTTGAATTTTAAGCGGGGACTAAGCTGCTTTGCGGAAATACTATAGCCTGTTTCACAGATAAAAATAACAAATGAAAAATTTGCTATCTCAAATGTCACTTGCTTCAGACGGGTGAAATGGCAACCTTGGGCAGGGGGGCATACCAGTGGTGGGTGGGCACCAGAGGCAAACATGGGCATAACAAGGGATGAGAAACTTGTAGAGTAGGCAACATCCCCCCCCCCATCTACACCCATACCTCTCCAGCGGTCAACAAGAGGCAAGCAAGAGGGATCATCCAGTTCGAGGGCACATTCTAGCCACACAAAACACTTAAGGAGGGTACAGATCAGAACCAGTGAGGGGTGTGGCCTAGGAAGAGAGGGCATGACCTGAAGAGGCGTGGCTTGGGGAGGGTCTCCAGGGCCAGACAGAGAGAACTGCATTTTAACCCGAGGACTTCAGCTTCCAAACTCCTGGTCTGGAGGAGACAACAATCTGTTCTGGGTTCTTAGTCAAGGTAGAGCAGATCTTGGGAAGTAGTCCCTATTCATAATCTAGCTCATTTATACACCACTTTAAAAAAGCCCCCCCTACAACAATTAAATTAAGATTTTAAAATAATTTAAGGCTCAAATACAACCTCAATGAAGAACACTCCTGGCTTAGAAGTGAGTCCAGCATGGTTTAAATAGGCGAAGGCAGATTATGAACCTTAGATCTCCTGCAGGAAAGAACTGCTCAGCTGCAGTTCCTCTCCCAAGACCCCACCTCTGGTAGCCCTGACCTTCAGAAGTGAAATGGGTGGCCGGATAGAAAAAGGCATTTGTAAAAGATCTTAACACGCCAAGCAGGTTTGTCTGGGAGGAGGAGGTATTCTGGACCCAGACAGTTTAGGGCTTTCAAAAAAGGTTAGAACCAACCCTTTTTGAGTTGTATCTGGAAGCAACTTGTTAACAACCTGGTGAGATCGTGAGGCATTGCTATGAACGGCTATCCTCTTACCGGGAATGGGATTTTATTCAGCGAAAGAGGGCAGGTTTTTCTAAAATTAGACTACAAGCTTGCAGCTCAGGGAATTCTTCTGTTACTGTACAGTACAAGTAACCCACCCTCCTCTTCCCTGGAGCCTCTAAATCAAGATAAATATGATGAGTCACCCGCAAACAAACAGGTAAAGGAGATTAAAAGCACACAGGGGGGAAAGAGTGTATCACTCAGCCTTGATCGGCTTTGTAAATCAAACCTGTAATGATTGGGGCAGGCTTCATCCATCTGGTGGAAGGACAGAAGGGGAGGAGGACACAGAACGGCACACACAGAAAGCATAATATGGATTACTTTTACAGATGTGCGGGCTAGGTTGCTCTGCTTCAGAGGAGAAAGATTCCCCACTTTGCACAGTTTATAAATGAGGAGTGTGCAAATACTGTCATATATATATATATATATATATATATATATATATATATATATATTCCTGTAATAAGGACATCTGCACCGCAAAAACTGTATAAAGCAGTGGTAGTCAACGTGCTGCCCTCCACGTTGCTAGACTACACCTGCCATCGGCTTCAGCTAGTATGGCCCAAGGCCAGGGATTACAGGAGCTGCAGCCAAACAACATCTGGAGAGTCTGCTCCCCCTAGCATAAAGCATGCAAAGCCAGCCGATTTGAAGCGATCTACATATGTTGAATAGCTTAATGCTGTTTCTAACCAGTAATGGGGCAGGAGAGATGGTAGAAGCTGGCCCGTTAGGACAAATGCGGGGGGCACTGCCCCACCAACCTCAGACAACCTCTGCCTTCTTACTATCAGCCAGTCCAAGGGTGGCCCTGGCAGTCAGCTTTATCCTCAGTCTCAGATGCGACCCATGTAGAACTCAGCAGGGAGGAGAAGGATGGGGTCAAAATCAGAATCAGGTAGCTCTGCCTGCCATTGGCTGCATTTGCACCTGTCATTGGTTCTGGCCCCACCCACTGTTGGGCTCCCTACCTTACACCCTCCTCGTCCCAATGGACACCACCCACCACCGCGAACAGGTAAACAGATGGCTATACACAAAACCAAGTCCCTGCTCCCCCAACCCTAGATGTCATGCTTAGCTCACATCTGGCTTCTGGGAACCTACCAGGCAATGCTCACCAACTTTCAATCATATTTCAATGGCTTATACCAACCTGGTTAAAAAGAACTGGCATCCTCCCGCATGATCTAATATTTACAAGTGGAAGCCTGGGAGGTGCATTCTTAAAAGAAGGGCTCCTCCTTCACTTACACATAGGAGAGACTGCTCTAATATAGAGGTGGGAAACCTCTGACCCTCCAGATGTTGGACTCCAATCCCCATGTGTCCCAGAGATCACTGCCAAAGGACAGGGTTCTGGCCTATCAAAAACTGGCATGTCACAGATATCCCCACCCTGGCTCTAAGATGTTGCTTGCTGTGACCGGTGTTCAAAATTTGCCAGGCGCATTTTGCACCTGGCTATTGGCCACTTGTGACCAAGTGATGATGCCCAGGCGCCAGGATGGCGCCCGACTTCTCCATCATCTGGAGGTGAATGTCTGGGGATGCTTGGATCCTGACTGTTTTCACACACTAGCAGAGGTCACCATGTTTCTCAAGTTCTGGATAGGCAACAGGACTCAAAGGCTAGAACTAGCCTTGTTTTTAGAGGTTTTTAATTCACTGCAAAATACATACCAAAGTGTCAGAGGATTTGCTGTTTACTTCTACCCCAAGAACAGTTAGGAGGAGAACACATGGCACAGCCATACTAAATAAGGAGGGAAGTCTAAAAGAAAGAAGGAAAGAAAGAAGAGAAATAGTTCAGCTGCAGAGAACGTACAAAAAGCTCCCATAATCCCCACTTCACACAAGAATCGTGGACCAAAGTTCTCAAGGGGGTGGGTGGGGGAAAAGCAGGCACCTTACCTTGTTTTTCATTTTAAAAAATGGTGCTAATTTGGAGGCATTCAGGATTGTCACTGCTACTGCAGTAGGACAAGCTTCTGCTCATGCAAGACATGTGTGGTTGCTAAGAAACTGGGAGCCTTATCAGTTGGGCTCAAAGCAGAGCCTGTTCCACACCCGGAATCAATGAGGTTGCAGATGGGAACAGCAACTGCCTGGCACCGTCGCCGATAAAAACCTCATTGGGAGCAGAAAGCAACTGGGTGCAGCACTCAGCTATACCGGATCAATACGAGACAGGGAGAGAGAATGACCAAAAACAGAAATGGCTTTTCAGACAGCACACACAACACACTCAGCCTGTCCTCCCTCCCAGCCAGGAGACAGACCTGAAGACTTTACAGAAGTTTGCACTTCAGATTCCAAACTGCAGCAGCTTTGCTCAGCCTTGCTGAGCTGCTGCACAAGTCTCAAAATGGACTTTAAGCAGATTTCAGCGAGCTCAGTCAGCCACACCTGGAAACACAGGAAGCTGCCTTATGCCGAGTCCAGCTTTGTCCATCCAGCCCTGGACTGTTTGCTCTGACTGGCGGGGGATGCTGGAGACTGATAACTGGGAGCTTTCCCATGAAAAACAGGCGCACGACGACTGGGATGCTGCCATGTTGGTGGCTTCCTAACTCTCTTCTGGTTCATAGACGCCTGCCAGCCTAGTTGTCAGGACCAGGAGGCAAATTTCCACCTGCCACCAGGAAGCAGGCAAATGGATGTTTACAGGGCCTGAGAATCTCCTGCCTTTGCTTTCACAGGCAGTACCAATTAAATGTTAATTGCTCTGAAGGACCCAAGAGAGGAAAGTTTCCCTAGACTTTGCTAATTATATGCATTCACCTCCCAGCTTAATCTCAGCAATTCATCTATCAGAAGCAGCGGCTGGTTCTTGATTAGGCCAGAGGCCCACCTTGTTAATCATCCTGATCTCACCAGTGGCCAACCAGGTGCCCACAACAAGCCTGTAAGCCAGACCCAAGCACCACAGCTCTCTCTCCACCCAAGATTCCCAGAAAATGGCATTCAGATGCAACGGGCAGATATCGAATCAGGGGGACATGGGAACCCTGACTTCTCAAGGGTACACAGAGGATAAAGAGACAACCCAAATGAAAGTTCCACATTAAGTACTTTGCACAGTGCACACGAATACGTGGCATTTACAAGGTAGTAAGCTATGCCTATTCTTTCTCAACTACTTGGAAAGGCTTTGCATCTTATGGGGAGACGGAAGAGGAGGTTTGGGAGGGCTGGGTCAACTTTTGCTTTTGCCCTTTCTTAGCTTAACTGACCTTACAGTCTTGTTTGGAGGCAATAATGGGTATGTGAGGATAATATTGTGTGTGTCTGTGCTTGTGAGAGAGAAGACTATGCTATCGGGTGCTTCTTAAAAGATGAGCGAGATAAAATAAAATTCCATTAATGAAGCCTTACTGTACCAGCAAGATGTTCAATGTTATTTTAAAACCCCAGTATGGATTTTATTTGGAATGCTTCTATCCTGCTATATAGCTCCCCCGAGGCTCTCAAAGCTGCTCCACAAAATATTATTGGAATAAAATCAAAGCCACATTTTAAAGTCTGGTATAAGAGATACAAACATGGCAGCCCTATGGTGCCATGATTATTCAGGTGGCATTTCCTGCCCTCATTCTTTGCCCTCATTTAACACTTGACCTCCGCCTGCTAGGCAGCAGAGCCCACAGACAACCTCCAAGGCAAGGAAGTGGGGAGGCTGAGCGGCTGAAACTTGCTCAGTCCATGATGAACGAAAGTCTAGAAAATAAAAACTTTAGGAAAGCACTACGACACTATCAAGATCTAGTGGATCAGCTCAGGGATGGAAGTCACCATTCTCCGTGTGACCTCTTTCTGGTGCATGGGAGAGGGCCAGTGGCGACTACAAGTCATGAATGCTATGCTCTGCCTTCATGGCTGGAGGCAGTAATGCTTCTAATACCAATGCTGGAAATGGCAAGGGAGGAGTGAGCTCTTGTGCTCAGGTCCTTCTTATGGGTTTCCCACAAACATCTGGTTGGCTACTGTGAGAATAGGATGCAGGACTAGATGAGCCATTGGCTTGATCCAGCAGCCTCTTCTTGTGTTGTTAGGCTTTTTTAAAAGAAGAGGAAGAAGAAGATTCTTTTCCTTCCACCCTATGCCACGAGTAACATAAACTGAATTGCCATCCAGTAAAATTTTGTTTGCTAATAACTTGTGTGAACCTATTTATGAGGCTGTTATTAAATTCTGATTTTATATTCACAAACTGAGAAGCTCCCAGTAACATAAAAGCAATCTTGGCCAGATTCAAAAGGAAGGCGGAGAGGGAAGAAAATCTAAAAAGGAAGCCACACCATCTAAACAGAACAAATTGGGTTTTTGATAAATCAAGATTAGGGAAAAATGCTTCTCTTAAGTGATAATTGGATGCTTCCACCCCTCTTCTGCCCCTGTCTTCATCCTTAGAAGATGAAGCATTCCCTTTATCTCCAAAAACTTCACTAAATTTAGCTTGCTGAGCTCAAGGAAGGAATAAACAGTCTTCATCCATCATCTTCCTCGTAACCAGCCCTGCCTACTCACTTCTAGGAGTTCTGACACATCAAGGGGGTGATACAGGCATATTAAAATGAGGGAGATGGGAAAACCTGAAAAAAGACGACGTGCAGAGCTACTGTTCTTGTGCCTAAACCAAAGAGAGATATCAAAGCTTGTACTCCATCAAAGTCCAACGCTTTTCATGCTTTTGACATTTGGAGCGTCTAAAGGAGACATGTACAAGTTTAGATTGCGGGCCCTTCGGAGACTTGTTCCTTTCACAAAGAAGAAAGGAAGAAATTGTTGTTACCTGATATAGCTAACTGCCTGGGGTTAAGACAAATCTATAAACTCAAATAAATGGTGCATCCCAGAGACTACCTTTTGTGACGATTTCATCACATTCCTTTTAAGTCAGAGGGCCGCCTAAAGATTCAGGCCAAGCACCTAGTTTGGAATGTTTCCATTATAAAATGTGAACAATGGTTGCTCCGCTAGTGTTTCATTGCCAGGGGACGGAAGCGCCTGCAGATAAAAGGAAGATCCAAGTTGGCGGGTTGATCTCTTCACTATCAGAAACAGACAGAGCCCATTGCACATTCTATTCCCTTCCCCTGGAAGGAAGAGATAGTTAACATGTTCCAGGTTCCATCAGGGACCAGAAATGAGAGATCGCACCTACCTACATTTCCCTATTGTACCTGACTGCTGGATTTTAACTGTCGTAAGCCAATTCTTGCCCAAAAATCAATGTATAAATTTAATAAATAAATCCTGAGGTACTGGCTGGGTGAGTGCCATACTGCTGCTGAATCCCACTAGCTGCTTGGTGGCCACTGTTTCCTTACAATGCCCAGCAGGTCCTGGGGAGCCATGGAAGAAAAGGCTGAGACAAGGGCAAGATGGAAGAGCATAAAGAGACCCGGCAAGATAGCAGGGAGTTCACCAGATCCCTCTCGCAAACAACACATAAGATTAAGCCTTCCGCAGATGGCTTACCAAGTCCTGTGAGCCATTTAAGTGATGGCTCTGAATAGTTTTAAATATGCCTGGAACATTAAATGTTGCTCAATACTGAGCGCTAAGCCACTGGTCTACTACAGAGACAGGAAGTGAATCTCCAGGGTTTCAGACAGGGGACACCGCAAGCTCTACCCACAGATAACAGGGACTAAACTTGAAAGGGGATCAGAAAAGATTGTGTTTTTCAGGTCCCAGATTCATTCTTAACAGGAGATGCCAGAAATTTGGCCACATGGCAGGTGACGCGAGAGACCTCTTTGCCCAAGATCCAAGAGAGAGAGAGAGAGAAATTGTCAGAGTAATTCTGGGCTAGGTGCACAAATAGTCTGACTTGCTTTAAGGTAGCTTCCGATGCTCCTGTGCTTTGCCAACCTTGACTGGTGTGAGAGCAACAGGCAGTCTCTGTATTTGAAGCTGGATGGCGCTGTGGGTTAAACCACAGAGCCTAGGGCTTGCTGATCAGAAGGTTGGTGGTTCAAATCCCCTCAACGGGGTGATCTCCTGTTGCTTGGTCCCTGCTTCTGCCAACCTAGCAGTTCAAAAGCACATCAAAGTGCAAGTAGATAAATAGGTACCGCTCCGGCGGGAAGATAAAAGGCGTTTCCATGCGCTGCTCTGTTTCGCCAGAAGCGGCTTAGTCATGCTGGCCACATGCTAGAATCTGCACACCGGCTCCATTGGCCAGTAAAGCGAGATGAGCGCCGCAACCCCAGAGTCGGTCACGACTGGACTTAATGGTCAGGGGTCCCTTTACCTCTACCTTTAATGTTTCTTCACAACAGCTACTATCCTAATTGGTAAATGGGTTGATACATTGCAATTGAAATGTTCAAGCCAACAAAACACACCACAGCCCACCTACCTACTTCCAGTGACAAAGTATATTAAATAACTGTTGCTTTTTCTTTAAGCGACTCCGGCTTCTCTAAAAATGTGGAGATTGTTTCCTCAAGATGTTAAAAAAAGAAGAGATTGGCAAAGAGAAGAGCGGCTCTGTTTACAGACATTTGCCAACACATCCATCATCATCGTGGTTACTTTGCGCAAGCTGCCACCGGCCCTTGCCTCATTTGCGGCAGAGAACCTGAAGAGGGTTGTTTGAACAAACATGCTCACCACTCATCCAAAAGCATCTCTCTTCAGCAACGTACAACAAAAAATCCCTCGAAGCCACGGCATGTCTAATCTGTGTAACTAACTGCTGTTGGAATGACCGATGCACCGCCAACAATCGGACTCACTGGTTTGAGCTAGGAACCTCCGTTTCCCAGCCTCAATGCTCATAATGGCACTTATCAACCAGACAATGCATTTATGAGCAGCAGCTTCTCATAGCTGCAAATTATTATACTAAAAATTGGGATATCTGCCCCAAGGCTGTTTCATCAAGGACAGGACACTGGATTTATCTGCATTTGCAGAAGAACTGATATGCTTCTCTCTCTGACTGAGCTGTTTTGTGTTTTTCACTCTGTTGGAGCCTATCTTTTGTTAAGGGACATGTTAACTGCTGGGGGACCAGCATGCCTACTGGAACTGCTCAAGGTCAGCTTGGCCTCAAGATTCACTTCACAGCATCACACTGGATAAATCCAATGAGAGGGCTCCTTAGAACGTATTGAACACTTCCAGAGTGATCAAAGGGCTTTGATATACACAATTCTCAGTCATTCTTCCCTCACACCTGTGGAGTCAATAGCCCAGTCAGTTTCTCGGCAGTTCTCTGCCTCAGAGGGCAGATCCCCAATGGAGCCAGATTCCAGATTTCTTTGTAGCCTGGGATAAGGAAATAGAGCCTGTTTTATGGCACCCAAAGCAGCCTCTTCTAGCTAACCCTGGGATCTTGACAAAGGAATAGGGCCACTGCTCCATCACCTCCTGTGGAAAAGGCTGTAGCTCGGTGGTAGAGCATTTGCCTTGAATGCTGAAGATTGCATTTTCAATCCCAGCATCTCCAGGTGGGGCTGGGAGAGACTTCTTGCCTGGAGAGCTGCAAACAGTCAATGCAGAATAGATGGCCATGGACCAGACTGAGCTAGACGGCCCAATGGTCCAACTCAGCTTCCTAGGTTCCCCTTTATAAATACTACTTGGGAAGCAGCCAGGATGTTCCATGAGGTCTCCAGGACCTGCAAACAGGCCAGCAACTTCTCCTTTGTTACCAAACCCACAGTTGGCCACAAATCCAGCCCGTTTCTTCTCAGTAGTTTCGACACTGGTAGTTTGTCCTATTACTTGCTGTCAGGGATGCCAACATGGCCCCCCGATTGTGGGTGCCCAGTGACACCTTCGATGTAATGTGATGTCATGACATCACGTTACATTGGCGCCACAGCAGCGCTTCCAGGGCCTCGGAGGTCATGCTGGAGGCCTCGCGAGACCTCTGATGCCACTTCCGGTTTCTACCGGTGGTCACTTCTGAGGCTTTGCATGTAGAAACTGGAAGTCGTATCAGAGCCCTGTGGTGTGGGTGTTGAGCACCTACCAAAAATTTGTGTGCACCCTGGCACATAGGGACCCCTAGATTGGCACTAATGCTGGCTGTCATCTTGGTTTGACTCACCAACTCCCCAGGCAGGTTCCCATACCCAGCAAAGAAGTCAGGGACTATGGAGGCCAAGAGATAGCAGCGTACCCAAGACCAACAAATAAACGTATGGTAGATTTATAATTGAAACGGGAGACTTGATGGACCACGGTTAAGCTCCAAGAACCATGCAGACAGTAGACATTGTCATTATTCTTTATTAATTTATAGACTGCACCACTCTAAACTGAAGCAGTATATATACTGTGTATATGCTGTCCCAGTTATTCAGGGACCTATCCCAGGGGCCTTTCACAACAGACAGGCAAGAGGTGGGACATTCCCAACTGAGCCTATTTACTCACCCCAAGAGAAAAATGGCAGGATCTCCCTCAAACGTTACAGTTGTTCAGCAAAACGCATGAAGCCAACACAACGTACACAAGGTTACAGTTATTCTGCTATGCTAAGCAGTCCTTCCTCCCCCTCCTAAAGTAGGTTTCGGTGATAGTGGCTGTAAAGATATCTAATGCTTCAGTATTTAAGCTGATTAAAATAAAGAAAAGACTGTCAAAGCAGGGTATTAACTAGGATTGTGGCTCAAACAATGGTCTTTGAAGGCTCATCTATTAGGAGCAGACAAAAGGCACAATTCATTTGACTTGAAAAATAGCTGTTATTACCACCAGATTTTAAACTTGTTATTTAGCTGGAATTAAGCTGAAAATGAATCCTTTACGCACAAATCTCGATTCAGACCATCAGGAAAGCATCTTGGGCTGGCATGTCCTCCCCCCCCCCCACTGACACCCCCACAACACACTCTCTTACCCCATTCTCAGTGGCTCTTAACCACACTTTGCTGAGACATCTGGATCCAGCAATAATGGTTTGCAAGTCCACTTCAAAACCATGATTTGGGGGTCAATGCTAACCACAGTTTGCCCTGCTCAGACACCACAGCAAGCTAAGCTTACAACAACATGCAAATGGAGAATGAAACTGGTCCACCAAAAAGGGGAAATTCACAAGCCGATGGCTTGCCCCCAGTCCTTTAAATGAAACTCAACACAAGTTGCTTCCTCACTGGCACTATTAAACCACAAACCCACCCACCCACCCCAAGCTTCTAACCTTACAGCAAAATTGGTACTATATGCCACGATAAGCTGAGTTTCTTCTGGATGCAGTACAAAAAGCACCAGCGAGCTAACTCTGCCCATCACCAGTTGCATCCAACTGCAGCCTTATCTGCTCAAGCTATGTCGGTGTGCAAGAAAACACCATAAGCCACATACAGGAAGAGCACTAGTCAAGTAATTCAGTGTTTCTCAGCCCATTTGAGCTTGGGGTGAGGTTTCCTGAGTTCAGTGGCGCGGCAGCTAAAAAAGCCAATGCAATTCTGGGCTGCATCAAT
>JAXCMG010000100.1:3483007-3548798 GCA_034642415.1 Podarcis siculus
CACACACACACACACACACACACACACACACACACACACACACTGCAGAAAGAGGAATGACAGACTTTCTGTGGAACTCACTGCCTAAAGCAACTACTTCATGCTAAGGTCTACAGTGAACAGTGCCATTTATTTCACAAAGTTCTAACCCTTAAGGTTGTGATCAGAGTGTAGAGCCTCAGCAATGATGATCTGTGTTGGAAATTTGGTCACCATATCCTAGGTGCATCCAGCAGGACATAGGAACACAGGAAGCTGCCTTTTACAGAGTCAAGAGACCATTGGTTCATCCAGCTCAATACTGTCTGCACTGACTGGCATCAACTCTCCAGGTTTCAGATTGGAGGCTCTCCCAGCCGTAATTGGAGATGCTGGGGATTGAACTTGGAACCTTCTGCATGCAAGGCAGATTTCCTGCCATTGAGCTACTGTCCTCCCCCAAAGAATGTTCCCATGGCTCTGCCATTGTTTCAGGGCAGCTAGGTCTCTCGGCCAAGTTTCTAGACAAGAACACACTAAGACTGACAGGGCTTTACTTGCCAAAGCACAGTGAGATGACTCAGCCATTGGCATTTTGGAAACTTCTGCCATCTCAAGAAGGGGTCATCTCCACTTTTTTACAGTTTGGCAACAGTTGCACAGCCTGCTCTGCTGGTAGCTCTAGCAAACTTTGACTCATCACGATTCTTGTACAGCTGCAGGAATTAGTGCAAACACAACCCAGAAAAACTCAAGACTATGTGGGACTTACAAAATGCACACAGCACAGCGAGAGTTGCAGATGCAGAGAGAATACCAGACTCTAAAGCCCCATCTAGATAGTTCAACCTTCTTAAAAGGATTGAAACGCTTTATTTGAAATATGCCTGGCTAGGACTTAACAGACAACAGGATATTGCAGAGAAAGGCTCAGAAGTCAGAGAAGCCAAGAAAATTCAAGGCTGTCACAGCCCCTTCTCTTAACTCAAAGTTTGGAATCCTTTTCCTGCCAGAAATGCAATGCTTCTCCACCCACCCCTCTATTTCTTGCTGGACCTTGCATTGTCTGCTAAATATACAAACAAATTTTCCTTCTTCAACACCTTCAAGAAGTTTGAATGACATCCCCTGCCCATTCCAGGAATCTGACCAATTTATTATTTAAGGCAGCATGCCCATTCCTCTCCCCTTTGGACAGCCTTGCTTCCAGGAGTAACGGGGACTTATTTCAGTTTGGTGTATTAAATTACACAGCTGTCTTTTATGTAATAGTCATTTAAATAATAAAAAAACCCCTCTATCTGCCATAGCTGGATGAAACTTTTGATACAGGACATCCCCAATACGAAAGGTTTCTCTATCCAGGGATGGAGACATACAAAACAAGGAAACAAAATCAAGGCACAGCAACCCCCAGTCCTGCTCCAGATCATTTTTCATATAATCACAGAATAGTAGAGTTGGATGAAATCTAGTCCAACCCTCTGCAATGCAGGAATCTTAATTACACAATACATGACAGATGACCATCTAACCTCCACTTAAAAACATCAAAGGAAGGAGAATCTACCACCTTCCAAGGAAGTCCATTCCATTGTTGAACAGCTCCTACTGTCTTAAAGTTCTTCCTGATGTTTAGTTGAAATCTCTTTTCTTGTACCTTGAAGCCATTGGCTATCACATCTCCTCTCAGTTTCCTCTTTTCCAGCATAAACGTACCCAATTCCCTCAACCATTCCTCATAAGGCTCCAGGTGTGGTCTGATCAAAACAGAATAGAGTAGTAATATTCATTCATTCATTGAATTTATAAACCACCCTATACCCGGAGGTCTCAGGGCGGTTCACAAATAAAGATCACAATACAGTGGTACCTCCGTTTACGATCTTAATTTGTTCCGGAGGTCTGTTCTTATCCTGAAGCCATTCTTAACATGAGGTGTGCTTTTGCCAATGGGACCTCCCACTGCGCACGCGCCTTTGGCGTGCAACTTCCACTCACATCCCGGGGCAAAGTTCACTTCCAGGAGACCTACTTCCAGGTTAGTGGAGCTGGTTACCTGAAGCGTTCGCAAGGAGGATGGTATGTAACCAGAGGAATTACTCTATATAAAATCAGAATCAAAACAATAATCCAATAACGCCTCCTCCAAAAAGAGCCACATTTTAAAACTTCCCTTGATCAGGACACTATACTTCTGTTGATGCAGCCTAGAATAGCATTAGGTTTTTTTGTTGCTACATCACACTATTGACTCATGCTAAGCTTGTAGTCTACTAAGATCCTTTTGATATGTACTACTGGCAAGACAGGTGTCCCCCCCATCTTATATTTGTATAGCTGGTTCTTCCTGCCTAAATGCAGACTCTTACATTTGTCCCTATTGAAATTCATTTTGTTCGTCATTTTGTTGTTCCTTTCACTGGATAATTTATGCTTGTCCTGCTGAATAAGGAAGTCACGTTTATAGTCCTCATGGGTACAGGGGTCAAACTCCAAAGCACAGACGCTTCCACTCACCTATGTAAGATGCTCGGGTCACACCAAGCAGTTCAAAAATTAAGGAACCTTTGCAGCAGTTTCCATTTTTATTACACATACCTCAAACACGCCCCAATTAGCAGGAAAAGGAAGAATTGTATATATGCAGCTCAGAACATGAAGCTTTTTCAGAACAGTACTCAGTAGCTGTGAGAGTTCCCACGACACACCTAAAAGCGTTACTGAATTGAAGGAATGAGAAAATTTGCAACAGCCGCCGCCAACTTTATCTATAGATGCAGAGTACAGGCTGTATTGTCTAGTTGCTCACATATCCATTACATTCTTTGCCTGCTGCATGCACAGGGTACCAGGTAATTTTCTCCACAAGCACACTACCAAAATGAGTCAGTTAATCTTTTGAGATGCCATGTGTTGCTTTTCCTTTAAAACTACAACACAGAAACATGAAAATGCTGTTTTATACTAGGCCAGACTATCTGTCCATCTTGCCCAGTATTGTCCGCTCTGGCTAGCAGCTGCAGCTCTCAGGCAATTTCTCGTTTCCTGATCATTTAAAAGTCAAATTAATAAGGGAGCCCAAGATATGTCTCTCTGTAAAAATCAGATGCCAGAGCCCAGATACTCCCCGCCCCACTTCAATAAGGAGTAAAGACATTCCCACTTATTTATCATAAATTAAATTCAGATGGGGGAAGTGAACCCACAACAAACACCATGCAAAACTATTCTTACAATGGTGAACTTGAGCCGGTCACTATCTCAGCCTAACCTTCATTACAAAGCTATTCTGAGGACAAATGGTACCTCACCTTGTATGCCTTGGAAGAAGATGGGATATTAAGTGGAATTATAAAATAAATAATATTCTCCTTATTGGAACTTGCTTGTTTTACAGTGCCACATACTTCTGTTTAGAGTTTCTGTAGGGAGCCAGACATACAGGTGTGCGACCTAAAACACTCTCCCTTTTGAGGGGAGCTTCTCATTTTCATAGGTGAGTAGGTGGGTCAACCCTGAGATCCAATATTGGGCCATTCTCTTTGTGAGAGACTAACTCCTTAATTAAATATATTCTTGAAGGCTACGTCCTCACAAAGCAACATACAAACCAGAGCAGGGCAAGTTATAAAGATATGGCATCCACATTGCCAAGCACAGAAAAAAACTTTTAACAAGCTGCTCTGTAACTCGCAGGCTAATTAGAATCTCAAGTTAAATACAGCACTGAAGAGGAAGGTATTCAACGCTGACCTAAACCATAGGCTAGACACAGCAAGGTGAGGACCTTGGGTCTGGGATCACCATCAAGAAGGCCCCACTTCTTATGCACAACTGACCTTAAGGGTAGGTACCGAAGGTCCCCTGACTCAGGTCAGCAGCGGGGAGTATCCAGTCAGCAGGTCTAACTAGGCCCACCTGACTTCCTCATTTGGTCCATGAGGTGTCAGGTGTGCACCAGGTAAAGCTATAGTTCAGTGGAAAAGGGAAGCGGAAGCTGATTGGCAGTATATGCAAAACTCCATATAATAATATCAATGATATATTATGTACACCCCACCCATCTGCAGGCCGTCCTTCAAATCACCCCCAAAACTAGCCCACTTCTTTCTCCAAACCCCCATAGCATCTATCAAGGTGCGTATGAAAACAAGAGCCAAATTTCGTAACAAATACAGACGAGAAACTTCTGTCCCAAATATTTAACAAGTCAAGAGGACACCGTCCCATAAGCTTCACCCTTGGTCCCTAAAAATATACAGGTGCCAAAATGCTCCTGGCAAAATACCCCCCTCCTCCCAAAAAAAACCCAACCGTGTGTATGTTCACAGGAGTATCAGGAGGAGACTCCCCCAAATATGTGTGTGTAGGTCAGGGTTAGATAATAATAATAATTTTTATTTATACCCCACCCTCCCCAGCCAAGGCCGGGCTCAGGGCGGCTAACAAGAAATAATAAAAACAAGTTGAATGAATACAACTTAAAAATAAGATTAAAATACATGAAAATATTAGCCCAAATGCATAGGGGAGGGGAGGAAATAGTCTAGACTAGACTCCCCCAAATATATGGGAAGGGAAAGGGGGGCAAAGCTAGATGCCCACAAATGTTTGTCTGTGGGAGGTGGGGTGGGAGGGTCAAGTTAGACCCCCCAGACGCCTATGTGGGGGTAGGTCACTGCAGGTAACGTCAAGGCGAGATTCCACCCGACCCCCCACCTCCCGACCCCCCAAGCAGGAGGCGCCACCGCCTGAGCCTTCCGTGCTCGCTGAGGGACAACGGGGGGCCCTCCTCCAGCTCTTCAGGGGCTCTACCTTCGGAGAGGAGGAGTGGGGGGAAAGACGGGAGACAGCCCCGCCAAGCCCCGCCCACCCGCGCCCCTTTCCCGGCCTCACCTGAGCGAGCGGACCCAACAGCCGTTGGCAACAGCCGACTCCAACCGGCTCCCTTTCGTACCCCCCGCCCTGAGGCGGCGCCCTGCCCCGCTCCCTCCCGCTCCTCTCTGGGATTTGTAGTCCCGCTGGGGCCCTACGGCCCGCCTGCGCCGCTGGAGCCTCCTGCTCCTTGGAAACTACACTTCCCATCAGCCAATGCGCTTCCGTGCCTCACCTCGTCCAGGTAAACGCGCTTCGCCTGCCCCACTTCCCCTCTATCTACCGCGGCGCCTCTTGGGAAGTGTAGTTTCCAGGCGAGAAGGAGACGCTGCCGTTGAATGCAGCCCTGGACTACAACGACCAGAAATCCTTCCGGGTGGAGAGGCCATCTTGAGCGTTGCTAGGACACGGAGACGCCCCTGGAAGAGGTGGCGGTAGTATTTGGAGGAGGAGGGATCAGGTGAGAGAGAAAGATTATTTTGAGGATGGGGGAATAGGTGTTAATTTTTAGGGGTGGTGGTCCACGAAGATCCCTATGCACATACGTTCCATATAGAAAAAGCTATTCTTACATTAAAAATAATAGTACTAAATTATGTTGACATACATAATCATTATTTTTATGTTTTCAATATTACATGCTAGGCAGTTAAACAGAAACAATAGCACTGTATTCTTATCATTATTATTATTAACAATAATATTCACTATGCAATTATGCAAACATAAACTGAGTAATTTATTCCACATTGCAGCACAGAATCATTCAGTTGAATCGTAGAAGATTGTTCCCTTTCCTTAACTCAAGCAGAAGGGAATTGAAACACAGTTCTAATTCACCTTTAAGCACACTGAAAAGAAAAAGAGAGAGAAGAGGTGGGGGAACCAAGCTGCAAAGTATTTAAAAATCTCAGATTGGGCCATTCACATATCTGCAAACTTCTGTCTAAACAAACTACGGTAACATACAAGCAGTCTGTGTAATACTAGTGCAGTGATAATTTTTGCATTTATTGCTCCACCCACTGTTGACTCTAGCCCTGCCCACTGCTGTCAAGTGGCCCCTGGAAGATTGCCCAAGATAGGAATGTGGCCCTTGGTGTGAAAAATGTTCCCCACAAAGTTTTACTCAGAGTACACCAATTGAAATTAATGAACCTAATTTAGTCGTGGCCACGAATTTCAGTGGGTCTACTCCTGAGGAGCACTAGTGTTGAATACATCGCATAACACACAATCAATACCCATCCCCCATCAGCTGGTTAGCAAATAGAATTCCACTCCCGGCTGGCTTTGCAGTTAAAGCTCCCTCTTTGGTTTTGTACCGCTCAAAGACATCTCAACATGAAACCCTGATTCTTATTATATCCAGGAAGGGGTGGAGAGAAGCCACAACAGTGTTTTGATGTCACCGAAGAATCAAAGGCTGCTTTGATTCGATAGATACCTTTGATTTTTGTAGGGTGATGTGGTGTGAGGAAGGGAAAAGGTGAAGAGTCTTAAAGCCAGCGGAGAGAATAGGGAATCCCCTTTCTTCCTGTAGCTTGGTCCAACAAAACACAACTTCTCCTGAAGACAAAAGGGTTTAACATGCAGCTCTTTACACTGTTCTTACTGAAGCTCGCTGTTTTCAGCACTGATTTTCATTTTTTGGGGCGGGGGGGGAAGAGAGATGTTCTGAAAAGGCCAATTGGCAGGTGACAACATTTCTATATGGATGCCCCTTTAAGAATAATTATAATAGTTATAATAAAGTGACAAAGAAATAACAATTCTTCATCACCCATAAAAGGTGGCTCCGTAAAGTATAATGGAAGCCCCTTATTTTTAGAATCTGCTAACCATGGCTACCAAACAGCTCCCCCAAAATGTCAACCCTCTTTTGAAGACAAGGGGACAGAGACCAAGGTACAGTATGGCATGACCAAAAAGTTTGAAAGGTCTGGACTGCCACCTTCTGAGAGGGCTGGCAATTTGGAACCACCAGCTGGTTCAATAGGAGGTAAAGTTGCCATATCTCTTGGTTTCAGCCTCCATCCTCGGGGTCTCCAGTGAGAAATAAGGGAGCAGCCTGATTTTTACTTGGCTCAAGTATTTGGAGACTAGTTCTGTCCCTGTGCTCATCAGGCTGCACCCCTGAACCACAAAGTAAAGCCATGTGCTCCCTCCTGACTCACCATCTTGCCATACATACACTACTAGGATGTGTTCCTACCACACAGGCTTCTTCACCTGCTCACTTCTCAGCCTCAGGAGACATGACAACTAATTGGCCATTGAGCCAATGATAGGATTCTGTGAGCACCTCAGGAACATTGCCAAGACCATGGGCTGGCAAACTAAGACCCAAGGGCTGGATCAGGCCCAATTGCCTTCTAAATCAGGCCTGTGGGTGGTCCAGGAATCGCTGCGTGGACTGCCAGCACGTGGATCGCCAGTGCACATGCGTTCTTCTCCTCTCCCTCCCTCTCCCTCACACGGCGGTGGCGCCGCCTCCTCCTCCCTCCCTCCTCCTGGCTTCTTCCCGCCCTGACTAGAGGAGGAAGGGGGCTGGGCTTTGTTGGTGCCAGCCCCTCTCTGGAGCCCTTTCACGCGCCGCTCATCGTCCCGCCGCCACCACCACCAGCCGCTGCTGCTCGCAAGACACAGGAGCCACGGTTGGCTGAGAGCACCTCTCAAGCAACTGCCATTAAAAGCAGCCCCTCTCCAGAGCCCTTTCGCGCACCGCTCATCGTCCCTCTCTGTGTGCAGTGTGCATAGGAATTTGTTCATTCCCCCTCCCCCAAATATAGTCCGCCTCCCTTACAAGGTCTGAGGGGCAGTGGACCGGCCCCCTGCTGAAGAAGTTTGAGGACCCCTGGCATAGACTAAGATGCTAAGGCAGAGTGAGTAGCAACTATATAGACTAACTGGAACACAATTGGTGCCTTGTGTCACCTGAGTCTTGGTGGGTTAGTAACCGCACTACTGCCTTCTGGCCATCTCTGTAAATATCAGAGCACCACATTGATGCTGAGAGTAATCAGGAGTGGGAAGACTTTTTTTTTCAGCATGAGTGCCACATTCTCTTCTGGGCAACCTTCTAAGGGCCGCATGTCAGTGATGGGAGAGACTAGAGGTAAAAGTGAATGTAAATATGACCATTATATAGTAGGCCCTCTGGGGAGGGCATTCCACAGATGGGGAGCCACCACCAAAAAGGCCTGCTCTTGTGTTGTTACCCTCTGAACTTCTCATGGAGAGTGGGAGACATAGAGAAGAACCTTGGATGATAAACACAGGATGCGGGTAAGTTTGTATAGGGAGAAGCCTGAGGTCCTGAGCCGTGTAAGACTTAATAGGTCAGCACCAGCAGTTTGAATTGGACCCGGGAACTAATTGGCAGCCAGTGCAGTTGGGCTGGTATCAGCACTATATGCTCATACTCTCTTGTTCTGGTGAGCAACCTGGCTGTCAAATTTTGCACCAGCTGAAGTTTCTGAACTGTTTCCAGAGGCAGCCCCACATATAATGCATTGCAGTAATCAATTGACTAGCTTCTATGCACACTCTCAGACTCCTCTTTACCCTGCATCCAGCAACCAAGAGGCAGTATCAGAGTTGAAGGGCACGTTGCAGGCAGGCAAAAACAACTGAGGTGGGACTTAGGGCCAGTGAGGGATGTGGTCAGGGGAATCTCCAGCTTTGAGGGCAGAAAGGCTGGGTTGCGAGTGGGGGAAGCACTTGCAAGCACCTTTGCAAGCATCAGCCAGAACCATGGAGCACGGGAGCTGGTTTGTTTCTTGTTTAGCAATCAGCTTGAAAATTGTTTGCTTGTTTTTTGTTACATCTCTGTAAATGAAATGACTTGAGACCTACTTTTACTGAGAAAGAGAGAGAGAAATAAATAATTAAAAATAAAAATAAAAATTGGAGGGGCCCATTCGGTTTCCTCTCCCTTGTTCCAGCGTATCCACTCTGTTGAGGCTGCTCAACTTTCATGCCTGCTTGGTAATCCAGCCAGACATTTGGAGAAAGCCGTTAAAATCTTGGAAGAACACACACAGTGACATTTTTACAAATATTTTAATAGACTAGGTTATTGGTCTTGTGCACTACTGAGCGAAATTTTAATTATCTGTGTAATGAGGCTAGGACAGATTTAAGTGCTTCCCTGCCTGTCTTTTCGAAAACGGTAGTCGTTTGTTCCCACATTAACAAGCAGCAAAGGACTTCACTTCTGCTCCAATCATGGAGTCATTTCAATAGGATTCAGATTATGGCACTTCCTTCCCAGAGGTGCCCCCCTCCCCGCAAAGTAGGAAAGGGCAAATCTGTTCATTTTGGTGTCTCACTTTGCCAGCCTAAATATGAGTCTTCCCCATTTCTACATCAATTTGCAAGTTACTTTTTTTTAAAAGCCTCATGAAAATTCATCAGCATTTTAGTGTGAATTTTTCCTAATATACACGTTAGTATGTAATTTCCCCTAATGTGTACATTCACGCAAAGTGATTTTTCCTAATGGGATGCATTTTTATATGTTGCTTTCATTAATATAAGCATTTTTATAAACACTTTACCCCAGTGTGTACATTTTTGTACCCATTACTTGGCTGGAGAGAAATGTGAATTTTGAAGGATGGCTGTGTTTCAGTTTGTGTATTGTTTTGGAAAGTGTGAATTAGGTTGTTTCACCTTAAACTGCACACTGAGTCAAATTTCTCATTCAGCACTACCCAAAAACAAACATGATCTCCCTCCACTGTCAGAGGTAGTACAGGCCAGTACCATTCTGTGCACGTTCAAAGCACCCACGACTGTGCATGTGCGCATTGTCATGAACCCAGAAGTGTTCCCAGAATAATAATAATAATAATAATAATAATAATAATAATAATAATTTATTTATACCCCGCCCATCTGGCTGGGCTTCCCCAGCCACTCTGGGCAGCTTCCAAAAAAATATTAAAATACTGTAGTACATCATAGTTACATAGTTATTGAATTACTACACTATGTAGTAGTGATTTCATCAAAACCCACAGATGCTTTAAAGCAGTGTTTCCCAACCTTTTTTGGGCAAAGGCACACTTGTTTCATGAAAAAAATCTCGAGGCACACCACCATTACAGCCCCGTGACGTCAGCGCGCAGCGTCACGCCGGGAGGGACGCACGAAAGTGTAAGTTTCAATTTTTTCCCCTCCCCCTTGCCAACCGCCAAAAAGCCAAGAAAAAAGCCAAGACTTTAGGGCAGCAGGTCGACACGGAAGAAGCTCCTACCTAAGGACAGGTGCGACGGCCGTGTCCTCTTCTGCCACACTTGGCAGCCCTGCCTCACGGTCGTGACTCCCACCCTGATTTCTCCCCGCAGGTCAAGCGGCACAGGCAGCCCAATGTGTCCAGCCCAGACACAAGCCCCGCTTCCCCACTCTAGATCCTGAATGCGACCAAGTGCTCTGGACTCCCGAGCAGGGTGGGAAAGAGGACTCGCATCTGGTAGCCTCCGGGCTCCTCGCCTGCTCGAGGGATGGCATTGCAGGCAAGCTGCCGGCCGTCGCCATCGCCGCCCCCTCATGCGAGTGGACCTGCCCGGAGTGGTGGGCCGGGGGAGGCTCGCTCTCTGTGGGGACGTGGCCCGCACGCGCGGCCCCGCTTCCTCCTGCCCAGGGCTGAGCTCCTTACCCGCGATCTCGGTCTCGCGCACGCGGATCCCACTTATTCCGAAGCTCGCGCCACTAGCCGGGGCTCTCACACCGTGCCAGGGCGAGGCGGCGCGGCCCACTGACGTCATCGCGGCTCGCTGCCGCCCTCGACTTCCCTGTTCCCTCCCCTCCCTCGGGTCGCCGTGGTTACCGAGGACTGCAAGCTGCTCGGGCGAGTGTGGGGCATTAAGTGGGAGAAGGAAAATTAAAATTAAAACTCGCCTGAAGGCCGCCTCTCCGGATATCTTTCGAATTTTTTAATTTTTCCCGCGGCACACCAGGCAACGTCTCGCGGCACACTAGTGTGCCGCGGAACACCGGTTGGGAAACACTGCTTTAAAGATCATTAGGGTCTTGACTGCCTTTCATATCCAGGTGAAACGGATGCTGCCTAATACTTAAATATACAGAATCCAATGCAGTAGTCTTTGACCACCTAAACATGTACAGTAATTCATACATCCAACATTGGTCCCACTGGACAAAATGAAGTAGGGAAAGTTGGCATTTAGAGGTGAATATCTCACTTAAATTACAGGCAGAGTAATTTCTCGGTGGAAAAACTTAGAAGTTCATTTTTTATTTCAACACATCAAAGAAAAAGGCATAAAAAGGGGGCGTAACTGTGCAGAGCAAGCTTATACACGCTCCACCATCGTGGGGTTGCAATGACCTGGAATGCAACCCCCCTGCAAATTGGGGGTTGCTTGTATACCTCTGAATATTAGTCACTGGGAATGGCAGGTGGGGAGAATGCTCTTGCTCTCAGGACCTGCTTGTGAGCTTCCCATAAACATCTGGTTGACATTATGAAACAGGATTAGATGGGCCTTTGGTTTGATCCAGCAGAGCCCTTCCTATGTTCTCGTTTCCTTATGAGGTGGACCACTCTAGGAAGTAGTCTTCCAAAACTTGGTTGCGGTGGAATTAAAATGTGAATTTCTGGCAAATGACCATATGAACTTCTTTGTACGGAAGGTACGAAAGAATGATGGCATCAGGAAGGAAGAACAATTACTGTGCTTTCACAGTAACTCTTGAGGGATCTGATGATGAAGGGAAGGAGAAAAGAACAGATACTGAGAGCATGCAGGAGGCTTTCGAGAAGTTCAGAAGACGGCGGCAGGTAAGGGTGAACAGTGTTGCGGCTTCCACAAAGGCATTGAGACCAGTTGCCTGAACGTTGCTGGCTTTCCGCTAGGCATCAGAAAGCAACAAATGCTCACCTGTTATTGTTTGATATTAGCAGAAGAGGTCAAAACAGTGTAACCTTCCTATCTGGTTACAGTGATCTGTGCCTCATTCCTTTCTTGATTATTGTAATGTGCTATACATGGGTTGCCTTTAAAGACCATTCAGAAACTTCAGTCGCTTCTGAATGCTGCAGCCACACTTCTTACAGAGGTGGGATTATAAGGCTCATACGTCTCTTCTTCCCCATCATCACCTTTGTAGCATCTGCAATGATGGCTTGGTTATTTCTGATCGCAATTCAAAGTGCTGGTTTCGAAAGCCCTAAGTGAAGGCAGTGATGTGGGTTTTCTGGAAAACAATCATATGCAAATTAGAGTAAAAGATTGTCTCATGCATTTTATGCTCAACTGATCACTGCGCTCTGCAGGAGAGGGCCTCCTGCAGATACCATCTTGTCAAGACTTTCGTTCCATACAATGTAGGGATTAGGTCTTCAGCATGCTGGCAACTGCCCTATAGAATGCTCTCATGTTATATATTAGAGGGGTACCGGCCCTCTTCTCATTTCAGAAGCTCTATTAGAAGACCTTCCTCTTGTGACAAATCTTTTGGGGGGAGATCTTTATCCCAATCTTCATCTGCTGTACAATTGTTTTTATATATAAAATTCATTCTTTAATGTTTTAATTGCATTGTCTTATCATTTATCCTTTGGGAGGAACGGAGTGTGAAGATTTAATACATAAATGAATAACATCATTCTAGTTACAGGTAGGTAGCCGTGTTGGTCTGCCATAGTCGAAACAAAATAAAAAAGTTCCTTCCAGTAGCACCGTAGAGACCAACTAAGTTTGTTATTGATATGAGCTTTCGTGTGCATGCACACTTCTTCAGATACACTGAAACAGAAGTCACCAGACCCTTATATATAGTGAGACGGTGGGGAGGGGTATTACTCAGAAGGGTGGTGGGAATGGGTGATTGGCTGATAGGTGTAGTAAACCTGTTGACGACTGTTAACGACTGCAATTGGTCTTACAGGAAAAAGCAAGGAGTGAGATGGCTATATCATGTATACAGTAATGAGATAAGAATCCAATGTCTCTATTTTTATTAAAATGCTTTTCAAGTACTGTGGACAGCACGGCAGTTGGTACATAAAATGGTGGATTTCTTTTTTATCTATGGACTGGTATGCTGGATCAGATGTTACATTTTACTTAGATCTATCCTGTTATGTATAGCAGGAAGCCCTGTCCAATTCAGGTAGGTCCTGGAGGTGTAAAACTGTAAATACCTCTCTGAGACACAGGATGTGAGCAGGTCCAGTGATACTTCTTTTTCATCAGAAGTTGTCATCCGTATCAATTTTGTATTGGCAAGATCTTTGAAATTTTCAGATGTTTGTGTAGTTTTAAATCGTATTTCTCACATGGAGATTAATGGTGGGACAACAAGAACGGATGCTGTGGGCCCTACTGATCACTAAGAGACTTATTATTTGAGCCTGAAAGGATAAATATCTGCTATCTCTTTTGCAATGGTTTGATGACATTAACACTCTTGTTACAATTGAGCATGTTTTATATAAACACCAACTCTTGGATACATAATTGGACATTTAGATGGCATATATTGATCTATATGTGTAAACTAAGATGGATGTGTTGATGTTTAAATGTATTGTCAATGTAAGCTGAGGGTTATTTTTCCTCCCCCCATTTTTAAAAATAAAACATGTGCAATAAAAATCAATGATAATATTAGTTTTAAAAATGCATAGCAGGAAGCAAGAGAGTGCCCTCCTTCCCTGCTCACCTGGTGTGCCCACCCTGCCTCCAACACTTCTGACTGCTCATATGTGGGTGTCAGCATTTGAGCAGGACCGCAGGAACAGCCTTGCAGGAAGAGGCGTCTCTGACCCAGTGGAGGCTGGTCCATTAAGGTGGATACTACTACCAACAAAACACTAAAATACAATAACCTATTAAACATTAAAAGCTTCCCTAAACAGGGCTGCCTTTAGATGTCTTCTAAAAGTTTGGTAGTTATTTTTCTCTTTGACATCTGGTGGGAGGGCGTTCCACAGGGCGGGTGCCACTACCGAGAAGGCCCTCTGCCTGGTTCCCTGTAACTTGGCTTCTCGCAGTGAGGGAACCGCCAGAAGGCCCTCGGCGCTGGACCTCAGTGTGGTGTGGCGTCTGTGGTGGGTGCCACGGAGGGGGATTCCTGAAATATATTGTTACATGCCACCCCACCCTCCAAGCAGTGAGAGGCGCAAGGGATCTCAAGCACATCACCCAGGGTTTGGTTTCCTTGGAATGCAAGTTAGCAGAAGGTGTGGTGTTTTTAGGGCCTATGACTTTATTTCCACACACAGTGGACGCTCGGGTAGTGAACATGATCCATGAGCAAAGCACGTTCGCAACCCGCAGCACCACGTCTGTGCACGTGCAGTTGCGATTCAGCGTTTCTGCGCATGCGCAAGTGCTGAAACCCAGAAGTAACCCATTCCGGTACTTCTGGGTTCGGCGCGGTGTGCAACCCGAAATTGCACAACCCAAAGTGTCTGTAACCCGAGGTATGACTGTATATACAAGCTGAGCATCGGGGGGAGGGGCTCTCAGTCTTAATACCTCAACAGATCCAGCACGGAGCAAAAAACATTTCTCTCTGCCTGCAGTTTCTAGCATTTAGCTTTTTATCTCTCTCTCTCTCTCTCTCTCTCTCTCTCTCTCACACACACACACACACACACACACACACACACACGACCACCAACTCTGGCTATTGTTCTTTTTCCTACCTAGGATTGCATGGCCTCTAGCCGGGTGAGCACAATGGGGTGAAATGTCTTCCCCCCTTTCTTTGCCACTTCCTTGACAAAGGGACTACCGTATTTTTCACTCTATAAGATGCACCAGACCACAAGACGCACCTAGTTTTTGGAGGCGGAAAACAAGAAAAAAAATATTCTGAATCTCAGGTGCCAGAACAGCAAGAGAGATCGCTGCGCAGTGAAAGCAGCAATCCCTCTTGCTGTTCTGGCTTCTGGGATAGCTGCGCAGCCTGCATTCGCATAAGATGCACACACATTTCCCCTTACTTTTTAGGAGAGAAAAAGTGAGTCTTATAGAGCAAAAAATACGGTAGTTTGGCAGGCTTCCTCTTATATATTCTGCCCACACAGGTATAGGTTGAAGGTTTGGAAGGGAACCCACGGTTCCATCCAGACTGACTGGCGCCCCCCCCCCCAAATCATAACACTACATATTTTGAAAGTGCATAGAAATCGATTTGCTGACAACTCTTCTGGAGACCCTGGCCCCGTTTCTCAGCTTACAAAGTTTTAGACAGCCATAAACTTCCAGGAACAAAAGCATCCCTTGATGCAAAGCATCCGTTAGAAGAAGAAGAAGAAAATCTAAACAGGTTTATCTTAAGCCCCAAATGGTGTTGTGCAACCGGACACAGATTGAAAAGATGGATATGGAAATAACCAGTTTAGTCCACTGAGAGAGACATTGCTGCGAGTGTGTACGATATTCCGTTACCTGGTGCGAACATCCGCTGCATTTTAAGGATCCAGACAAGCTGGCTCTCCCCATTCATATTTAAGGAAAGAAAGTTTAATTCTTCTTTGATGCCTCCCAAGAGGTGAAGCTGTTGTCTTGATGCTGAAAACTCATCTCGGCACATAGTAATTCTAGGCATTATTAAAATTAATGATTGTTTTTCCTCCTTATAGATTTGTGCACCCGCTTGCAGATTAAAGCTCTGTGCACAAATTGTATTGGCTTGTCGTTTCACCTATAGATTTAATTGTGTGTCTTGGTAACAGCCTGAGTTGCTAATTAAGTCTGATGAAGATTATTCCTATATTAGTTTTCCCTTTGTGGCATTTGGTTTTAATTTTTGCTTAAAAGCAATTTTAACTGTTTCGGCCATGCCCTGCGTTTGACGGCTTCACTTGCAACCCGTAGCTGCACAGTGGATTAGGAAGGTAAAGTGGGGCAGTGCAGTGCAAACTAAGACATTATTGATGGGATGGGTTTTGAGGAGGAATCTGGCAGTGGGAAGTGGGATGTAACCAGAAGAAGGGGAAGATCTATAGCAAGTTGGAGAGACCTTTCAGGGACAGCAGATAGATGGCTAATCCATCAAACTTTTAAAGGCTCAGCTTCAGAAGCTCAAACTTTTAAAGGCCTTATATCATTGAAGCGCAGCATTAGAAGGGAACTTGGTGGTCATGTAGTCTAACCCTGCCTCCATCGTGCATGAAATATACTTGGAGTTGAGTGTGGATTTCATTCTCTTTATTCAGCTCATAGCGGTGAGGAATGCAAGTTCCCCCGAAATGTCTGCTTTATATACATTATTTACACAATGGGAGCCACGTGATTGGCTAATTCTGGGATTCTCCTGTAGGCCAATCAGGTTGCGGCTTCACTTCCACCTGGAGTTGGATTGGGTGGCTCCTGTGGACCAATCAGATTACTGCATTCTGGATCCTATTGTTCTAGGACCAATCAGACTGTTGCATTCTGAATCCTATTGTTCTAGAACCAATCAGACTGCTGCAATTTGGATCCTCTTCAACTCAGTACATAACAGTGCAAAAACAAACAAACCCCAAACCCTGTTGCGTCAGCATCCAGATAGCTGGTCACCCAGCCTTAGCTTAGAAACAGGAAGGCAGCAAGGGTGTGGCACGTCCTTGCATTTCTCCAGCCTTGGCTCAGCTGGAAGTGAACACTGGAGCGTAGAGGTTTAGAGAGATGCAGTGGAAGCTGGCTGCAGTATGTGTCTAATCCCCTCACTGTGGCCATATAAGAGCCTGTCGGCAGGAAGGGAAGGGTGGCTCAGCAGCGAGACAGGCGGGGAATGTAACTGGGGAGGCAGGCCCAAGGAAACTGCAGAAGGTTGTCTCCAACTAAGTTCTGTTCACAGTAAGGTAAAGGTAAAGGGACCCCTGACCATTAGATCCAGTCGTGGCCGACTGGGGTTGCGGCGCTCATCTCACTTTATTGGCCGAGGGAGCTGGTGTACAGCTTCCGGGTCATGTGGCCAGCATGACTAAGCCGCTTCTGGCGAACCAGAGCAGCGCATGGAAACGCTGTTTACCTTCCCGCCGGAGTGATACCTATTTATCTACTTGCACTTTGACGTGCTTTCGAACTGCTAGGTTGGCAGGAGCAGGGACCGAGAAACGGGAGCTCACCCTATCGCAGGGATTCGAACCGCCGACCTTCTGATCGGCAAGTTCTAGGCTCTGTGGTTTAACCCACAGCGCCACCCGCGTCCCTTCCTGTTCAGAGTAGATCCACTGAAATGACTTAAACACACAATTCCTAGTAGCTCCCTATGGCTAGACTGATGCACGCCTTCTTCATTCAAGCCTCCTAAATGTTAGCACGGGAGTAAGGAACCTCAGGCCCTGGGAACAAATGTGGCCCTATGGACCTCTCTACCTGGCCCTTGGCATTCTCCCCAGGCCACACTCCTTCCCCTCTGCTCTGCTTCCTTGAGTGCTTTTGTCTGGCTGGGAAGTGTCTCTGAAATGTGACAGCACCTATTAATTTGCCTGGGAAAGCCCCCACCCTCATGCTGAAAGAACACAGGGAGCCACTTTATACCAAGGCAGGCTTGGGCAGTGTTCACACTCGCAGAGTTTCCATTTCTGGTTTTTAACCTGTGTCCGCACGACATTCTCCCAAATGCTCATGTAGCCTGTGCTTTGCTTTAAAATACTGCTGTTGGATGCTTTGTTTCTCAAACCAGCTTCACACCAGTTGGAGTCCTCCAGCTATTCCTATTTTGTCTCCAGCCAAGGTGCAAACACCCTTGCATAAGGGTAAAGACATGCCTGCCCTGTGCATACACAGACAGAAATGAATCTGACACTAATGAAGTCCTGTGGATGTGAACAGCTGGGGAGAAAGCTGTTAACGCACTGGAACAACCCCACATGACTTCACTGCACTCTAAATCGGAAATGTGAGACCCTTTAGCTGTCCCTATCTAGGCCTTCCTGTGCCTGACAGTAGCACTTTAGGCTCTCAGGCAGAAATAGGGACTCCATCATCTGCTTCCTGGTCCTTTTGAAGATGCCGTGAATCAAACTCGGGCCCTTCTGTATGCAATCCATGTGCTTTACCGCTGAGCAGCTGTCCCTCCCTAAAGGGACGGCGTACTGAGATGCGGCATTCAACATACATCTTCTAAAGTCACCCTGCGTGGCACATAAACAACAGCTGATTTTACAACGGTTGGTAGAAAGAAGGGGGGGCTCTCTGCGTTTGTGGGGGGAAACAATTGAGATCGAAGCAATTATCTGAGGGGGCCTAAGTTAGCTGAGCTTGATATATAGCCGTTGTAAAAATCCTCGCCGCGGTGGGGTTAATTATTTCTGGGCTGTGGTTAATTTGCCAGAAAACTGCGGTGCCTTTTGTAAGGTGGTGACGGTGGGGAGCCTGGTGCTTTCTGCGAAAGGGGGGTGCAGTTGGGTTGCCTTTCTCGTTTCATTAAGTAGAGACCAAAGTGCCGTGTCAGGAGGCCGTTTGCAGGGAAACCAGAGAGATTACACTAATATCACGGTCCCACCTAAAGGCCTAAATGGATTTAGGATGCCCAGCAGAAGCCGGTTACCTCCCACTGAGCACATTTTCTTATCTCTGATCCATGCCTTGTACTCTTAAGGCGGGCGCACAGCATCGCCCACCGATAGGGAAAGCGGCCCCGTTTAACTACACCTCTCAGCGTGAAATCCAAGCTGTTGGAAAACAGCTTGTGATCTCTTTTTTTGTTGTTGCCGTAGCGCAGTCTTGTTCAGTTATTTCAGTTTTCTTACATTTTCTTGTTTCCCAACTACTCCTGTACCATCCTCGCCAACATTGCATCGGAAGCTGCCTTCTGCTGAGCCCAGACCATTGGTCCATTTAGCTCAGGACTGTCCACACTGAGTGGCAACAGCTCTCCATGGTTTTAGACAGGGGTCTCTCCTAGCCCTAACCTGGCGATGCCAGGGATTGAACCTGGGCCTTCTGCGCATAAAGCAGTCCTGATAAGAATTCATCCCCTTGGGTCCCCAGATGTTGCTGGACTACAACTCCCATGATCCCTCAACATTGGCTAAGGTGGCTGGGAAAGATGGGAGTTACAGTCAACCACCTTGCGTTTTGTTGCACCTTTTGATCTCAACTTCTGACTTGGCTCACCCAGTTTAAAGGGAGGTTATATAGGAACATAGGAAGCTGCCTTATACTGAGTCATACCACTGGTCCTTGGTCAGCACCTAGTATTCCTAGAGCAGAGGAAGGGGAACTTGTGGCCCTCCAGATGATAATAGACTACCACCTCCATCACCCATAATGGCTGTTCATGCTGCCTTGGGCTGATAGGAACATAGGGTGCTACCTTACTTGGTCCCTCTGGCTCAGTACACTAAGAGGCTGTGGTTCTCCAGGGTTTCAGGCAGGGGATCTGCCCCAGCCCTAACCAGGGATGATGGGGATTGAACCTGTGGCCTTCTGCATGCAAAGCAGATGCTCTACCACTGAGCTGTGGCCCTCCTCTTAAGACATAGGAACATAGGGAGTCTCCAGCAGCTTTTCCTGAAGATGCCAGAGATTGAACCTGAGGCCTTCTGCACGCCAAGCAGGTGCTCCAACCTCAAGCCGGGTCTGCTTCCCTTGCTCTTTTGTCCTTCCCAGATGTGGTCCAGCAGAAGCCTCCTCCTCCTTTCATCTGGGCCTCGTCCTCAGCTTGGCATCGTGACTCGGCTCCCACTCCCGTGGAGAAGATGAAATGTCAAGCCAAGGAAATATTGGCGGAATGAGGGCCTTGTATACAATTTGTCTCGCTGCAAGAATATGCCTCATAAACTTGAAATATGTGGACAGCCAGGCTGACAGTAAAAACTGAAGGCTCGTTACATTGCTTTTTGCTGTTGAATTCTCAATTACCAAAGCTGACAAGGCAGAAAGATATCAAGGAAGGAGATTTGGGAGGGGGGGGGGTTTTTTTTTTTTTTTGCCACAAAGGCAACTAAAATAATAATTTTTGTTATGTGCAATACTGGTGGGGGGCTTAGATTTGCCTCTGCCTTCATCCATCCTTAAACAAATGTTCCCTACAAAAATACTTAGGCTAGAAGAAATCACAGACTCTTAACTTTGCAAATAAGTGAATGTTTTATTCACGGATTTTCCAGAAGTTACAGTAAGCAAGTCTCCATTGGCAGTAAAATGAAGATGAAAAAGGTTCCAAATGACTTAAAAGGAAAAGAACTTGGTTTCCTTACAAAAAGGACCACGTAATCTCCGGGTTAGCAAAGGTGCAGGCTTTAAAATCTCCATTTTGGAGAGATTCAGTTCACTTGGTGTGGTTTTTTTTGCAACTGGGAGCCATTGACCACATGTCTCCTTGCTCTGGGAAGCATAGGAAAAAAGGAGAATAGCAGGAAGCTAAAAGGTTGCAGGGAGTCTGCTAAGCTCCACCCCCATGGGCAATTCAGGGTTCATGCACACAGGCGTGAGTCAGTAGCTGTATATTACAACATTTTGTAGTTTCAATATTTCTTCATTCAAGATTGATTTCAGCAATTTCTAAGTGCTTAATTACAAATGTCTCTAGGCGGTGTGCAAAGAAACTCAATGCAATTAGTTAAAACCAGGAAACCAGAATTCATTTGAAATGCCTGCAGGAATAAAGAAGTCTTCTGTAGGTCCTGGAAGGTCAACAGGAAGAGGGCCTGTCTGACCTCAGCTGGGAGTTGGATAAAACTGGGCTCACAACACTGAACACACAGCTCCTGGTGAATATGAGCCGTGCATCCGAGCCAGGAGGATCACTAAGAGTGACTTCAAGGATTGGGCAAGGTTCAGGCGGTACCTGAGGTCTCATTGACTTAACAACTTGAGGGCCTTGTAAATTATTACAATAACCTTGACCCTGATCTGGTAGCATATGGGCACCCAGTGCAAGCTTATGAGCACCAGCTATCAATAGTTTGTCCCCATCAACACTCTATTCACAGTACAGTGGTACCTCAGGTTACAGACGCTTCAGGTTACAGACTCCGCTAACCCCGAAATAGTACCTCGGGTTAAGAACTTTGCTTCAGGATGAGAACAGAAATCATGCAGCAGCGGCGTGGCGGCAGTCGGAGGCCCCATTAGCTAAAGTGGTGCTTCAGATTAAGAACAGTTTCAGCTTAAGAATGGACCTCCAGAACGAATTAAGTCCTTAACCCAAGGTACCACTGTATTTTGCAGCAGCTGGAGCCTCCAAACCAGGCCCAAAGGGGAGTTCCACATAGAGCGTGTTGCAAGTCTTGAGGTTACCAATGCATGGCTCACTGTGGTCAGACTAACTGTCCAAGGACTGCTATAGGCATACCAGCCACAGCTGGTAAAAGGCACTCCTAGCCACTAAGGCTACCTTGGCCTCCAGCAACAAAGATGGATGCAGGAACACCCACCCACCAATTTGAGCAGACAGGTTGGACCTGCTGACGCCCAAGATCCTGTCCAACTCTAAAGTTCTGTAGCCATACTTTGAGTAGACTATTGCCTATGAATAAATGATGTCTGTTAATGTCAATGGGTCTAATCTGTGTAGAACACAGTCAAACACAACCCAATGATTCTCATTTCCTCCCTTTCTCTTGACCTTTTTGGTGGCCCAAACCCACCAGAATTCTCCTTAAGTACTCCTCTGATGCTTACACACTCCCCACCATTTTCTGCTGCTCCCATCAGATGCCTAACATACTTCCAAGTTGAGTCTCCATCAACACCTGCCCATGTGCAGTATTCATTTTTCCAGAAGAGGCTGAGCTAAGCTTGGCTTAGTCTGCTCACAGCACTAGGAACTGATAAGACACCATGGTTGGCGATAAGAGAAACAGAAGGAGAGAGAGAGAGAGAGAGAGAGAGAGAGAGAGAGAGAGAGAGAGAGAAGGGCTCCCAGGAGACAAGAAGCTGATTGAAGCTTCTCGGAGGGAAATGGCTTGTTTATCGCAAACATCATGGATCATTAGCAAAAGTGGCAAGGAAGGTTTTGAAGAAAAAACAAACCTTGATTATTTATTGAGTACCGACGACGAGCTCCGCGTCTTGCGAAGGCAGAAGGGAGAAGCCGACTTCATTTCTCTTGCAATTAAGAAGTGCATAATGCTTCTGAAGGAAGAAAGGCATTTGGAATTTTGCATGCAAATTTGCATGGAATAAATAATCAAATGTGTGTGTGTGTGTGCAGGGGGTGGGAAAATGCCTTTGCATAAACACACACACGATTTGCCTGCTTGACGTGCAGTTCCTGTTTCTTTTTCCCAGAGAAGGTTTGGAGCTGGAGGACTCCCTAGGAGGACAAACTGCCCCGTTGTGGTTTAACACTAGAACTCGTGGAAATCCTAGTGTTACCGGAAAAATCCGAGGGCTCCCTTGGACAAAAACAAAGACACCAACCAGGATAACTTGGAGCAAAACAGCAGCCTGTAGGCTTGGCCTTTATTGAACGGTTGCAACAGGGTGCTCCCCTCACTTGCAGGAGAGAGGAAAGACACAAAAAAATGGTGTGCAAGACCTTATAAAAACTTTTGAAATTCCCATCCCACGGAGGTCAAGCCCACCCCCAGAAACATCATGCATACATTACAGAAAGGAGGGGTTGAGGGAGGAGTTGTGGTGGTAACCTGAGTGTCCTGTCACCTGGCTGGTTCCCTTCCCCTCCTCCCCATGAGTCATTTTCTGAAGACAAAAGGTAGTCACAGTTTCCTGCCCCCTGAGGGAAGATCTGATCATTGTCCTTTGTTCCAGTCCATGCTGAATCCACTCCCATATGCAAGTTCTTTGTGATCTTGATTGTCTTCTGTCTAGGACCATCAGGGTTGGCATAGCAACTGGGCAGGGCTCCTGTGGATGTGCTGGGCTGGCCTGTATCGAACCTTCCCCATTTTGTAGTCCTTCCTTCATGGAGTAAAATAAAAGTGGAACAGTGCAAATCCGATGTATGGTTGATTTTCTATGAATTTATAACAGAAGTGTAGCGTATGTAGTGTGTGAGTGTGTGTGAAGTTTGTACAAACTGAATGATGGGGGGGGGGGGTTCCTGCTACACTAGGGAGCTGAATGTTGGAAGATTCAGGACAGAGAAAAGGAAAGACTTCTTCACGCAGCGCAGAGTTAACCTAAGGAACTTGCTCCCACAGGGGCCAACCCCCCCAGCAACTTGCAGGGAAAAACTGACAATGATGATACTTTAAACAGAGGAAGGAAGAGAAATTTCCTTGTTAGAAGGAATCCTTTCATAATCCGCTCCTTGACATCGGAATCCCTGCTAAGAACATAAGAACCAAAGAATATGCTCCAGCCCCCTGTTCTCACAGTGGCCAACCAGATGCTGCAATGGGAAGCCCATAAGCAGGACCTGAGTGCAACAGCCCTTTCCTGACTTGCAGTTCCAGGAAACTGGCATTCAATAGCATTACTGCCTTTGGCAGTGGAGAACATAGTCATCATGGCTAGTAGCCATTGCTTGCAGGGATCAGTCAATGGGAGCGTTCCCCTCCATCATAAATTTTAGCTCATTTATGTGTGACAGTGAGTGGAGGCTTCTTTCATCAGGATCAAGGCAGGGGAAAGTTTACTGTTCCCTTCCCTGCGTGCCGCAACCTCCGTTGAAACCTCCACCCATGTTTAAGATGGAAGGTAGAAAAATGCCTGACATGGCTGCAAGCTGTTCTTCGCTAGGTCCTGAGACCCCGGAGGGCTGCTGCCAGTCAGAGAAGACACCACTAGTCTAGACGAACTCAGCCTAAGGCAGCTTCCTATGTTCACAGCCACAAAATACTTAGTTACCCTAATAATCCCAAGTAGCCTAATAAATTTGCACAAGGGTGGGGGGGGGAGTAGATGACGCTGCCATCACTGCAGGCAATTCCTCTCCCTTTGTCTCATTAACTGAACGGATGATTGTCAGCACCTGGGCGAGCCTTCCTTCCGAAAGAGATCCGTGTGTCAGAAACCGTTTGAGGGCAGAACCTGACTCTGGAGATGAAGTTATAAATTAAGCTTTTATGAAGGCATAGAAAAGCATCCTGATGTCCTTTTTATAGCTACATATCTGAGTAATGGCAGTAAATTAGCTGACATGCACCCAAGGACATCTTACCCTTGTGCCACCATTGATTGCTTGGTTCTATAAATCCCCCCCCCCAGCATCTCGTTGGAGCAGAATTTATCATGCCGAGGCCCTTAATATGTTTATGATGAGCCTAGATTAGGATGCTGTGATTTTCAGTCACTCAGGCAAAAATCTGGGAAATGGAGGCAAAGCTTGCCACCGCACGCGCATACATATCTCCGATGTTTTCTCCACCGCTGCAACGGGAGCACTGTTGGGCTGCGTGAAATGTGCTGGTTTTAGTCTATAAAGCCCTTGAACAACTTGCGACCAGGATACCTGCAAGATTGTCTTACCCCTTATATGCCCAACCAGTCACTATGCTCTGCAGGTGAGGGCCTCCTGCAGATACCTCTGTTCTGCACAATGTAGGTATCACACCCCAGTGTTGTGGTACCTACTCTTTGGAATTCCTTCCCCTTGAGTATTAGGCAGGCACTGTCTCTGTTCCAACACCTGCTGAAGATACTTCTCTTCCAACAAGCCTTTTCAGCAGAAATCTTTCCCCCATCTTCATCTGTTTTGGAAATACAGTGGTGCCTCGCAAGACGAAAAGAATCTGTTCCGCGATTCTCTTCGTCTAGCGGTTTTTTCCGTCTTGCGAAGCAAGCCCATTGACAGCTTAGCGGATTAGTGCTACAGCGGTCTAGCGGCTTTTCGCGATCAGCTGTTAAGCGGCTTATCAGCGGAACAGCTGATAAGCGGCTTAGCGGCTTAGGAAAAGGGGGGGGGAGCGGAAAAAACCCGCGGGGACTCGCAAGATTTTTTCGTCTTGCGAAGCAACCCCATAGGGAAATTCGTTTTGCGAAGCTCCTCCAAAACGGAAAACCCTTTCGTCTAGCGGGTTTTCCGTCTTGCGAGGCGTTCGTCTTGCAGGGCACCACTGTATTTTAAAGATGCACTTACATGTTTAATCATTTGTGCATTTGCCACCCTGGACTAATTTGGGAGGAAGAGCGGGATATAAATGTAATAAATGTGAAACAAATAAGTAAGTGAAGAGAGATAAACCACCTCTAGGCTTCTTCTTTGCTGGCCATGAAAGATTGTTCTATGCCAGGCATAGGCAAACTCAGCCCTCCAGATCTTTTGGGACTATAACTCCCATGATCCCTAGCTAACAGGACCAGTGGTCAGGGATGATGGGAATTGTAGTCCCAAAACCTCTGGAGGGCTGAGTTTGCCTATGCCTGTTCTATGCTGTGTCCAGGCTAGGCTAAGGAGGTGCTTGCTTTGATGGCTTTTGATGTCTGGTGGCTGCTTGCTAGCAGACACTCCCCGCTTCCATGAGTATGGGCTGAAGTAGGACTGCCATATATCCAGAATTTCCTGGGCATAGCCAGGATTCATCCATCACAAAAGGCATCCAGGTGGAATTTTCAGGAAGTGGCTAAAATATCCGGAAAACCCGGGTGTATGTCAGCCCATATCGGAAGCTCAACAACTTTCATTTTCAGGTTTTCACTTTTTGAAATATTGCAACCCTAGCTGAAGACTAAAAAATAGGGTAGGCTGTTGGGATGTAGGAGAGAAAGGTTTGCTAGCAAGAAGGAACCCGAATATGACATTGTGTAGGTTTTTTGGAGGGGGCAGGAATACATGCTTGCCTGCCACCCTCTTGCATAACATATATGCCTGCAAATAAATATTGACTCCTTAACTCTCAAGTGCTACAGGAAAGAGGATCTTTAGAAGGCTTTCCCTTCCTTTCCTACCAAAACTTTGCACAGCTCCAGAAAGCAAGGGGCATAAAACAAGCCCCTGGCAGAACCAGCCCAAGCCATAAGCAGCATTATCTGCCTGTAAATGGAATACTGGACAATAAAGGAAGCCGAATGGAGGGTTGTGCAGGCATAATTACTGGAAGGCAGAGGAGTGGATTTGCTTGAGTTATGTGCCAGCAGTAACCCAAAACGTCACCCATGAAATAGCTTCCACCCTCTTCCGGCCAACTGAAGACCGGCTCAAGTGGTATTTCAGAAATGGGAGGGCCACAAAACAAAAATACTCCCACTGTATATCGCAGCCCGTAAAAATGCCAGGGTCCGCTATATACTTGCAGGATTTCTGGCCCATCCAGCGTCTCTGCAGGCAGGGACTCGGGGCAACGATGTGAAGAAAAGGGAAAGAAAGAAGAATGCGAGTATGTGTGTGTGTTTAAAGTAAACTAGGGGATTTGAGAGGAAAACAACAACGAGAAGCAGCCATTTCCTCATTGTGACAAAGTCGTGGGGCTTGAAAAACGGATGCTGCGTGCTGGCCCAAGACTGTCGTGGAAACAGCACCGTCTTTCCTTGGCAGAGATGATTTCGTGGGGAAGAGATGTGGTCTCACATTCACGATAGCTGCTGCCCTGATAAATCTGTAAGTCTTTCAGATGCTGCACAAAGCTCACTGGGTCATTTTCAACTATGTAAGTCCTACACGCGCTGAAATGAATGGGCCGTGTTAATGTCCATGAACTTCAATAGATTAGACACTCCCTTTTATTGTTTTAACATTATCTACTGTGTGAGACTTCCTGGGCAGCAACCAGCTTCCGACTCCAGCAGACTGGCTTCCGGCTTTGAATTCCAGGCTCTTGTTCCACAGTTGCATCAAGTCCGTTCTCTTTCAAAACACCTTCATCTCCAGAAAATAAAATAAAACTCTCTCCAGCAAAGCAGTTCCTGGAACGCTTTGCCCCATGGCACACAATAGCAGGCAATTCAGAGAGCGAGCCTCTCCAGCTTCCTCTGGGAAGACAATCCTCACGGGTGAATAGTGTTTATTGTAAAGGATAACATTTCCCCGTGAAAGGACGGTCATTCCTTTTGGCCAGCTTTAACCCTTTGCATACGTTGCTTCTGACAAGCCGCTGTGGAGCGCATCTCGAACTCACCGCCACATTGTTTCTCATGCCTTGCTCTGTTTTCCACTAACAATGGGCCCTTTAGAAAACAATGGCTGGCCAGGTCGAGTTGTTCTGGCGCCCTACTTTCTCGCGGCGAGACAGTCTGATTATCCTTGGCACCAGGTTGCCTTCAGCTCTGAAACATGCTGCAAATGGAAGAAAACACCTGTAGCTAAGTTTTGCATAGGCTCCAGTTGAGTGCCTGGATTTTGAGGCAAGGAAATTTCACCAGGGCCTGTTAAGCTAGAAGATTCAGGGCATGCAAACTCGAGTATTTCCCCACATTCTCTCTTTGTTGGGTGGCCCATGCAAAATGAGCATCAGCATCTGCCAGGTTGCCATGCAGTGCTCCCATACAGTAGACTTCTGAATTGCAGGAGGCATCCTTCTCAGTGAAGCACCTTCAGGCCTGTCAACCCAGGTTGGCCGTTGGACTCCCCAGGATATAAAAGGGGGCTTGCAGCTCCAGTTGAGTGTTATTCAGCTGACAATGTCTTCTTGAGGTCTGGCTTGTCCATGCATGCTCTCCCTCCTCTGTCAGAGGCAGCATGACTCTGAGCACCAGTTGCCAAGTATCCGAATCTGGAGGGAGCGCTGCAGCATTCAGGTCCTGCAGGTGGCCGTCCCAGAAGAGGGATCTGACTGGCCACTGCGAGAACGGAATACTGGGACAGACTGGCCTTTTGACATGGTCCAGCAGGGCTCTTCTTATGTCCTTATGCTTGATTTATGCTCCAGTCCCAACTTACAGCTTGCTTCTTGACCTGGTTGGCTCTCAGGTCCTGACTACTGGCTGGCCTCCCGGCTCACCTCGCTGCCCATGGTCCAGACTTGGCAAGAGTCCAACACTGTATACTACAGGACACACACGGGAATCTTCTCTGTGGTTTGTTTTCAAGCGGAAGAGGTAACAAGTTCCATATCTGTACGGAAACACAGACAGTGTGGAGTAGTGGTTGGTGTCAGGAGCTCGTCCTACACTCGAGTAGGACCCTGGCAGAGACACATGCCCGACTGGCATGTCCTCTCCCTTCTGGTCGATCGTTTGGGAGCTTCAAAAGCTTTCTTCTGCCCGAACATCACAGCGACCGATGCCATCAGACACCAGCACACTTAGGGATCCGCAGAGTCTTCGCAGCTTGCGTAACAGACCTCAGCAACTCAGCATTTTGGCTAATCTACTTTATTTAGATATAAACACTCACGGAGCACTGCAACATGGCTCCCTCTCTCTCAAGCATCAGACAGCAAAGAGAAGGAACAAAGGACAATAGTCCCACTTCACGGAACACAGTAACACAAACACCCTGTCTCCGTCACTTCCCACTTTGTGGAGTCAAAACATCACCGTCATGTGATAGACAAAAATCCCATGACTGCAGACACGGAGCAGGAATTCTAACAGTTAGAGTGTCAAATCCCCACTCAGCCATGAAACAACTTGGGTGACCTTGGACCAGTCACTCATGCTCAGCCTAACATAATCTCACTCTGCACGTTCCCTAGCATGGAAAGGAGATGCTGGGGCTGCCTGGTGACCCCTGACACAAGTCCAGAAGGGTTAGGGTAGATGACATCCAGACTCCTCCTGATTCTCGTCATTGTTTCTACCTGGTTGGGCAAATGGGGCATTGCCCAACCAACCCCAGTTTGTCCCCACTTGGCACTTGCCTGCCTTCCTCCCTAGTTACCACCAATGCAAGAGGTGGCAGCAGTGGCCCTTCCTCCTCCTTTGTCTCAGTGCTGCCCCTTGTAGAATTTGGCAGGGAGGAGGAAGGCAAACCTAGAATGCATTGGCATTGCTTGTCATTGGCTCTGGCTCTGCCAATCACCAGCTCTGGCTCCGCCTACTTTTGAGCTCCTTGCCTCCCCACTCTCAGTATCAATGGGCACCACTGCATAATACAATAGGCTACAGTTTTGCAAAGTGGTTGATACTGACCCCCTCTCCTGGGGTTGGTAGGAATGTACAGGGAGCGAATGAATTGCTAGGGGGTTGAAAGGGGATTTAGAAAGGGCGAGGGGCAGGAAAATGGTTTATGCAGTAAAGTGTGAGAAAATCAATTAGGAAACTACGACCCTCCGAAAGAAAAGGCATGTACAGAGTGCACCTTCCTTGCCAATGCGGAACTTCTGCATTTAATAAGATGATTTCACTGGACAACAATATCCGCCCTTCTTTTCTTTTCAGATTGCTAGTAATGGTGACAACAATTCTATGGTTCTATAATACCTTCCTAAGAATTTGGGTTGGGGCCCATGACAGTTTTATGAGCTTGCCAAGGGGGGTCAATGGGTATTTCAGAAACCTTGATATAGGCCAACAGGCATTCTTGTGGCGTTTATAGCAGTCAAACAATGTGCATTCCAGCATCAGGCATGCTCAGAATAAAAAAAGTAGCAGTGCACAGCATATTCTTAGGCTGTAGTCAAGCACGTGGTTGCTTGGGAGTAAGCCCCACTGAACTCACTCGGACTTACCTCTGCATAAAACCTCTGTTAGGCAGTCAAAACTTTGTCCTACAACCTATAGCTATGTAATGATTCATTCTGCAGAGGCAAACCAGAGCAGGGGGACAGTGACAGAGTGCCACCTAGTGGCCCAGCTTTTGATTGGCAACCCAGTCAAGTCCTGATTTCTCATCTGAGAAATTCCTTTAAAGCTTCTGGATGTTTGGTACGCCTGAGTCCTCCTCCCCCTACAACTTGGATTCTGGAATAAATACCTCCCATTCAAATTGATTTTTGTGCGTGTGATGAAGAATGGGGAAAGTGTGTGTGTGTGTGTGTGTGTGTGTGTGTGTGAAGTTGCTATCTATTCCTTTTGTGCCACTGTGCATCACAAAGAATGAAGCTCATAGAATTTCAAGCATATATATGTTAAAAAAAACACAACCGAGCAGGCAAATCAAGCTCTTTTGAAACGTGAGATGCTTTCGATAAATATTCCTTTCTGAACCAGGGTCCCTTTGCACCCCGCAGTGCAGACAGCATGAACATGCAAGGTATCAGCCATCAAAATGTATTGGGGGCGGAGGACCCAGCCTTTTGATTAGGTGCCTGCAACTGCTGGGTTGTTGTTTTTAGCTGATCAAGAATTAATTCGGCACGAGCAAGCATTTGAAATGTTAATTGGCTAGGTTTCTGAATAATTCTAATATGCAAGCCCCCAGATGTAACAAATAAGCAAGCTTCGCTATCAACTGTCTGCTCCCCCCCCCCCACAATACACAGGCACAAACACCCCTTGCAACTCCTTGCAGATGGTCTCCTTCGCCCCCGCCCCAACAATGCAATCTTAGCAAAGGGAATTTATTTCCGGGTGATCACAAATGTCATAAATAGAAACCTATTATCCGCAGCATTGATGGGAGCTTGGTCTTGTATTAGAATAATGGGGAGCCAGAAGAGGAATAGATCTAATGCTGCAATTAACTCCGGCTTTCAGTCCTAAATTCTGTTTCGGGAAGGGATAAAGAGGTGTGTGTGTGTGTGTGTGTGCGCACGCAGAGGGGAGGGGGTTGGAATATTATTTGAGAATCTAATTGAATGCACCTGCTGTCCTCCGATAACACAGTCAGAGATAATCTAGCGCCACAGGTAAATACCCTTTTCATAGGTGCGGCGCAATGAAGATGAATGGTGCATGTAATTTCCTGCATTATCCACATTTCCGCTCCAGAGCCAGTATGAGAAGCTGCATTCTTCTGATCGCCCTCAATGAAAGGGAAAATGTCAGTGAACTTCTGTGGCCCAGGAAATCCTTCACTGTGTCTGCTTCTCATATTTTTTTCTTCCCTCCCTCCTCGTTTCTCCAGACCAGCTCTTGTGAAGATGGTTTGCTGAGAATAGGAGGTGGGGTTCTTTCCTTCTATGTCAGAGCAGACTTAATGAAAATAGCAGCTTTCTTTTACCTCCAAGCAAGCAACTAACCAACCAGGGGTTCCCAAACAGAGTCATCAGTTCACCAGGGGTGAACATAAACTGGCGACTGATGCCTACTTCTCTCCAAAGAAAGAGACCCCCTTCACTCCCCTAAATTCTCTTCTCGTTACCTTCTGGCATGTGAATATTTAGGTGCAAGGAAGCAGAAACCTATCAGTTTTGCTTCTTTCAGTTTTTCATTTCTTCAGTCTTAAATTCAGACCTCCACGTTTCTGAAGCAATTTGTATTGAAAAAACACACCAAAATTGTGAAAATTCCAGTCTACTGAACTGGTACCGCAGCCTCCCTTGTCACACCCACATCCTACATTTAAAGCACATTTATACTGCTTTAACAATTGCAGCTGCCCCAAAGGATCAGGGGAACTGTAGTTTACTTGTCACATATCTAAAATTCCCAGCTCCCTTGACAAGCTACATTTCTCAGAATTCTTTTAGGGAAACCATATGCTTTGAGAGCCAGTGTGGTGTAGTGGTTACGAGCAGTGGACTCGTAATCTGGGGAACCGGGTTCGCTTCCTTGCTCCTCCACATGCAGCTGCTGGGTGACCTTGGGCCAGTCACACTTCTTTGAAGTCTCTCAGCCCCACTCACCTCACAGAGTGTTTGTTGTGGGGGAGGAAGGGAAAGGAGAATGTTAGCCGCTTTGAGACTCCTTAAGGAGAGGGAAAGACGGGATATCAAGTCCAAACTCCTCCTTCTCCTCCTCTTCTTGAACACATGGCATCAGTGTGACCTTCGATTGTATCTTTGAGGAATGTGGTTTGGTCTGCAAAGCTGGTGGTAGGAACCTGACTTTCATGGCACAGAACGCAAGGAGCCCCAGTTCACACCACCAGTTGTCTTACTGGTACTCAGTATTCTTTAGCCTCCTTTCAGCCATTTGCTCTCCAAGAAAGGGGTTGATGCATAGAGGGATTGATTCGCCGCTTCTGCGCATGCATGTGACATCGTTTTGCGCTTCTGCGCATGCGCGAATGGTGAAACCCGGAAGTAACCCTTTCCGGTACTTCCGGGTTGCCACGGGACGTAACCTGAAAGAATGTAACATGAAGCGGATGTAACATGAGGTATGACTGTACATGAAAGGAGCTAGCCTCACTTCCAGACCTTCAACCAACACGTATGGCTCCTGGGGTGGAGCCAGGCAGGTAGGCATAATTTCAGGAGTTGGGCTAGAACAGGGGTTAGCAAACTTTTTCAGCAGGGGGCCAGTCCACTGTCACTCAGACCTTGTGGGGCCTGGACTATATTTTGAAAAATAATAGTGAACAAATTCCTATGCCCCACAAATAACCCAGAGATGTATTTTAAATAAAAGGACGCATTCTACTCATGCAAAAACACGCTGATTCCTGGACCTCCCGCAGGCCAGATTTAGAAGGCGAATGGGCTGGATCCGGCCCCCAGGCCTTAGTTTGCTTACCCATGGGCTAGAAGCTCAGCCCTAGTCCCTGTTATTCACATGCTAGTAAGATGTAACAATGTATCAGTTTCCCTTCCAATGTGTGTTCGTCATATGCAGCACTGTTTCTGTTCTGCTGCAGTTCGGCTTCCGACAAAAACGATGCTATCCATTTCACTGTCTGCTGTGGCGAAATTTTACATGATTCACCATGTTATCATTGTTATCGCACACCGTCCAATGCGAAGAAAACAGAAACTGGAGGGAAAGCAATCCATTTTATATCATTACCTATCATTTCCAGAATGAAAACAACAATAGTGAATGGTTATTGTATTTCCTGGATTGATTTCCATTTGGGACACAAGACAAATAAGCGAACATCAGCAATTTACGCTCTGGTTTTCGTTTTGTGTTCGAATTTTCCAACATCCCTACGTGTTTTCCCTTCGCTTGGCTAACACGTGATGAGGGCTGATATATTTGTGCGGAATGCCAAGAGCAGCGTCGTGGGATCCACACTGCTCTGATGGGTTGCCCTTTTCCACAGCGCCAGAACCTTCGCCATGCCGTGACCTTCCTCCGCACGACAGCGTCTTCCGCTCTGAATTGAGAAACAGGGCGCAGAGTTATTGAGCGGGCTAAATTGAGATTAGAGAACCATTTGGTTAATGGCTAGTAAAGTTTCCTGCTCTTCAAACGCCGACCGCCGGGCTGAGGAAAACATAAAACTGACAATGTCGCCGCCGAAGCTGTACAAAACACAGATAGACTTGAAATTAGCTCTCCGTATGCAGGGCCTGAAGTAATTACATTTTTATGAGAGAGTGAATGTTTAATGTCATTCTTTAATGGTGTCTCTCAGCCTGCAGAATGCAGTTTTCAAAGCACGTGCGTCCCTGTCAGATGCAGACATTTCTCTTGGCGGTGAACAGCTACATCAGGCTTTTAGCCCGAGGGTTGATCACATTGGAATTATTATTATTATTATTATTATTATTATTATTATCAATTTTAGGGATGCACCTAGGGCCAGGATGAGTAGTTTGTTATCTTCTTCTATTTATAGCGTGCTTTATCGGCCCAGGATTTGCTCCCAGAGCAGCTTAGAACAATTTAAATTCCTCACGAAACCCTTCATTTCATTACCCCATTTCAGGCTATGAAATTGGGGAGAATGCGGCAATTTTGGGGGGCAGCAGTTTGCGATTCCCAGGCAGGCACCGCCTTGCAGCTTTGGTCAGCTGCCATATATATTCCGCACCCCAAAATGCCCTGGTGCAAAAGATATTCCAGAGGGCAGCTACCAATTCACCCCTTATAAAAATGTGAAAGAGGAGAAGTGGTTTCTCCCCATTTTTGCCCCTGCTCCTCTTAAGTCTGGGCTAAACTTTCAACAGTGATTTAAAATCATTTCAGTAATGAATTTAGACTGCCTGGAACTAGAGATGGGCAAATTTCAGTTCCTGTCAGTTTCTGGTTTCTCCCAACCTTCCGTTTAGATCTCCCAGTTGCTATATCACTGTATAAGCTTTCTTTTTAACATCCCTCAATAAAAATCCACACACATTTTGTGTGCATTGCAATTAATATACACAATTTGCACACAATTTAGCCTAATATATATGTTTTTTCTAAAGCTGTTTCCCCTAATATAATGCATTTTTGTACATTACTTTCTCAAAAAATAAGCAATTATTTTGCGTGCATTTCCTCCTAATAGACACCCTTTTGTATGCCTTTTTTTGTTGGCAACAAGCTGGATGGCTTTAAAAGAGAATTAGACTAATTAATGGAGGATAAGCCTATCAACGGCTCATCACCACAACGGCTAATTTCTCCTCCTATTGTTGGAGGCAGTATGGTTCTGCACACCAGTTGCTGTGAATTGCAAGTGGGGAGAGTTGATGTTACGCTCAAGTCCAGCTTAAGGACTTTGCATCAGGGCCTCTGGTTGGGAAAGGATGCTAGACTAGATGGGCCATCGGCCTGATCCAGCAGCGCTCTCCTTAAGTTTTACGGTTAGAGAACTGCATCACAAAATTCGGAGAAGTGCAAATTCTGAAGACTAACCTTGTTCCAGCTTGCATATTCTTTTTGATTCTTTTTATATTTCATTGAAGATGTACAGTGTACAATATTATTCACACTATAATAATAATAATATTATGTGTAAAAACAAGGTTCTAAATTTGTTGGAGGTAAATGCAAAATGGGAAACATAATAATTGGAAAATATAAATAAGTATCTGAAATAAGGTGATAAATTGCTGTTTAGAACTTTTCAGATTTGGAAAGCAGGAACGGAAGATGCGAGGAAGTCCAATTAGTAAAGAAAGTAAGATTCGGACTAGGATGTTATATTCTTGTTTTGTTATATTTTTTCTGTATGCTTTTTTCTTTGTATGTCTTTTTTCTTTTTCTATGTATCTTGAAAATCTTGAATAAAAATCTTATTAAAAAAAAAAAAGAAGATGTACAGTGTACAAATAACGTGAAGGAAATGAAACAAAAGAAAGGAAAAAAGTGCTTGGAACTGTGCAATACAATACATAGATGTACAAATCGTGCTGTTATTCCAATGAGTACATAGTTATCCTAAACCACATACCAATGATATGGGGCTGACAGCTGGCCTACGTAGATCAGTGTTTCCCAAACTTGGGTCTCCAGCTGTTTTGGGACTACAACTCCCATCATCCTTAGCTGGCAGGATCAGGGGTCAGGGATGATGGGAACTGTATTCCAAAAACAGCTGGAGACCAAAGTTTGGAAAACACTGACATAGATGAACTCTTTGCACTCTTGTTGTTGTTTAGTCGTTTAGTTGTGTCCGACTCTTCGTGACCCCATGGACCAGAGCACGCCAGGCACGCCTGTCTTCCACTGCCTCCCGCAGTTTGGTCAAACTCATGCTGGTAGCTTCAAGAACACTATCCAACCATCTTGTCCTCTGCTCCTGTTGTCTTTCTCCACGGAGTTTTCTTGGCAGGGATACTGGAGTGGCTTGTCGGTTCCTCCTCCAGGTGGATCACATTTGGTCAAAACTCTCCACTATGACCTGTCCATCTTGGGTGCCCTGCTTGGCATAGTTCATAGCTTCTCTGAGTTATTCAAGCCCCTTCGCCACGGCAAAGATTGATATTGATTCATTGGAATATTATGGCTCCCTTTGATCAATGGATAGAAGATATAACTTTTGCAACATAGGAACGGGTTGCTTTTATGCACAGGCTGCGTATGACTAAATATAACGATTTTGGGAATGTGTGTATAAAAATTATGATGACTTGTTAACACTTTGTATATTCTTCAGGGCAGGATGAATTAGATAGATTTACATTAAGATGACCACTGAATGAATTTCTCCTTCATCCTTACCTTAGATCCTGGAGAGTCACTGCTGGACAAATTTATTGACCCGGTAGAGGGGAACTTTCTATATTTTCTATATTCAATAATATATCATAGATTTTTTTGTGGTGGTGGTGGGGGAAGAGATCTTTATTTCAAAATTAGCATTCAGCTTGTCTTGTTCACAGAGCTCTCTGGAGAGATGAAACTTCATAGGCTGTGATCAACGAAAGCTTCAAAATGTGAGCATGTTGAAATACAGGCTGCGGTGCTTCAGTTCTACAGCCTTTAAGTTCTTGATAGCATATAATATTGTTAAGGAAAGGCACTTATGGAACGAGAGCATCCATATTTCCTCCTTGCAATTTCCTCCATGAACCTGTCTGATGCCCTTTTAAAGCCATTCAGGTTGGCCATCACCATACTGCAAGGAAGCAAATCCCATAATTTTAACCATGTGCCTTTTTTTCTTTTGCACATTATTTTCACAAATATATGTGTTTCTCTTCAGTGCATGCATTCTTTTTGTACACATTCCTTAGTTGGAGAACCATGAGTTTTGAAGGATGGCTGTGTTTTGGCTCTTGTCTCTCCCCCCCCCCCCCCCCGGAAGTGCAAATGGAGGAAGGTTTGCCTTTCTGTTCAGACAGGGTTCAATTTCTCTCTCACCACCCCTAGCTCAGTATGAAGTTTCTCCCTTGTTCTGCCCAGAATCTTCAGCCATCCAGCTTCAGCATGTGACCCTGGGTTCTAGGATCATTGGAGAGGGAGAAAAGCTTCTCCCCAGCCACTTCCTCCATACCCTACATAATGCTAGGTGCTGCTCTTGTAACTTTATATACCTCCTTCATCCTTACTTCCCCTTTCCCCTAAATCAGGCATGGCCAAACTTGGCCCTCCAGCTGTTTTGGGACTACAATTCCCATCATCCCTGACCACTGGTCCTGTTAGCTAGGGATGATGGGAGTTGTAGTCCCAAAACAGCTGGAGGGCCAAGTTTGGCCATGCCTGCCCTAAATTAAAAAGCCCCAAATGTTTCCTCATTAGGGATTTGCTCCAGCCCCCTCATTCTTTCGACTGCTCTTTTCTGCCCCCCTCCCAGCGCTACAATATCTTTTTCGAGATGCAGCATCTGAACATGGCGTTCCGAGTGTGATCTCGCCATAGATTTGCATAAAAGGCATTAGGATATTAGCAGCTTTATTTCCTGACAGTCTCTAGCACAAAACAATTCCCCCTCCAGCTGCCGCAGCTGTGTCAGAGTTTTCACAAAGCAACACAGAGCATAGGGAAAACTCCAGTTTGAGGGCAGCCCTATGTGAAAGGACTCTGCAGTCGTCTAGCCTTGATGTTTCCGAAGCCCGGAAAGACAGGTGTCATGGCTGCACCCATGGGGGAAAGCCTTTCCCCTTATCACTAAGCAACAGGGAGATCTCCTGAGCCGCAGCTGCAGCAGACGCTGAGGACTGGAAACTTATGAAATCAGAGACCCAGCAAAGGTCCACGGCTCTCAAAAAAGGTTATGGAAAACAAATCCATTGTGCTGGAAGCTCCTAGAAGACCAGTTAATGAACAGGTGAGGGGATACCTGAGGACTTCTCAAATAAGCTCTCATGATGACTTTGGGGCTTCAGATTTCTGGCTCAGGGGAGGGGCAGAGGCGGCAAAACCAGGCATCATCCGGCGCAATTAGCAGCCTGCAATTAAGAACGAGCGCCTTAATTATCATGTTTACATTTTGTAACCTCTGGGCGAAGATCAAATCATGCCTTCCCTGCATATCAAGTTGGGTGTAAACATATTTTGCATCTCAGGCTCGATTCTCCCACCATCTGATCATGCACCGAGGGCTATTTTTGTGCAGGAGTGGGGAGGTACAATATCCTTTATCTGAGCCGGTTGGCTTCATAAAGGAAAATGCAGAATGGGGCAAATATGGAAAGGAGAAGAGTAAAAACTCAGGTGGCAGCCATCTTTCCCCTGGACAACAGACGAGTGCTGCTGACACTCGGCATGAGCCCATTTGGATGGCATTCCCTTTTCAAGAGTTCGATTAAAGAACCTTATGTTAAGAAGACTTGATCAAACTCAAGGTCCATCTTTCCTGGCTCAAGGGTGACTTCTGCTTTTGTGGACGGCCTTCTGGGGCCTGCCAGCCAGTGGTGGGCGGGGCCAGAGGTAGAAGTGGGCGGAGCAACAGATCTGACTCTTTATCTCTGTTTAGCAGGCAGTGCGTGCAAAAGTTGGCGAATTCTGCCCACACATCCCATCTATGCATCCATCTAAGGCATGATCACAATTCAAGAACGCATTTCATATAAAACAAATAAAATATGTCTAGGTCAGGGAGAAATCAAGAACGGGTTTTTTCCTAAAGGTTTGGCAAAATTCTGTTTGTCTCTCTGTGCTATATTTGTTCAGATATGCTAGGGTTCATTTTGTGATCCTGGGCATTAGGATTATTAGAGAGGGTGAAAAACTTCTCCTTTTCAACTTCCTCTACACCCTGAATAATTTTATGCACTGCTGGCATGTATTTATAAATTTAAAAGCCCCAATGTTTCCTCATTTGGGAGTTGCTTTTGATTTCTCTTTTTTTGTGAGGGGGTTCACCTTCATTCGGGCCTCCTGGAATAAATGTCCTCGCTGGTGTAGCATTGTAACTCCTAATGCAAGCTCTTTGGTGGTGAAAAATAAAAGATGCCAGTTGTCAGGACAGCAAAACAAAAACAAAACCAGCTGGGAGGAGGTTTATAGCTCAGCAGTAGGGCATGTGCTTTGCATGTAGAAGGTCCCAGGGTCAATCCCCAATGGCATCTCCAGGTAGGGCTGGAAAACTCCCCTGCCGGAAACTCGGGAGTGCTGCTGCCAGTCAATGTAGACAGTACTGAGCTAGATAGACCAGTGGCCTGACTCAGTAGAAGGCAGCTCCCCATCTTCAGAGAAAGGCCATAGCTCATAGGTTTGAGCACCTGCTTTGCTTGCGGAAGCAATCCCTGGTTCAATCCCTGACCTCTCGAGATGCGATTGGGTAAAGGATTCCTGCCTGAACTGCAAAACTGTAGTTGAGCTAGATAGACTAATGGCTTGACAGTATAGGGCAGCTTCCTATGAGTTAAGGGAAGAGGTGTAGCTCAGTGATTTGCATACAGAAGGTCCTGGGTTCAGTCCCAGGCAGTTGCAGGTAGGGCTGGGGAATAGATTCCTTCCTGAGCTGCCAAGCACTGACTTGGTCTAAGGCAGCTTCCTCTGTTCCAGTGCTGCCCCTGCCCCATCCCTGCTCCTGATCTTGGCCTGTTTCCCCCTGTCTCTCCGCCCCCCAGGTGTGTGAAGTCAGACTCAGTGATGCAATCTTTTTCGCCCTGTTGCAAAGCCCTGGCTTTGCTCCTGGCGAAGCCGCTGACTAAATCTCCCACCCCAGCATTTCACCCAGAAGAATGGAAGAACGCTTGAGAAATGCATGATTGCTTGGAGACTAGTTACTAAATTCATTCAGCAAGACCCTGGCGGCAATGTCTCTTTCTCTCCCCCGCTGCACTGCTCCAGCTTGGAAATCACAAGCTGTGGTCATGATCCTGGCAATAGAGGGTGTTGCTGTTGACCAGGCAGAACCACTAACCTGAAAAGGAACCTTCCTTTTTTCTTTCTCATCAAGGAGAAACAGAGGAGGAAAGAACAGTACAAAATCTAGAGGTTAACCAACTGAATGAAATCAGAAACAAACAAACAAAAATACCAAGAGGCTTCTGTGTGCAGACCCTGCAGAAAAAAATCTAATGAATGCAGAGATATACAGTATTTAATTTAATCAAGAGCGGAAGCAAAACACTTAACAAATCCATATATTTGAATGCGCCCTAGGGACTTTTCTTTTGTTGTCTGAAATATTTGTGTAAGCAATAAAGCTCCAACAGTTTCCCACAAACGTGCCTCTGTGTTTATTTCCCCTAGCTGTTCTTGGTTTACATGCATGCTTTTCTGCTACTGTGCTGTTAAATGAGTTCCTTTAAGATCCTTCCGAAATGACAATAGTCATCCGCACAGCTACCCATATTTCTCAATCAAGTCTTATATTATTAACTGTAAATAAATTTAGTAGAGCTAGCTCAGTGGTGTCTTCCTGATAGATTTTTTTCCATTTCATTGAAAACTTGATGCCAGAGTACCCATATCTTGACACATGTCCACCATGCATGCATATTCAGAAATACCCTTTCTGCAAGAGAAAAAAAAAATCAGTTATGTGAAAAGCAAAAAAACTGTGTCCAACAACCCGTTTGTAATATCTTAACGACCCACTTAAAATATTAAAGCCTCCATCTGGAAGCACACATGGTTTATATCAGGCCTGACACATTTTTGCAGGAAAGTCTTTCTCAGGGGCATATTTCTCTAGCATCAATTTTCAACCACAGAGGGATGCTGTAGTGACTGTGGTGTCCCTTGCAGCTGAGAATTGTTGCTAAAAACACGCCCCCAAGGAAGGATCCCCCCCCAAATGATTGGACGTAGAATTAAACCACATTTTTTGCACCTGGAGTTTGCACTCCCTGCTTCTCAGTGGTGCTACCCCACTTTCTTTGGTTGGTTTTCTGCTTCCTCCCTCCACTGTTGGAGGCAGGATGCCTCTGGATAGCAGTTGCTTAGAAACCCAAGTGAAGATAGTGCTCTTGTGCTCAGGTCCTGTCTGGGGGCTTCTCGCAGATATCTGCTTGGCCACTGTGAGAATGGGATGCTGGACATGGTGGGCCTTAGGCTGGATCCAGCCGGGATCTTTCTATGTTCCCTCCTATAAAGGTCATTGAGTCTGTTGAAGAGGAAATGTATATGCAAGCAACTCATCATGTAAAATGGGCCACCCAGTGCATAGCTAAACAATGGACTACACGAGCACAAGATGCTGCGATGGCCACTGCCTTGGCTTGGATGGTTTTGAAAGAAGATTTAGATACATTCATGGAGGATAAGGCTACCCATGATGGCTATGCTTCATCTCCACTGTTGGAGGCAGTATGCCTTTGAATACCTGGGAATCACAGGTAGGGAGAGTTTCCGTTGGATTCAGGTCCTGCTTGTGGGCTTTCCAGAGGCATCTGATTGGCCACTGTGAGAAGAGGATCCTGGGTTAGATAGGGTTGCCATATTTCAAAAAGTAAAAACCACGACACCCCGAAATGCAAAAAAGGAAAAGAGGGAAAAAAGGGAGAGAAGCCCTAGGTTAGATGAGCAAGGCTTTTCTTACATTCTTATGTTCCTGGAAGGGCTTGTAAGAAGGCAACTGTTTCCCTTCCAACTTGTATTCGTCACAACCAGTGCTGTTTCCATTTTGCTGCAGTTCAGTTTCCACCAAATAGCATGCTATCCATGTCGCTGTCCAATGTTTAACCTTAGTGATGTAGCGTTTGTAACTATGTTCCATAACTTATGTAAATAGTCATATGAGTTACACAACATGCAAAGGAAATGTCAAAACAATGTAAACAAAGGTAACTAATTATGTATTGTTTTAGGACTTAAAAAAAATCCACAGCAGTAATGTGAACCACTACTAGTCATGAGTGCATGACTGGTTCCCATTCCTGACTGCAGATGAACATGCAAACTGCAGCAATTTCCTCTTCCGTTTCCATTAGATTTCTGCAACGTCCCCAGTTCCTGGTCAAGGAAATACTAGCCAGCTTGTGTGCGCAGAATATCACAGGAACGCTAGTGAAAACTCTGACTTCTTCTAGCCACCGTCCAAGGCAGCAGCACACAGATCCATGGACTTTCAAGTCCTCACCTTGGAGTTTCCGATAGTCTTAGTGCCAGGTCCTTACTGGGTAGCCATGAATTGAGTGGGCAAATGAGCTTTACCACTTCCGATCTGCAAAGCCCCGTGACAACACTGCCTCCGACTGGGAAGGAGGTAGGGCTCATTCACCCACACAGTCTTTGGCTATTCAAGTTCTTCAGGCCAGGCAAGTAACAGTTTCACAACAGATAAACTTGCTACATTCTAGTAAAGAGCATGAGGAGCCTGCTCCTCTGCAAGCTTTGCAAAATCCAGGCTCTTTTGGGTTGTGATTTGGCAGTGGCTCTGCTAAATATGAGTTGCTAGATAGCTCGACCTTCCGAAACCACAACCACTTTGCCAAAGCAACAGCCATCCCCCCCCACTGTTTCACCGTTTTTGCAAACTGGAGGCCACTTCCATAACTTAAACACACTCCTTTCCATTTCACCCTACCTGTACGCTGAGGTCATTTCTAGAGGGACCTATCTCCTCGTACAGTGGTACCTTCATAGTTGAACAGCTTGGCTTCCGAACGCCACAAACCCGGAAGTCAGTGCCGGTTTGCAAATGCTTTTTTGGAAGCCGAACGTCTGATGCAGCTTCCGCTTGAATGTAGGAAGCTCCTGCAGCCAATCAGAAGCTGCGCCTCGGTTTTCGATCGGTTCTGGGAGTTGAATGGACTCCCGGAATGGATTAAATTCAACAACCAAGGTACCACTGTACTTTGTTAGAGCATCCTGCACACTGATGGCACTTTATAAACAGTGCTACAATTTCTTCTGCTTTATTTTTATCTTGGCTTTGATCTTTCTTTCATAAGCTGCCTTCGAAGGATGGCATCTGAATCTTTAAAATAATTCCTTTTGACAAAGAGAGGGAGAGAACACATTGCTATTCATGTTTACTCAAAAGTAAGTACTATGGTGTCCAGCAGGTCTTGTTCCCACAAATAAGTAGGTTTAGGACTGCAGTTTAATTAGCATATAAGCATATAATATATACAGTGGTACCTCAGGTTAAGAACTTAATTCATTCTGGAGGTCCGTTCTTAACCTGAAACTGTTCTTAACCTGAAGCACCACTTTAGCTAATGGGGCCTCCTGCTGCTGCCGTGCCGCCGGAGCACGATTTCTGTTCTTATCCTGAAGCAAAGTTCTTAACCCGAGGTACTATTTCTGGGTTAGCGGAGTCTGTAACCTGAAGTGTCTGTAAGCTGAGGTACCACTGTATGTGCAAACCACCAGGGTGTCATATGTAGGTAAAACAGCAAGTGACCTACGCACAGGATTTAGGATATCTGCGAAATGAGGAGCGACCAGTTACTGAGCATTTCAGTTCTGAGAACCACAACTTGGCAGACTTATCAATCACTGCAGTAGAGTTGCAAAGAGGGAGTACACCCTGAACACATTAATGTCAACGTGGCTTCAGCAAATGAGACCTTTTTGAATATCCCACCCTCAAAACTCTGCATCTGCCACCAGACCATCTGACAAAGGCAGATTAGGAAACATTTTGCAGCCAAAATTAAATCTCTGCTTTCTTAATCACAGTGTTTGCACCTCACTTTTGATCCCCGTTGAATGACTTAATGTTTCCTTCTGCCCCCAACTGGTTCTTGGCAACTGAAGATTGAGGGCTGCCAGCACACACCCTTTGCACTCTTCCGACTGACATGAGAGTTCTCTTGAATTCCAGCCAAAACAGTAGTTCACCGAGTTCTTTCTGGAAGGCAAAGGTTGAGAAAGGCAGGACTTTGCTGGGAATGCTGCAGGGTAACAGGATGTGAAGAGATGCCATCAAAACCCAACACCTAACCACACAAGTATGCTTCTGGAAAACATGTTGAGAAACAGATTTGAAGATACTTGCGGTCCCCCTCCCCCAATTGTCATTTATGGTTCAACTACCCTTAGAATGCTGCGTACAGTTCTGGTCATTACAACTCAAAAACCTGGAAAAGGTTCAGAAAAGGGCAACCCAAATGATGATGATGCTCAGTCTGTAGAGCACGAGACTCTTAATCTTAGGGTCATGCTGGGCAAAAAAAGTCCTTCACTGTCGGGGGTAAGACTAGACGACCCACATGGTCCTTTCCAGCTTTACAATTCTGTGATGATGAGGAGGATGAGGGTGATGAACTACCTGCCCTTCCCCTTAAGGTCACACCAATTTAAAATACACTTAAAAAATCATTTTCGGTAAAGGTAAAGGGACCCCTGACCATTAGGTCCAGTCGTGGCCGACTCTGGGGTTGCGGCGCTCATCTCGCTTTATTGGCTGAGGGAGCCGGTGTACAGCTTCCGGGTCATGTGGCCACCATGACTAAGCCGCTTCTGGCGAACCAGAGCAGCGCACGGAAACGCCGTTTACCTTCCCGCCGGAGCGGTACCTATTTATCTACTTGCACTTTGACATGCTTTCAAACTGCTATGTTGGCAGGAGCAGGGACCGAGCAACGGGAGCTCACCCGTCACGGGGATTCGAACCATCCGCCTTCTGATCGGCAAGTCCTAGGCTCTATGTTTTAACCCACAGCGCCACCCGCGTCCATTTTTTTTTTAAAATCATTTTAAAACTTGCAATTACAAAAATAAATATCACAAAAATAACATTTAATACATTTAGAGTATATCCCACCTTTCTCCTCCAAGAAGCTCGTGATAGTGTACATGGTTCTCCCCCGCTTCTCATTTAATCCCCACAACAGCCTTGTGAGGTAGGTGAGGCTGAGAGGCAGTGACTCGGCCAAGGTCACCTGGTAAGCTCCATGGCTGAATGGGGATTCGAACTCTGGTCTCCAAAGTCCTAGTCCAACACTCTAAGCACTACACCACCCCTAGCTCTACTCCAACAACATCTAATATAATTAACAAAAAGTTCATATAATTGCTTGTATTAGATTTCGAATTTTCTGCATTACTTACTATTTATCTGGTTGATTCTGGAAGGTTTATACCATCTGAGGACTGGCAGATAGTTTCTTCTGCTATCAGCCTGATTACTATTATTTTTTACTTTAGTTTTTGAGTTTTTTGAGCTGCTGTTCTGGAAACTGATTGCTTCTCCATTGTGGGCATCTGTTTTCTCATTAGTGATCATGATTAAGGAGATGGAGCAACTGCAAAGAAGAAATGGGGCAGGGAGAGCTTTTTAATTTAGAGGAAAAGGTGAACAGTGTGGGGGATGTAATAGAGGTGTCTAAAATTGTGCAGTGTCAAGAAAGTGCATAGAGGGAGGTTTTCTCTCCTTCTCTCAAAATACTAAAACCCAGTGTGGTCATCCATTGAAATGAAGGCTGGAACATTCAGGATAACCAAAAGGAAGGAGTTCACACAGGGCAGAGAATCCACAACCTCAATGTGCAGTGATGGTTTGAAAAGGGGATTAAGCAAACTCATATCCTGATGACTAGTACATACCACTTCTGGGATCAAGGCAGCGTGCCTCTGAATACCAGTCGCTGGGGAGCCAAAGAGGAGAGTACTGCTGTTGAATCCAGTACCACAGTCTAGGACACAAGTACAGCATCTCTGGAAGATCAAAGTACGGTGGTAACCCGGGTTACATATGCTTCAGGTTACATACGCTTCAGGTTACAGACTCCGCTAACCCAGAAATATTACCTCGGGTTAAGAACTTTGCTTCAGGATGAGAACAGAAATCGTGCAGGGGTGGCGCAGCAGTAGCAGGAGGCCTTATTAGTTAAAGTGGTGCTTCAGGTTAAGAACAGTTTCAGGTTAAGAACGGAACTCCAGAAAGAATTGTTAACCCGTTGTAGGCTTTCCTTAAATCCAAGGTTAGAAATCTGTTTGTGCTCATTTTCCTCTTCCCTCCTCACCACCTTTTCCTTTAGTGTCTTACATCGGTAAGTTTGCAGGCATAGACTGGCTTCTTTTCCCTCAATCGTACATCAACCACTCTAGAAGCCCGCTGCCTTTTACTGCAGAGTGGAATAAAAATGCAGGTATTTATTTATTTTAAACTCCACCTCACAGTGTTGCTTTGAGGATAAAACAAAGAACAAGGGGCAGATAAATTTGTATGTTGCTCTGAGCTTCTTAGAGGACAGATGTGTTTTGTTTTGTTTTAAAAATGTCATTTAAAATATTATCAATAACTTACAGTGCCATGTAATTCTTTGCTTAAAAAAAAAGCTGTTCCTTGTTAGCTTTCTTTCAGACTAAATGTCCTTATGCTGAGAGACAAATATTTACCCTCTAAATTGGGCCAAAAGCCGGAAGAAGGGAGAGAGATTTCTGGGTTTTAATTGCTGCAGGTTGTCAGGTTATTCAGGCAAATTGATCTAAGAAAAGTTACTTATCTAGTTGGCTGTTCAACACACGCTAGACCGCCCCCCTGTAAAGAGTTGGTTGAAAGTGTGTGTGGGAGAGAGAAGGCAAATATGAGAAGAGAAGGGAAGAAAGAAGCGGAAACATCAGTAGGTGCTGGAAACGAAAGCTAAGCTGACCCAAAGCCTGGATTTCCTGTGTTCAATCACATTTGATCTCTCAATCCTGTAGACTCTGGAAGATTGCAAGATCAAATTGAAAAGTATAGCGGAAACTCCCTATTTTCCATCAGGCAAAATACTAACTATCTCCTCCCTGCTTCCCCTCCCTCCTCTATTTCTTTTGAAACTACAGTATATATAAAGGGGGCGGACCACCTTAAAAAGCCGGGGGGGGGGGGAGGAGAGGAGGAAACAATGGAAGGATGGAACCTGTTCATTGAACGTTCGTCCTGATTTGTTTGGAGTCTGACAATATCAGAAGAGCCACAGGACATGATAAATCATGACATTAAGACAAAAAATTAAGTGACTTTCCCCCAAGAGGCCAGAATCCTTTTTGCTGGGGATTGTTGTTGTTTAGTCGTTTATTCGTGTCCAACTCTTCATGACCCCATGGACCAGAGCACGCCAGGCACTCCTGTCTTCCACTGCCTCCTGCAGTTTGGTCAAACTCATGCTGGTAGCTTCGAGAACACTGTCCAACCATCTTGTCCTCTGTAGTCCCCTTCTCCTTGTGCCCTCCATCTTTCCCAACATCAGGGTCTTTTCCAGGGAGTCTTCTCTTCTCATGAGGTGGCCAAAGTATTGGAGCCTCAGCTTCAGGATCTGTTCTTCCAGTGAGCACTCAGGGCTGATTTCCTTAAGAAGGGATAGGTTTATTATTTACAAAAGCATTGTAATTTGGCTGAGTGCTGATTGGGATGCCAGAGTAGAAAATAATTGTCTATCACTAAATTAGATCTAAGTGTAAACTATATGTTAATCAAATTTAAGATTATGAGCAAAACGATAATTTGTCTGGAACTAACTTTATAATGATGCAAGTGTATGCGGGAGGCGTGGGGGAGTCCAATGTAATAATGAAAAGATGTCAAATGGCTAATGTTGATTTGTTCTTTTTCAAGCATGTTTTTGTATGGAAAACCTTAATAAATATATTTTTTTTTAAAAAAAGAAGGGATAGGTTTGATCTTCTTGCAGTCCATGGGACTCTCAAGAGTCTCCTCCAGCACCATAATTCAAAAGCATCAATTCTTTGGCGATCAGCCTTCTTGATGGTCTAGCTCTCACTTCCATACATCACTAGTGGGAAAACCATAGCTTTAACTATACTGACCTTTGTTGGCAAGGATAGGTAAAGGTAAAGGGACCCCTGACCATTAGGTCCAGTCGTGACTGACTCTGGGGTTGCGGTGCTCATCTCGCTTTATTGGCCGAGGGAGCCAGCGTACAGCTTCCAGGTCATGTGGCCAGCGTGACTAAGCCACTTCTGGCAAACCAGAGCAGCGCATGGAAACGCCGTTTACCTTTCCGCCAGAGCGGTACCTATTTATCTACTTGCACTTTGATGTGCTTTCAAACTGCTAGGTTGGCAGGAGCAGGGACCGAGCAACGGGAGCTCACCCTGCCGCGGGGGTTTGAACCGCTGACCTTCTGATCAGCAAGTCCTAGGCTCTGTGGTTTAACCCACAGCACCATCCGCATCCCAGCAAAATCCTAAAGACAATCTCAACAGTATTTATGTGACTTCAGCAGCAAGGATTCTCTACGCTCAGAAATGGAAGGAGGAGAGAACACCCTCAAAGGAAGAATGGGTTGATGAAAATCTTACAATATGCAGAGATGGCAAAATTAATGACACTGATAATAAATACAAATTTAGATAATCTTTTAAAGAAGACTGGAAACACTTTCTAGTTATATAAAAATTTATTCCCCATATGCGAAGACCACCGCGGGGTTTGAAGTGTAAGAAAACAGCGGAATATATTAAGAAACATGTTAGAGAGGATGAAATTAGATAAGACGGAACCTTAAAGTGCAATTGTTTGTAATTTGGTTTATAGACATTGATGTTGGGAAGTCGCTAGTTTTGTTGAATTGGCATATAATGGTTGAGTAACAAAAGTGACTTTCTACATGGAAGAAAGAATAGAATATTATAAAAAGAAGAAGAGTCACAGGTTCCCTATTTCTGCTTTTATCGGCCAGAGTAAAGATAAAAGGTAAAGGACCCCTAGATGGTTAAGTAGAATGTCCCAGATTCCACCTCTGGCACCTGAAACCCAGGAGAGCTGCTGTCATGCAGTGCGCGAAATATTGAGCTAGATGGACATGTGGTCTGCTTAAGCCAGGGGTCAGCAAACTTTTTCAGCTGTGGGCCAGTCCACCATCCCTCAGACCATGTGGTGGGCTGGACTATATTTTTTGGGGGGAAATGAACGAATTCTTATGCCCCACAAATAACCCAGAGATGCATTTTAAATAAAAGCACACATTCTACTCATGTAAAAACACGCTGATTCCCGGACTGGATTTAGAAGGCGATTGGGCCGGATCTGGCCCCCGGGCCTTAGTTTGCCTACCCATGGTTTAAGCCATCTTCCTGTGTTCCTGCACTCGTCTTGCTTACTGTGGCTTCATCATCTGCAAGGGAGCTTGATGCCGCTAGACAGTAATGGCCCTCCGGTGGGAACACTCAAGCGTAGCTTTGGCGGATGGATTTGATCCCATGCCGAGCGCTTCCGAGAGTCGTTTGCTTTATCTTTGTCAGCTGATGGGAGGAGGCCAACGAACCATGACATGGCCTGTATTCCCTCGAGGGCCTGTGTGCTTTCATGTTGCCGGGTCAATTGCTGCCCTCCTGACACTCCGTGGAGGTCAGCTATCAAAGGTTCCCATTCGATCCCCCCTCCTCCCCATAATGACTTCCTTGGATAGTCTCCACATCCGCACCTGTGGAGGTTCAGGATGCACAACTGCACACTTGGGGGCGCTAGAGTGCAGAGCACTTTTGCCTTAGTAGAAAAGAAAAGAAAGTTGAATGCAAGGGAGAGCCCGATAAATACTGTAATGCAAAGTACAGTGGTACCTCGGGTTACATACGCTTCAGGTTACATACGCTTCAAGTTACAGACTCCGCTAACCCAGAAATAGTACCTCGGGTTAAGAACTTTGCCTCAGGATGAGAACAGAAATCGTGCTCTGGCGGCGCGGTGGCAGCAGGAGGCCCCATTAGCTAAAGTGGTGCTTCAGGTTAAGAACAGTTTCAGGTTAAGTACGGACCTCCGGAACAAATTAAGTACTTAACCTGAGGTACCACTGTATATAAAAAAACCTCATCGGTAAACTACACTGCTATGAAATATTGTAGTTACACAGAGCCAGAGAGTTTAAAGAAGAATTGTAAAGAGGTCAAGACACAGCAGGATTGACATAATACCTCCAGTGTATAATACTACTAATATGAGAATGATGTGCGTGATGGAAGGGATTAAATATACCAGTTGTGGGGAGGGAGGGGGGTCGTGACTCGGCAGAGTCAAAGGGAATGTATGGTGTTATTACAATTTGTTGGAAAAGAATATGTAAGGAAAACAATAAAAATTTACTTGGGGGAAAAAAAGAACAGTTTCAGGTTAAGTACGGACCTCCGGAAGCACTGTAATTATACTGCAGATTTGGGGTTCTCAAGCATTTCATATATGCTGTGGTGTTGTGGTTAGAGCGTTGGACCAAGAACCTGGGTGACAAGGGTTCAAATCCCCACTTGGCTCACCGGGTAACCTTGGATCAGTCACTGCCTCTCAGTCTCGCCTACCTCACAGGGTTGTTGTGGGGATAAAGTGAGGAGGGGAAGAGCCATGTACACCACCTCAAGCTTCCTGGAGCAAAAATGTGGACTAGGAAAGCAGTAAGTAAATAATGCACATAATTAACAGGAAGGGTAGATTTTGTTTGAATAGTAGGATATAGTTACTTGCCGGACAGGGAAGGAATCACAGTGGAAGGAATCACACAGGCCTGACCTGTGAGAATATATAGTCCAAAGGATGAGAGAAAAAGTCAGCCCACTTTGTATTTAAATATGAATCTACTTCATTTGCACTTTCTGAAACAGGACACAGACCAAAGCACGACCATCTTTCAAAATTCTCACTTCTCTGAACTTTGCACTCCAGCTTTCCACACAAGTAAGGTGTGTAAAAATGCACCCCTCAGTATATAGTGAGCAGGGAAATGCATGTATGAGTGAAAATGATGTACTAAAAGGAAAATTGCTTTGCAAAAATGTGTATAATGGGAAATACTGCATATAAAGTTGTGTTTATGTGGAGAACCAAACTTAGAATTGGAAAATGAGAAGTGGAGAGTGACCAAAATTGACAGTTCCTGCTTCTCCCTAATAGCTAGTGTATATTAAGGAGAACATCTGGGCTGTCTGAAGCGGACAGCACTGCTTCCTGTGAAGAGCACACAGACCCTCCAAGTGTCCCTATTTTCCAGGGATGTCCCTGATTTAGCAAAGCCGTCCCCGTTTCTGCTTTGATCCCAGGATGTCCCGCTTTTCCTTAGGATGTCCCTATTTTCATCAGAGAAATGTTGGAGGGTATGAGCTCAGCACCAGGGAGGCCAGTCTCCAACCACATGTGGTTAAGAGGGCTAGTAATCCTGAAGCTCAGACCTTGAGCAGTTGGGGTGGAGCCTGGGAACCAAGGGGTGGTGCCTAGTGGATCAGGGGGTGGGACTAATAGCCTACTGATGCCTGATTGGAGCAGAAGATAGCGCCCGACAAGACAGGGGAGGAGCCTGCTTGAGCCTGGGGCTCCTTTGCCCCAGAGCTACTGATAAGGAGGGCAAAATTTGAAACTTTCTGTCTAATCCAGAAAGATTTTTTCAAGTCATGGTTGATTCTGACAGCACTTTGTCATCAATTCAAAAGTGTTAACAATCCCTCATGTACATCACACCAGCCACAAGGCTAGTTCAGCACAGATAGATGCACTGCAAAAATAAAATATATTTTTTTTCCTTAAAAAAAAAAAAAGACTTTAACAGTTGGGACCAAGAAAGGCCAAAGGTCACAGATCTCAGTTGCCAGCTCATTATGGCTTCCTCTATTTGCTAACCGTCCTATGAAGGGCAGATTCGTTAATGGCACACACGTCAATCTCTACATTTAACGATATTTTCTCACTGTCTTCTATCTTATCAGAAGCAAGATAAGCCCAACATGTGGGCATTAGGGCTTATAAAACACCACCAGCCTTGTACTCACTGCTGCCCAAGAATTCTAAGAAATAATAATAACAATATGGGACAGTGATGGCGAACCTTTTAGAGACCGAGTGCCCAAACGGCAACCCTAAACCCACTTATTTATTGCAAAGTGCCAACACGGCAATTTGACCTGAATACTGAGGTTTTAGTTTAGAAGGGGAGGTTGGCACATCCATGTGGAGCAATACAGTGTTACCTCGGTTTTCAAACTACTTGGAACCCGAACACTTCAAACCTGGAAATGCTTGCATGCAAGTAGGAGTGGGATCGGGCAGCTCAGCTGAGGCGCATGAAGCGTCCACTCCACTTCTGACTCCACTCCCATTGGCCCCGGCTGGAGGGTGTGTAAAGCCTCAACCTCGCAGCAGCAGCAGGAGGAAGGCGGCTGCTCAGAACTCTCAGCGACCCACCAAGGTGGCAGCGCGCTTCTGAGCACGTGCATAGCGCTGCGCCCTCCCCACCCACAGCAGAGGCTCCCCAAGGGAAAACGTGTGCCATGGAGGTTGTGGCTCCGTTTTGCACACACACATACCCCAACGCCCCATCCAAGGTGCTTCTACTCGGACACAAGTTGAGTCAAGGACTCAACACGCTGCCCTCGCCTTCTGCCAGCCCTGTGCTGGGGCGATGGCATGCACGCCCACAGAGAGGGCTCTGAGTGCCCCCTCTAGCACGCATGCCATAGGTGCGCCACCACTGATATAGGATGTGGTTATAGTGTAATCCTTAAGGGAATTTACTAGCTCCGCTAGTTCTCATGCAGGCCCTAGGACAGTGGTTTTCAACCAGTGTACCATGACACCCTGGGGTGCCTTGAGTGATGTTCAGGGGTACTGCGGGCAACACCCCTGTCCCTCTTTCCTTCCCTCCCTCCTCCTGCCTCCCAAAGGCTTATATAGCTGTTTCTTGCAGCAGCCCTGGCTACAAGCTCCCCAGGTGAATGGTGCCTCTGGGGCTGGCCAGGGGGTGCTGGTTGCCAGGAGCTGAGGCAGCCTTGGAGTAAGCAAGCAAGTGGGTGAAGGAGCCCAGCCAGCCAGTCCACTAGCCCTTGCTTTTGGGACTGGACAGATAAGTCCCAGGCCCCTGTGGGGCGGTGTGAGGAGGCATCTCTCTTTGGGGCAGCTCAGAGACCAGGGGCAGCAGCAGTGGCTGCCCAGAGGACTCTCAAGGAGAGGAGGCTGAGGGAACACTCCACAAGGGAGGGTGTTTGAAAAGGGGTGAGGGGCTGCCAGCTCTGCAGGCAAGGGGTGACATAACTGGGGTCCTGAGCCCCACAGGGGTGCCGCAGGAAGAATGTAGTTGGTTAAGGGAGCCATGGACTCGAAAAGGTTGAAAACCTCTGCCCTAGGAAACTGGATTGTGAGATGCTGCTAATATTGACCCATGTAATATACAATATGCTGATGACACACAGCAGTCCATTACATCTGCTGGTGTGGCACTTGATGTGTTGGATTATTGTCTTGCTTCAGTAATGGCCTGAATCCACTGAACATGGGTGGTGGTGTCCTCATTCATTCATTTCTTCCTTTTGTATCCCATCTTTCCTACAAGGACCTCTTGGTGTTGTACATGCTTTTCTTGCCCCTCCACTCAATCTTCTAAACATCCCTGTGAGGTAGGTTAGGCTGAGAGACTGGTGCAAGGTGACCCAGTGGGCTTTGCATGCCTGAGTGTGGATTTAAACTCTGGTCTCCCAGGTCCTAGTCCGACACTCTTACCCACTGTGCAGTAGTGGCTTTCACTGGGGCATACTGCAACTCCAAATCCCAGATCTGGCAGAAGGCCATTCTTAGGCGCTAGCCAATGCTAGTCCTAATCTAAGTAGACACATTGAAATGAATGGACATGACTAACTGAGACTCATTTATGTACATTATGGTTACCAGACGTCCCCGTTTCCCAGGGACAGTCCACGGATTTACAAATCTGTCCCCGGACAAAATCCGTCCCCGGAATGTCCCCGGATTTGTATTTTAAGTGTTGTAGATTTATTAGTAGGGAAGGAATGCTGCGTGATTGGTTCAACGGCACAAGACACATAATATGGAGACTTCTGGCAAGGCAAAATGGCGGGCGCCACGGCAGTGAGCAGCTCCTGAAGACTGCCAGAACCAACTGTGCTACCAGGCTGGCTCTGGGCTGCTGAGACTGCTGCTGCCACCGCCACTGCTGAGGGGGAACCGGGGACACCCGGCAGATCAACTGGGGGAACCGCTGACCACCCCTGCGACCCAAATCGAGCCAAGAGTGAAAGCGCCCAGCCACCCGGCCAACTGCCCAGCAGCGCTCCAGGGCCAGGAAAACCCTGGAGCCGATGCAGGGAGAAGGAGAAGGAAGAGAGAGAAAGAGGAAGGAGAAAAAAGAGGGCAGCTCCAAACTTGCTGTGCTGCTGCCGCTGAAGAGGATAGGAGAGCACCAGGAGGGCTAGGACATGCGGCCGGGCCGAGGACCGACCCGAGCCTACTCCACGGTGGATAGCACTCCAAGAGAGCAGGCTGGGGCCCAGAGGAAGGCCATGTGACAGAGGAGACCACAGAAGAGAAAATGTTACTTCTTCTTTTTTAAAAACTTTTTTAAAAATAACTTTTTTCTCTCTTTTCAAAAGAAAAAAAGTGTCACTGATTCTTTGAAAAAAATAATCTGGTAATCTTAATGTAAATAGGTCTGCTTTGCAATACCTAACTGGGTACAGAGGTACTTTTGTGTCTAATTTGGAAGGTGCGATGCTAAGGAATCTCCTGACCCACCTTTCTCTCCCCAAGAAACACTTGCCTTCTGCTGAATTTTCACTTTTCCCCCACTAGGGGATGGAAACTCCCACCATGCAGCTTTGAAAAAAAATAGCCACTCTCTGATTGCACTCTGTGCTTCCCCTACTTTGAGCATTTCACCCTGTACATTAAAAAATAGAGAAAAGGGTCTGCATTGTGTTATTGGAATGTGACAATAGCAGCGCTAAACACATAATCAACTTCTGTTTGTCTGCTTCATTTTATGGGAAGCCAAACACTTTTCAAGAGTCAAAGAGCAAGAAGAAAAGAAAATGCCTTTCTTTAGCACAATGATCTGGAGCTCTTCCTTTGATCTTTCTAGCGAGCGAATAATAGTTATTCCTAGCAAAATGCTCCCCAAATGGCGGGGGTGTGTGTCTAAAATCTACAGCATGGGTATTCTAGCACTTGGGGTTTCCAGAGGTGCACGTGGGGGGGGGGGGCAGAATGAAACATTTCATCTTTTGACCGCTGATGTCACAGCTAGGGTTGTAAGAGGGCAGCAGTCATAAGATGAACCTGCAGGATCAGGCCAATGACCCCTTTAGTCCAGCATCCTCTGATAATGTCTCTTGCTTGACTGCATGGAGGACAGAGAGGGGTGGGTGTGAATGTGTATAAAAAGCCAACTGTACAAAGATAAAAACATAAGAGGAGCTCTGCTGGCTCAAGCGTCTAGACCAGCATCCTGTTCTCACAATGGCCAGCCATGTGTCTGTGGGAAACCCTCAAGCAGAACTCCTGAGCAGAAGGGCACTCTCTCCTTCTGCAGTTTTCAGCAACTGGTATTCAGAATCATTACTGACTGTTTGTGGAAGCAAATCATAGCTGTCATGGCTAATAGCCACTGATAGCTTTCTCCTCCATCAATTTGTCTCATCTTCCTTTAAAGCCAGTGGCCATCTCTGCCTCCTGTGCAAGCAAATTCAAATATGTGCTACATCAGGGGTGGCCAACTCCCAAGAAACTGCGATCTACTCACAGAGTTAAGACCTGGCAGTGGTTGGGCTTTTTTTAGGGAGGAGAACAGCACCATTTTTATGGACTGCAGGGCTAGAATGTTGAGCTTCTTTGGGGGGAATCAGTGATCTACCACAGACGTCCAGTTATCTACCTGTTGGACGTGCCTGTGCTACATGAAGGACTTCCTTTTATCTGTCTTGAGAATCTATTTCCATCCTACCCTTGGTTTGCCTCAATCAGTGTTGTTTCCCTTCTGATGCAGTTTGGCTTCAGCTAACACCTACATCATGGGTAGGCAAACTAAGGCCCGGGGGCCGGATCTGGCCCAATCACCTTCTAAATCCGGCCTGCGGATGGTCCAGGAATGACCGTGTTTTTACATGAGTAGAATGTGTGCTTTTATTTTAATTGCATCTCTGGGTTATTTGTGGGGCATAGGAATTTGTTTAATTTTTTTTCCAAAATACAGTCCGGCCCCCTGCTGAAAAAGTTTGCTGACCCCTGACCTACATTATTCGCCTCGCTATCTGCTACGGATAAAACTTACCTAATTACATAATCACAGTGGTGCCTCGCAAGACGAAATTAATTCGTTCTGCGAGTTTCTTCGTCTTGCGAAGCATGGTTTCCCAAAAACCTCAAAAAAGGCTACCACACCGCGTGCTATGAGTTGCTCTTGCAAGACATTTTCGTCTTGCGCAGCAAGCCCATAGGGAAATTCGTCTTGCGAAGCAACTCAAAAAACGAAAAACTCTTTCGTCTTGCGCATTTTTCGTCTTGCGAGGCATTCATCTTGCGAGGTACAACTGTAATTCAAATGGGAGGGAAATGTCAAAAGCAACTTAATAAGAGACATAATTATTGATGTAACATTTGCAGCAACAAGCAACAGCAAATTCTGCTTGTGATGGTTTGCCTGGTATCCGCTCCCGACCTCTGACAAGCGTGCAAATGGTGGGAATTTCTACTCACATTTCTTTTCATGTTGCATTTCTCTGACATCCTTAGTCACAACTACCCTTTGCTCTTCTTTGAGAGACCCCTTTCCTGACTGGTGTTTCTGGAGGGGGAGTGAGCGTGTGATGGAGGACTCTCCTCACCCCTACTGAAATATCCCAGGTCCTCCAGACACCGTTTATAACTTTCACACCCTCTGATACTTTCCCTGGCTATGATCTGATACAGCTCCGCAGTGGTAGGACATGGGTTGACTTAATAGCTTGTGCACAGCCCACAGGCATCCAGAACAATATTGCAGAGATGAATCATTTCAACAGCAATTTTCTATGTCCCACAACTTCTCATCTGATTCAGTGTGGCTTCATCCCTGTAGGTTAGACTGGAAGATAGTAATGTTGTGAATCATTCTGCCATGTTGGGCAATATGATGATGTTCTCCCTTGGCAAGACATGACCAGGCCATTAATGGAGAAACCAAGGGGCTCTTTTAGAAGCCCTGTTCATTGGGAATACCTCTAGATCTCTTTGCACAAAGGTTTCGTGGCAGTCTGGCCATAGCCCCTTCATACATCTTTTGGATTGTGCATTCGTGATTATTTGTGCTCATTATGCTATCCGGGAGTTCATGTGTGGTTCCTCTTTCAAGACTGTGTGCCTGCAAATGTTTCAGAGTGGGCATACTGCTCCATTTAAAGCTTTGGTGGCTATATTCCACCTCCGCTGTCAGAGCCAGTGGATGCCCCTGAATTCCAGTTGTTGGGGACTGCAGGTGGGGAGAGTTGCTGTTGCACTCAGGTCCTGCTTGTGGGCGTCCCATAGATAGACCTCTGGTTGGCCACTGTGAGAACAGACTCCTGGACTAGATGGCATACTCTTCAAGTGTCCCGATTTTCCAGGGGCAGTCCTGGAATCACAAAATTTCCGCAGGGCCTGTAAGACAGAGTTGTTCCGTCTGGCCTTTGGCTTGGAATCAACTTGATTCCCTCTCCCCCTTCCTTCCTTCCTTCCTTCCTTCCTTCCTTCCTTCCTTCCTTCCTTCCTTCCTTCCTTCCTTTCTCCTGTGATGGAACTCCTATTTGGGGACTTCCCTGGCTTTTTTCTGGCCTATGTAGGACCAGTCTGGATAGTTAGCCTCAGTGAAGACTTGACGTTTTCATCCCCCAAAAAGTTTTTGATTTGAGTTTCCACTGAAACGAGGCTGCATTTTAATGTTTTAATGCTTTAATGTTGTATTTTAATCTTGTTTTTTAAGTTGTATTTCAATCAATTGTTTATATATCTGGTGTTAGCCGCCCTGAGCCTGGTCTTGGCTGGGGAGGGTGGGGTATAAATAAAATTTATTATTATTATTTTAAAAAATCACCATGGCTTCTAAATTGATCCCCAAATGTCCCTATTTCCCCTGCTAGTGCTGCTGCCACTGAGCTCGGAAAAGAGGCAACAGCGGTGAGGGAGCATCCTGTTGCCTCTTCATGGCGTCTCCACAGCCACTGCTGCCAGCCCCCTCCCTTGGGAAGCTCATAGTGGATGCTGAAGAGCGGGTGAGGAGGAGGAGGAGAGGCGGCCACCGCCAAGGCCCAGCCCCATGTGACACTCCAGCTCCGAGGGGCAGGCGGAGGGCAGGGCTGCCCTGGGTGGGAAGAAAGAGGAAGAAGAGTGGTACACAAGGAGTCTAGTTTTTTTTTTAAAAAAAGTTTGTGTGTCCACTTCTCATCTTGCCCCTTTCTAATTTGTTTTTATTGGTGTGTGGTTTTTTTAAAAAATCTACCAAAGAATAGAATGAAATGAAATCAGGATTAAGGGGTTTTCTCAAGGAATGCTCTGCGTTGTGCAGGGGGCTGGGGTGGACGACAAAAAAATAGGGATCAAACAGGGTCAGCTGAGAGGAGTGGGAAATGTCCCTGTTTTCATCTGAGGGATGTTGGAGGGTATGAGATGGGCCTGTTCCAGCTTCAGAGTTGGAGAGGGGCTCCAGCCTTATGCCATGCTTGTGGGTTTCCCAGACGCACCTGTTTAGCCACTGTGAGATCAGGGTATCAGGATGGCTACCATGAGAACAGAATGCTGGACTATGATGTGCGCTCCTTTGCCTAATCCAGCTGCTGGCCTCTTCTTACATTCCTATGTTCTTAGTTCACTGAAGCTGCCGACCCCGTTCCCCCTCTGTTAGTTACACTTCTGAGTGGGACCTGGGGGTGGATGGAGCTGCAAATCCAATCAAATAAAATAGTATGATTCATTTTTGACCAAAACCAGGTCAGCCACCATGGGTCTTGTTTTTTTGTTTTTTTGCTAAGTTTCCTCATCTTTCCCCCTCCGTCTTTAACTAACAATGTTGATCTACCAGCCAAACAGGATGGCTCTCTTCCCCCTCTGCCAAGCATGAATTTTCATCTGATGCAAATTCTAACAGACGACAGGAACTAGCAGTTCGGGAAGCTTGTTTGTTGAGGATTAAATAATGCCAATATGTTTAGTGAGGAGAGACGGGCTCTTGCCATAGGTGGGTGACGGCAAAGGGGGAGATCTGCATTAACCTGTGTACATGAATGCATGTGGGTTCTTGGAATGAGCAAGAGCCCTCATTTCTGTATTTTTGCTAATTGCCTGAACAAGGTTACATCCACAATGCCCCCGTAGAGAAACAAGTAAACAGAGCTTGCATTGTCACTGCTGAAGCCCTTGCTCTCAAAGTAAGGCCTTAAGCTTTCCATATGGGAGCAAAGCCAGCTCCATTGTGACCTCAAGGAAGTAGAACGTCCCAGGGCGCTGCCTCAGGGCCCACCTGAGAATAGTCTTTGGATTGTCAGAGATATTGCAAAACTGGGCATCCCAACCCTTTCCAAAGCTTGTTTTGAATGTAAATAGTTGCGTTTTGTTCAGGGATTATGTTTTGAGAGGAGACACTAAAGGGAGGTGCTGGAAAAGTCGGCCTCTATCACTATTCTGGAAATGTAGGAATGTAGGAACTGTTGGCTGTTTGAAGATTAGTTGCACTGCAGAGAGCTTGCTGGGGAGACCACACATTACAAGGAACACAAAATAACTTTAGCAAGGTTTTAATAACAATAACAATAACTCCTTTTACACTAAATATATCAATAAGCATGACCCATCTACCGACCCAACCACCAGGGTACTGAGAGAGCTAGGTGCTGCTCTTTATATACTATACCCAATTGCTGACACAGCTTAATTAACACAACTTAATTAACACAAGTAACACAACACAGCCCAAACTGAGTGGTCTACTGCAGACCAGTATCCTCTTTCTATCAGTGGCCAATCCAATGCATCTGGGAAACCCACAAGAAGTAAGTGATGGTCACAGCCCTTCCTTGTTGCTTACACTCCAACCCACTCACACGTAGCTCAAGACAGCATCTATGGTCCTTCTACCCACTTTATCCACATAACGGCCTTGCGAGGTAGGTTACGCTCAGAGGTAGTGACTGGCTGAAGCTCATCCAGTGAGCTTCATGGGGCGTGGAATTGAGTTGAGGCCCCTGCCGGCCATGCTCAGCACCCAAGCCCTACAATGCATTGGCATTCAGTGCCTGTGAACACGAAGTTTTCATCAGAATGTAGAAAGCTCCTTTTGTGCTATGATGGACCAAGGTCCATATCTCTCAGCATTGGAGATCCTCTGGCCTTGGGGTCCATTGCAGCATCCCCAGGTGACTCTTTCTGCTCCTCAGGACTCTCCCCAGGCCATATCCAGACCCTACACCAGACCGTTCCGATTTTGGCCTGGTTGGGATGGGTCCTCAAACTGTGATAATGACTCTGGCTTGCTTGGATGGAAAGTAGAGAGGGTGGGTGAGTGTGTCTAGAAACTAGCATACTGTGTGAAGGGTGAAATTTAAACTCATTGCTCCACCCACTTTGGCTTGTGGTCCCACCCTGCCCCCATTTTGTGTCCCCTGGATGGTTCCCCAGATGTGTCTGGAAAAGATTCGCTACTTCTTGTCTACACTGGCTGGTGGTGAATATCCAGAATATCCAGGCTTTCAGACAGGTTTTCCCCAGCCTCACCTGGAGATGCTGGGGCCACTGACATTGCAAAATCTGGAGAGGTGCCAGTTTGAATGGATGGCTGTGTTTTGGTTCACTTATTGTTTCAAAAGGTGCAGATTAGCTAGCTCCACCTGGAAATGTGAACTGAAGGGAATTTCTGCCCTGTGCACCCTGAAACAGCATTAATCTGGCTACTGGTGTATCATGTCACCAGTATGAAACGGAACCCCTCTCTTTTAAAAATGCACCAAAACCACTTACTAGATCAGGTGTGGGGATATTATGACCCTCCAATGTTTCTGAGCTATGACTCCCATCAGCCACTGCAACTCCCAATGGCCAGGAGTGATGGTAGTTGTAGTTCAGCAACATGTGGAGGGCCAAAGGTCCCCCACACCTATTCGAGATGGCCAGTGAATAGGACCACGGCAATGTTCTTTTGAGGGGTTGGAGAACACTTCGGGCTCCCCAAAGCTCCCCCTTTTTGCATCAAAGCTCTTAACTCATCCCTGGCTATTGATGGCTGTTATAACACAGGACAACTTAGGTAAAGGTAAAGGGACCCCTGACCATTAGGTCCAGTTGTGACTGACTCTGGAGTTGCCGCACTCATCTCGCTTTATTGGCCGAGGGAGCTGGCGTACAGCTTCCGGGTCATGTGGCCAGCATGACTAAGCTGCTTCTGGCGAACCAGAGCAGCGCACGGAAATGCCATTTACCTTCCCACCGGAGAGGTACCTATTTATCTACTTGCACTTTGTGCTTTTGAAGTGCTTTGTTGGCAGGAGCAGGGACCGAGCAACGGGAGCTCACCCCGTCATGGGGATTCGAACCGCCGACCTTCTGATCAGCAAGTCCTAGGCTCTGTGGTTTAACCCACAGCGCCACCCGCGTCCTTACAGTACAACTTAGACTTCCTTAAAGCCTTGCGTCCTAACATCTTAAACATATTTCCCCATCAAATGAATATTTTGGCAATCACTTCTTTTCCACGTGGGTATGTGGGCGTGCGTCTTCATATCCTTTGGTTTAAAAGAACCCCCCTATTTTCTAAACACACACACATACTTTTTCTCTTTCTCCCCTTTTTTTGCAGAAACTCTCTAAGCCAATAGTATCCTGAGAGCCCTCTGCTAGACAGTAGAAGTTAAAAATTATTCAATGCAAAATTCCTGGCCTGTGAAACAGTACCAGGCAAAGATTTTCACCAGTGTTCTCTTGCATAGCCAAGGCTGAGATAAGACACTTAAATGCACTTGGTGGGAATAAATCTCCCCTTTCCGAGGCTTCATCAAGGCAACTCATCTTACACCTTTGTCCTCCACCCCACCCCTCTCTCCGCCTTTGCTTCATAAGATATTACCCAGCCTGTAAGGTGGATATTTGGCAAAAAAGACTTTTAAAGATGCAATTAACTAAAGAAAAACCATTGCTGATTTTTTTTTCTTTGCCCCCTCCCATCGGTTCACGGAACAAGCCTCACTTCAAAGGCTAAGTAAGTAGTAGATTGATTATTTTTTAAGCAAGGCTGCTTTTCACGAGCCAGGGAACTTTGCATTGTTTCATTCCTTGCAAGTTTGGGAAACTGGGGAAGTGTGTGGAGGAGCAACATGGGAACTGATGCCGGATCCTCCAGGCGCCCCCCCCAATGGACCCGAATTCCCAGGACCTCTTGGGCTGTTTGTTGTTTTTCCTGCCCTTCGTCTTAAGACAAATCACCTGGCGATGAAACTAACGGTGCAGTTTCCCCTCTGGTCGGCACGTCATTTGGGGTGTTTAAAAGGATGGCGCTAGGGAGTCAGAAGTGTCTCTTGGGATTGTTGGACGGCTCCTGCAAAGGGTCGAGGATCACGGTGGTTCTCCTGGGTGATGCAGCCAAGGTAGGGGAGGAAGGGAGCTCAGCAGTTTTGGAAGGCAAGCACTGCTTAAAAGTTGGAGTCGTCTGGCGCAAGAATTGGGGACGGTCACTAGAACAGGTGTACGTTTTTCTAGGAGATCCTCTCCCTTACCTGTGGCTCATCTGCTCTTCTCTCATGGCATGGCATGAGATTGCATTTGTCAATTATCTCATTTTGGGGGGGCTCTTAAATGGCAAAGGGGAGGGTGCTACTGTGGAACATAGTGTTGAAGTAATTTGTGATTGTCGTTTGAGGCTTTTTTGTTTGCCGTTTGGTCTGAACTGGGCCTGCAATGTGACTTTAAAAGCAGAAAGCTCAAAGAGCCCCTGTTTCTGGAGCGTTCATCCTGTTCTGCTTTGCACAAAGCTTGCATGCAGGTTATACAAGGCTGGCTCTTTTTCCGTTCTGATTTGTTTGGAGGGATGTTGTAGGACCATAGTCATTCACCTTTTTTTTTTAGTGTAAAGCTTGTATCGTGGTGATACAAGGCATGCTCTTTTTTGGCTCAAACCTAGCATGCATTTTGTGATTTATTCTATAACATATATTCACCGCTTTATTGTAAAAAAATAGCAACTCCCTCAAAGAGGTTTGCAAAAATGGGGATGTGGTATCCCTTTGCACCATTAGACTTTAGGGAAGTTTTTAATGTGTGACATTTTAATGTATTCTTAATCTTTGTTGGAAGCCGCCCCGAGTGGCTGGGGAAACCCAGCCAGATGGGCGGGGTACAAATAATAAATTATTATTATTATTATTATTATTATTATTATTATTATTATTATTATTATTATTATTTAGTTAGTCTTTAAAACATTTTGTGAGGGTGTCTGACTGGATGCATCCCATGGCATGGGGAAAGCAATATATTTTAAGAAAATGGCCTTGAATATTTATAATGCTGAAATACTGGAAATCTAAATATCATATAAGCAATTTATGAACTTCTGTTACTTTTATTAGCTGTTCTTGTTTTCTTTAATTAGATATTATTTTTGTGATTGTGATTGTAAGTTTTTTTAAAAAACCTATTTTTATTGCTGTGTTTTAAATTGCTGCAACCCACCCTGGGATTTTAGGGTGAAGGGCGGGTAATAAAACGGCAACAACGACAGCCAGTATAATTCATTCCCATTTGTTTGTGAGGTTGTTATAAGACAAGCAACATTCACCCTGATGTGTTTACAGGGAGGCCCTGTGTCTTCCCATCAGTTGATGTTTATTCCACATCTTTAAGTGCATTCCTCCACCACTGTCCTACCCAGGAAAAAACCATTGCACTGGAGCACTTTATTTCTACTCTAATTTTGATTGAATCCCTCCAGCAAAATAGTGACAGCCTGCAGGTGACAGAGAAAGGTGTTTCTTTTAACCAATGGGAGTCCTTGGTTAAAGAGCCGACCCATTGAAATAAATATGACTAGCATAGGTCCATTAATTTCCATGGGTCAGCTCTGAGCAAAACTTTTTTAAAAAAATAAAAATAAAAATTTTATTCTATTAACATATAAAACACATACATATACATTTACACAAAGAGTGCTGTTTTGCTGTAAAGAACATCATATGGGCTGCAACTACGGCAGGAAGGTTATTGATTGCCAAAAATTGGAAAAGCAGCAGCGTCCCAGCTAAAACAGACTGGTTATCTAAAATGATGGAATGCTTCCATATTGCCGAACTAACAGGGAGGATAAGAGGAGATACGGTACAAAAAGTGAATAAGGAGTGGGCTATCTTTAAGGAATACATCAAAATTTATGTGGAAAAAGTAGAATTTCTGACAGATATTGAGTGAATCCAGAAAATGATTAGAGTGAAAGGAGAGTAAGGTTAAGATAGAAGAAGAGATTAAAGAAATAATGAAATGTGTTTAAGCTTGTTGGGAAAATAAAGTAGCGTAAACAGAACGGCTGGAAGTCAAGTCACTTGGTGGGTGTCCGTGTGGTATGTTGATATGTATAGTATAAGTAGGTATTATATAGAGTAATGTAGGTATATTTTATGTTATGAAAATAAGGTAGTGTGTTGTGTACGAGAATTCCCAATGACCTCATAATCTAAAATTTGATACTGGCGGTCAGGGAGGCAATGGAGGGAAGGAAGGAAAGTGGCACAAGGGTAACAGGAGCAGAATGCATGCTGTGTTCAGTACTGGTATTTTTAAAATCCCTGCTGTTATTAAAACCGCACAAACTGAGAAGCAGTGCGGCATAGTAGATAGAGGCTTGGAGCAGCTCCACCTGCTGAAAACGCCCTCTTCAGCACAACCATTTAAAGATGTGGGTGGCCTGTCCTCTCTCCTATCTGGTCACCCAAACTCTGTGGGTCTGTGCCTCTGGCAAAGACAGGGGCCATTTATTATAGAAACAGAAGTATGCTCCACAAAAGAACTGTGTAAGACCCAGCAAGAACTCTCTGGCTCTGTGTAACTACAATATTTCATAGCAGTGTCGCTTACAGATGAGGTTTTTTTATATACAGTGGTACCTGTACTTAATTTGGTCCGGAGGTCCATTCTTAACCTGAAACTGTTCTTAACCTGAAGCACCACTTTAGCTAATGGGGCCTCCTGCTGCCGCCGCGCCGCCAGAGCACGATTTCTGTTCTCATCCTGAAGCAAAGTTCTTAACCCAAGGTACTATTTCTGGGTTAGCGGAGTCTGTCACCTGAAACGTATGTAACCTGAAGCGTATGTATCCTGAGGTACCACTGTATACACAGAGAGAGAATTTGAGGCACTAGCCGATTGGCTGGCTTCTGCCTGTTTTGTGAGCAAATTTCAGCATGAATCTGGAAGTGGAGATATTTAAAGATGTGCTGAAGATGGCTGTTGGAGGCAATCTGCCTCTGGATAACCATTGCTGAGAATCACATGTGGGGAGAACATTGTAATAGTCAGCTCCTGCCTACAGGCTTCTCAAAGGGACATCTGGTTTGCGGATGCTGAACTAGATGGGTCTTTGGCCTGAACCAACAGATAGGCTTTTCTTAAAGGTAAAGGTAAAGGGACCCCTGACCATTAGGTCCAGTCGTGGCCGACTCTGGGGTTGCAGCGCTCATCTCGCTGTATTGGCTGAGGGAGCCGGCATACAGCTTCCGGGTCATGTGGCCAGCATGACTAAGCCGCTTCTGGCGAACCAGAGCAGCGCAGGGAAATGCTGTTTACCTTCCCACTGGAGCAGTACCTATTTATCTACTTGCACTTTGACGTGCTTTCGAACTGCTAGGTTGGCAGGAGCAGGGACCGAGCAACGGGAGCTCACCCCGTCACGGGGATTCGAACCACCGACCTTCTGATCAGCAAGTCCTAGGTTCTCTGGTTTAACCCACAGCGCCACCCGCGTCCCTAGGCTTTTCTTAGGTTCATGTAATTGCAGATGTGCAGAGCACACAGCTCCAGAGTGACCTATCTAGCACAGCCACTTATGCACAAGGCTGTTCAGCTCTCTCAGTTTTGGCTTCTCTCAGTTTCTCATTTTCTTCCAGTCTAAAATTCAGTTCTCCGCATTTCTGCAGCAATTTGCATTTTTGTTTTTTGTTTTGGTTAAATCCTCATGAAAATTCATCAGCATTTTAGTGTGATTTTCTCTTAATAAACACATTTTCACGTGTCATTTTAACCAATACTCTAGATATTGTTGCAAGCAGTTTCCTCTGCTATGATTTTTATGCTACTTTCATGAAAAATACAGTTTTGAGCAAACGTCCCCCTAACTTATGTGCTTTTGTGCATATTGACCAGTTGGAGAACTGCATTGCAAAATTTGGAGACGGGTGAATTTCAGTAGCTATTCATGTTTCAGTCTGCATGTTCGTTGGAGAGGTGTGAATTAGGCTGTGTTTCATTAAAATGCAAACAAAATCAACACACACAACCCACTTAGACATCATGAACCGCCTGGACATGACAGAAACCCCCTATGAAATGGATCACGAAAGCAGAGGGCAAAAGAGGACAAAGAAAAAAGAAACTGCTAATTTAATGCTGTACAGTGGTACCTTGGGTTAAGAACTTGATTCTTTCTGGAGGTCCGTTCTTAACCTGAAACTGTTCTTAACCTGAGGTACCACTTTAGCTAATGGGACCTTCTGCTGCCACCACGCCGCCGGAGCACGATTTCTGTTCTCATCCTGAAGCAAAGTTCTTAACCTGAAGCACTATTTCTGGGTTAGTGGAGTCTGTAACCTGAAGCGTCTGTAACCTAAAGCATCTGTAACCTGAGGTACCACTGTACATCTTACCATAATGGGGGAGGCTGTGGCCATGTGACCTGCTTGCCTGCTTAGTCTGTTGCCCAGGTGTTGTG
>JAXCMG010000100.1:3564366-3811631 GCA_034642415.1 Podarcis siculus
AATAATAATAATAATAATAATAATAATAATAATAATAATAATAATAATAATAATGGTGGTATATTTTTATTTGTACCCCGCCCTCCCCGGCCAGAGTGGCTATAAATAATACAATATTTATATGCTTTAAATGCAGAAGGTCCAAGGTTCAATCCCTGACATCCCTAAGTAGGGCTGGGAATATCCCCTACCTGGAACCCTGGACCGTCACTGCCTTTCGGAGAGGACAATACCAACCTAGATGGACCAATAATCTGCCTCAGCATGAGGCTCACTTCCGATGGTGCATGTTCAATAACCTCTAGTTATGGGTCTGGCATCAGGCAATGGGGAAAGACCCTTCTCTCCCTAAACCCTGGGAAGCTGCTGCCAGTCTGAGTGGGCAGTAGTGGGCTTGATGGATCATTAGTCTGCTTTGGTATAGAGCAGCTGGTGAAGAGCTTTGTACTGGTGGGTTTGGCCATGTTCTTCCCCCTACTGCGCAAACTCAGAAGAATCTGTTTCCCTTTCCTGCCCTGTCATGTAGCCCGAAGCCTGACTTTGCACAGAGTTGTGTGATTCATTCCCTTGTTCCCCCTCCCTCCCTCCCTCCATTTCCCCCTTTCACCCAAAGCAGCCCTAAGGCAGGCTGCATCAGGCAGGGAGCGGCTACGTAACCCTTTCCTCTCAGGTCATTTTGCAGCTCAAAATTGACCCGCCCAAGCTGCTCCCCTTCCGACTAGTGAAGGGGCAACAGTGACTGTGGACCTCCCATCTTCCTCTCAACTCCCCCCAACACCTGCTAGTAGGTTAAAGAAAAGCCGCTTGGGGTGGTTTTGAAGTGGTGGAAATAAAATATGGGTCACAGGCAAAAAGAAATAAGTGGCCTCTTCTGCAACTTTCTCTAGTTCAGAGGCTTATGCCCAGGTTTTTAAAAAACACAACCTAACCCAGAACACCACAGGGGGAGAGAACTGTGGAACTCCATGCAGTATGAGCCTCTGTTGAGTCTCCAAACAAGACTGGCTTCTTTTTTTCTTTTCTCATTCTCTGTACAGTTGCATTCGTCATCATCAACCTTTATTACTGTCCAGAGACTCAACAAATCGTTACAAAGCAATACACAATTCACACAGCCCACCTCCAGGTTAAACAAGCATTTTGTTCAGAATATAGGGATCATTGGTTCTTGCAACCACCGATAAAAAATTTGCCACTGCTAATGTTCTAGCATTCGTCTGGTCTTCCAATAGGAACCTGACATAGTGAGCCTCTGATTTTCCCGGGAAAGGTACCAGCAAGGGTAGTATCAGTTCAGCCCTGGCTTGCTCATATTTTGCACAGTGCAACAGTTGCATTCATTTCCCACTCTTTACATCCAGACCTTTTACTGCAGAGCAGCCTTTGACCCTTGTCCTCGGTACAAGACAGTGCTCTTCTGCTCGGCATGCAAATAGATCTGAGAGGAGGGTGGGGATTGGAGAATTAGCTGCTGATGTCACAAGAGTGGAATGTCTCAAGGGAAAGCAGTGCTAGTCCCCTCCTGGGCTATTCTTTGGGCAAGGGGGCACTGGTTGCAAGTTCTCTAAGCATCCTCTTTTAGATGCCCTTCCCTCCTTCAGTTTTCAGGTGTTAGCTTCCTCTGCCTGCAATGACAAACGGATCCCAGAACGGAAAGTTGGGCAGACAAATGGGCATGCAAACATATGGGGCGTAAGAATGGGTGAATAGTTCGTTTTTGGTTTCTCTGGATTTCTCGTTTTTTCAATCTTCACATTTGTGATTTGGGGGGGAGGGAGTAATCATGAAAATTCACCACCCTTTTAGGGCAAACTTGCTTTCATAACACTGACAATAACGAACAACAACACAACTGAAAGCAACTGATTGGCTACGTTGCTCGTAGGAAGCCGTCGTACAGACGGTATTGTACATTTCAGTAAACATTCTGAAAACAAAGATAATCTTCTCCTGTATCCATCTGTGTTTATGAAACCTTTCATTCATTAGGGCTTGAGATCCTCGCCCCCCAACTGATGTGCAAATATGGAAATCTGAACTTCATATATTAGGTTAGAAAAACCAGAAACTGAGAGGAAGTGGAATTGAGACATTTGCCTAGCCTTGTTTTCATGTCCGTTGTATTTTGGCTTGCTTGTGGGAGCAAAAGATTAATAAGATAGTGGATCCCCCCCCCCCAATCTTTTGCTATTCATATCACAGGAGAAAAAGGGTTAAAGAGTCCTTTGCTTGGAACCAGTTGAAAAAGGGACTCTGCCAGAGCCTCACTCAACATCTACATCGGGGGAAATGACTTAAAAGAGCCCTTTGTCTATCTCAGTCTGGAAGAAAGCGACCAAGATTCATAACGGGGCAAGGGGCTCTGCCAAGGCCTCACTTTCTGTACAGACTTCAGGAGAGAAAAGAGCCCTTTGCCAATATTGCTCAGCTTAGAAGTGGATGAAGTGCACAATAATGTTCATACTCTTGTGATCAGAAGCTCTTCTGGTGTTCAGATGGGGGGCTGGATATGGCTTCCATATTTCCTCTCCTGCCTCTAATGGGAAGAAGGGAAATTACCAATCTGTGTGCCCTAGCATGGCCGATTAAGGAGTTAACAAGCCGTAGAAAGCCACCGCCTTCTATTTGCCTTGGATTGGTACCCATTTATGTGAATCATCTTGTTCAAACAGTAGGCTGATACTGGAAGAAAAGAGGCCACTCTGTACCAGGCAACAAGATCTTTTTGGAAAGAAAGCCGACCCTCCTTTGGAAATGAAGCGAGCTCTGTTCAGATCTTTGGAATCGTCAAACAGAACCGCAATTGATCCCAGACAATGTGCCAAAAAAGTTGGGCAGAAGTTTGGCAGTTTCAGAAAGAGATGAAACTCCCAAACCGTTCCCAGTTAAGCTGCTTTGTTCAATTAACGGCAGCACCGAAACAACTTCACGCCAACGCAGCAATGCAGTGAGCAAACGCTGGAGATATTTTCTTTTTCTTCCTTGCCTGGATATCTGAGCTTCCTCTTTCCTCGTTTAGAGGCTTTGGGAAGCAAAGCAGAAACTTGATGTGCTGGGTTACCTGAGCGAGCCCTTCCCTCCCCCCCCCCTGCAAAAAAATCCAGGATTCCAAAAGCAACCAGCTTACAGGTTTTTCCTGTTCAACCCAGGCTTGAACAGGAACCTAACTGAGCTCTGGAACCGGATCCACTACCAGCTTAGAGGCTGGACCTGGAAAAAGATCCCTGGAGTGTGTTAACCCTTTGCTTGGCAGTCTATGCCTCTCTCTCTCTTGCTGCTTACACATCTAAGGGATAAAAAGAGACAGGGTTGAGAGGTGACATTCCGTGTGGGAGTAACTCACACAAGGGTAAAAATAATGCAATAACAGGACCTGTTGTTCAGGAGAATATCCAGCTGCACATGTGGGTGAGTTGTCATCCATTAGCAGGTGTTGTTCAGTTTTCTTAAGTGGGTGCACCACCTGAGATATTAAAATGTGTGATGCTGCTGCCTCTCATAGGAGCATGGGAAGCTGCCTTATCTTAAGTTACACCACTGGTCCATCTAGCTCAATATTGTCCACACTGACTGGCAGCAACTCTCCAGGATTTCAGATCAAGAGGCATTTCCACCTCTACCTGGATATGCCAGCAATGGAATCTAGGGCCTCCTGCATGCAAAGCAGATTTCTGCCGAGCTGCTCTGAAACACCACAAGGTCAGAGCTGGGCCAAATGTCACCACATTTCAGCCCAATTTGAAGAATGGTTTGAATGAAACTGGGGGACAGGGAGTGAATCCCTGAAGACATTTTGGGGCTGGATAAGCCTTTGGCCTGATCCAGCAGGCTCTTCTAATGTGCCTTACCTTGACTTCATTTTTGTGTGGTAGAGAATTCACCTGCCCATGTATTTTGTTTCTTTTTCCTTTTCTCCCCCTCCTCCCCCTCCTCTTTTAAAAATAACCCACCTTAAGTTCAGCTGCCCCCATTTCTTCCCTCATCTTCCAAAAGCCTGGCTTTGAGTGTTTTGTTTTGCCTTATCTCTCCACCCACAGTCTGGCTAGATGTGCAAAATCTCTTCCAGGAACTCACCAACACACACACACACAAACCAACATAACTTTAAAGCTTGCAACATGGCTTCAGGGAACAATGCAATCACATTATTTTGTGTGATTCCTCATGGGTTGCCTCCTGCTCAGATGCCTTTGGGGCACACAGTTGCCATGGCAAACTCTTTGCCTTGTCCTTGGCTCCCACATTCTGCCAGGAAGGGGGAGCGGCAGAGACCCCCTTCCCCCTCCTCATGCCCTCCCTCTGTGGGGATTCGATCCAGGTTACTCACATGAAAGGCAGTGCAGTGTAGTGGTTAAAGGCCAGGGTTCGGATCCCCTCTTGGCTGCGAAGCTCTCTCTGGGCGACCTTGGGCCAGTCCCTCACTCTCAGCCTAACCTATCTCACAGGGTTGTTGTGTGGATCAAGCAGAGATGAAGAGAGCTATGTTTGCCACCTGTATGGGACAGCTGCATTGCAGGGGGTAGGTCTAGATGACCCTCAGGATCCCTTCCAACTCTATGGTTCTATGATCTTTGATCTAAGTCTTCTGCAAAACCTCAATTTCCTTGAAGGAAAGAAGGTGAGAGACAAATGCAGTAAATACTAAGGAGGCCGCCTTACTGTGATATGATTGGTCCATCTATTTATCCATTTTCACTTAACAACATTTATATACCACTTGATTGTAGTAAAACGTCCAGATCAGTAGGTGGAAGTAAACACCACACGACCCCCTGGGACAAGATAGTAAGTGATACAGCTTAGGATGCCATGGGCTAAAGTGCAATGGTTGGCAGGTATCATGATTCTGCTTTTGCTCTGTGGAGAAGGATCCTGCCCTGATTTTTTAAAAAATATGGAGAGAAAAAGAAAACGCTAAGGGAGGAAAGGGTTTCTAGTGGTTAGGGTTGGAACAGGCTCAGGGTCAGGCTTCGGGGAATCCTATCCTTTCCACGGTGGCAGCAAAGAAGCAGAGAAAAACAAAGAAGAGTTCTTACCAATTAGTTTATTCAATAATCATAGTGAGAGGCAAAGGAATGTGGTCTCTCTCTCTATAATGACGTTGCTCCAAGTAAAGTCCCCCACCATGTTGTCCCTATTCTGCGTCACCCTTGTGTCGGCTAATCTGCCCCAATTTTTAAATGCTTTATTAATCTGAGCTTCCTGCCTCTGAGCTCTCTGTTCTACTACCTGCAATGCACGCCTGGTCCTGGGAGAGGGGGGTAGGATCAGGAACGCTTTCCAAGGACACTGAGTCTGTTAGCTGTCTCTCCCCTAGTGCGCCTTCTTCTGCCTGCTGTTCCTCTTCCAATATTTCCCAGCTTTTCCCTTCTGCAGCCTCTGAACTATGCCCTTCTTCAAACCACTGTTCTAAATCTACACTGTTCTCCTGTTCTCGGGAAGGTTCAGGAGAAGGGGAGGGCGGTCCCCATCATTCCGCCTCAGTCCAACCCCTAACACTCAGGGGGACCTGAATTCAAATCCTTCCTCCATTGTTGGAGGCAGTATGCATCTGAATTCTACAGTGGCTGTTTGGACTCACTCAGGTCCTTCTCTGGGGATTCCCATGGTGGCATCTGGTTGGCCACTGTGAAGACAGGATGCTGGGATGCAATGGTCCATTGACTTGATCCAGCAGGGCTCTCCTTATGTAATCCACCATGAAGCTTGCTGGGCAGCCTTGAGGCAGTTACTCTCTCTTTCTCAACTTGAACTCCCCTCACAGAGTTCTGATGACAAAATGTCTTTATGGAGAGGGAAGGATCTCGTATGCTGCCACCAGGGATTGAACCTGGGACCTTCTGCATGCAAACCAGCTGCTCTAACCACTGTGCTACAGCCCTTCCCTTAGGACGTGGGAGCCCAGGAAGCTGCCTTATACCGAGACTCATTCATTCATCTTGCTCAGTATTGCCTACACTGACTGGCAGCAGCCTCCTCGGGTTTCCAGGCAAGAAGCTTTCCCAGATGCCGAGGCTTGAACCCTGGGCCTTCTGCGTGCAAAGCAGGTGCTCTTTCACTGAGCCATGGCCCTTCCCCTCAGACCCAGGACTATAGGAAGCTGCCTTTGAGACAGAGACAGACTTCCAGAAGAAGATGCAGGGAAGATAATGAGAAACGAAGACGATCAAATGTGCTCTCACCACATAACTTGAGTGTTTCAGCTGCCTGCCACTGTGGAATTTCAGAAACAGTGTGATGACTGAGTGTGTGTGTGGGGGGTGGATTTTCTTTTTCTAAGCAAGAATGAGCAACTTCTGAGTGAAACGGAGCTAAAAGAAAAAGGTTAACTAGGTCTGCCAAGCAGTGTGATGGAGATAATTGGGGGAAGTTAATCATGCACCAGGAACGAGTAGAGTGGGTGGGAATATTCTCATTCCCTGGTAAGAGTTAACCATTGCCTCAGCCACTTCTGTTTTTCTGAGACAGTGGAATTATGTAGACAGGCAGTCTTCCAAGCTCACAAGCCTGATCCCTGCTTCCCCCAGTGAAAGGAAATAGGAGCCGGGGGAAGCTACAGGCTTCAACAGCATATGTTACCTCGTGAGGAAAGAGACCTGGAAAGTCACATCATAGCAAGCTTGTGTATTATATAGCACATTTGTGTGTGTGCACGCACGACTCCCTTGTTACAACAGCTCCACTGTTTGCCGGTCAGTTTCTGGGCACAATTCAAAGTGCTGGCTGCAAAGCTGTATACAGTGTTACCTCAGGTTAAGTACTTAATTCGTTCCGGTGGTCCATACTTAACCTGAAACTGTTCTTAACCTGAAGCACCACTTTAGCTAATGGGGCCTCCAGCTGCTGCTGCACCGCCGGAGCCCGATTTCCGGTCTCATCCTGAAGCAAAGTTCTTAACCTGAAGCACTGTTTCTGGGTTAGCGGAGTCTGTAACCTGAAGCGTATGTAACCTGAAGCGTATGTAACCTGAGGTGCCACTGTACGGCTTAGGTCCAGGCTCTCTGTGGGACCATATTCTCCCACATGAATCTGCCCAGGATCTGAGGTCTTTGAGGGAGGGACATGGGAGAGGGCCTTCTCGGTGGTGGCTCTCAGACTCTAGAACTGCCTTCCTAGAGAAGCTAGACTGGCTCCCTCCTTGTAGTCCTTCCACCAGCTGAAGACTGTTGTATTCTATTATTTTTATTATCTGTATTTGAATAGATTTTGGGGGGTATTGTTTTAATTCTGTACATTTTAAGGATAACCTTTGAGATCTTTTTAGCTTTTTGTATTTTATCTGGCTTGTGTAAACTGCCTTAAGTCCCAGTGTGGGGAAAAGGCAGGCTATAAATGAAATAACAACAACAACAATAACAGTGAGATATCTGCTTACACACACACACACACACACACACACACACACACACACTCACACACAGCAGATAAGACTGAAATTTAAGCTCCCAGAGAATCAGCATTAGTCTTAAAAACAGTATCAGGTCCCCACAAAGCAAACAGCATGTCTCAGAGGTCTCTTCACCCACAGAGAGAGTTTCTTGACAACCAGCTGCAGGCCTTTGCCAATTCCGTTCTAGCTCCAAAGTAATTTATTTCTAACCATCCATTCAATGCACACCTCAAGCATACACTGGAAGAACACCAAAGCCTGCCTCCCCCCTCTTCTCCCCACCCCCAAATTGAGCAGGTGATGCATCATAGCCACATCTAGTAGTCGCCAGTCATCAACAGTGGCCAAAAACATCTTCCAGCTGTTTACTGGAAGCCTAGATAAAGAGCCATCTCACTTTGCAGCGGCTACCATATCACAGAGGGGTTTTCATCCATCAGGTCACATGCGCCAACCCCTACTTGGTGACTCATTGTACAGGTTGCCATGTTTTCAACAGAAGGATAGGATGCCAAGCTACACACACACACAAATGTTTTCGACTCGCTGATCCAACTACCTAGGCAAAAAGGGGGCCAGGGGGCTGGAATTTCCATGTTTTCTTTGAAACCAGCTGGCAAAATGCTCCGGGCGGGGGCAAAGCAAATCAGCAGGAGGCCCCACAGGCATTAGCTGAAAACATTTCATTCCTAGGAGATGAGGCTCCTCTGAGGACAAGTGAGCAGAAAAACAAATTATAGATGGAAGGCAGGAAAGAGAGATGATGAAATCATGGTGGCAAGGGTGAGGTGGAGGAGGGGAGGACCAGGCAGAGCACGAGAAAGTCAATGGTACCTGGAGAGTTTCTGATAGATTTCAAAGACAACACCCCCCCCCTGCCATCCACACACCCTCCAAGTCATAGGAAAGAATGGGCATCTTCAAATCAGACAAGGGTCAGCAACTGTGAGCCTGCAAAATTCTGGCCATGTAGCAGTTTTATCTGCTACCTGTTTTAATTAAGGAATGGTTAAGATAAAGGAATAAAAATGTGGCCCAGTTTCACTCATAAGGAAAGTATATATATTTCCACTTCCCTATCATTTGCTTCTATAGCTATTTTTTCCATTTAGCTATGTGTAGATAAATCTTATATATAGCTATATAGACCAAGAGTAGACCCACTGAAACTAATGGATTTAATGGCAATGGATACCCAACATGTATGTTATCATGGGAACCACCCTGAGATCTGTGGATGAAGGGCGGTACGCAAATTTAATAAATGAAGATGATCTGACGAGAGAAGGTAAGAGGAAGGGACTGCCAGGCTGGGCTGCAATTTATCCCTGTGGCAGCGGGCCCAGGCAGCACTGATTGGCCGACCTGGGCCCACCCCCCAGGGAAAGCCCACCCAAGACCTGCCGGCTCAGGCCAATCACACGTAGGCGGTCAGTCAAGTCCCCGGCCCCTTCACTGGATCATCGTAGGGCCTGTGGCTTGGCTGCAACACAACCCACCAGATAAGGTGTGCAGACTTCTCCACATTTATGAAGCAATTTGTGAATTTAAAAATTCCTCATACAATTCATGCAAATAGTCCAATTTTCTCCTAACAAACACCATTTTTGTTTGCAGTTTTGACTAGCGTACACATTTTTGCAAGCACTTTCTCGTAATGCAATTCATTTTTGTATTGTTATTGTTATTTTCAGTAATAATGCATTTTTGTGAATGATGTTGGTTGGGGAACTGCATCACAAAATTTGGATATGTGTGAATTTTGAAGGTTGGCTGTGTTTCAGTTGGCCTATTGTTTCAGAAAGCGTTGGTTTGATAGAGTCACCTTTAAATGCAAACCAAATCAAATCTGTCCTCCATCCCTGTTCCCATGTGGATAGCAGGAATTGAGAATGGGGGAGAATTTGGTTTCCTTAGACTTTTAAAACAAACCAACTTAATTCACAGTTCTTGGATGCATATAGAAATTGGAGGGTGCACTTTTACCCAGTTTTGCAATGCAGCTTTGGTTCCAAATAAATGCACTGTTTAGGGGAAAATACACGTATAAGCATTAAAAGATGCATCTTTCAAGCCACATACTAAATGTGTATCTTAAATAAGAACTGTATGTATGGACATGTGGAAAACTGACATGGAATATTATCTTTACAATTGGTTTGTGCATTGCAAAACTAACACAGGCATTGCCTTAAAACACTTTGTAGGTGACTTTTGGGTATGGAAGAGTTTGCAGTTGCTGCCCCAAACAATTTAATCATTTTGGGCACTTTAATCGTATTCATCAACCTCTTTTTTCACACCTTCTTGCCGTTCACCTCCTCCGGGGCATCTTTGTCTATGAAATCAAACATCATGATAATTAGGACTGCGCTGAATATTTGAGTCTTGTATCGAGCTGATACCAGCGAGGCAGGAATTCTTCCTATAAAGCACATTCTGTGCAAGCTTTTGGCTCTTAGCACTCTTCCTTCTGCTTCTTTATGCTTCTTGAATTAGTTGCCATCGGTGAGCCCACCCAGTCAGGGATCACTTGCGAATGGGATGGTGTTTTTGTCTTGTTAACTGATGGGGTGATGTCATGATGTGCCTTCTTTTAAATGAAAAAGTTACCTTTATTTTTTTGCACTTCAGGCCTGGATAAACATAGCATTTACCTCTTTGGTACAGCTGCCAAACAGTATGATGTAATCATGTATAACACCCAGGTAAACTATCAGGGAGCAAATCAACAAGGAGGCAAAGGGCAGAGGATGTAGCATTCTGCTACTGTGTCATGCCTCTAAACCGTTTGTGTTCAGAATTCTCTCTTGGGAACATTTGAGGCTGCCATATATAGAATTGGATCTTTGGCCCATTATAGCCCAATCAGGGCAGGAGCTCTCAAGCCTGAAACCTTCTGCATTCAAAAGACATTTCCTCCCACCAAACTGTGACACCTCATTCCTAATAAAATGCAGTCTAGACATATGAAGGTGCTTTAAAACTACTGGGGTCCTTTGAGCCCAACTCTGGCTATGCTATTTGACAGTGACTCTGATCCAAAATCTCAGCCAAGGGCTTTTCCAGGCTCTGTTGCCTGAGGTAATCTAGACTAAGCCCCTGCTGATGCAGGAAATTCACTGCTACAGGGATCCCTGATAGGTGACCACGAGTCAGCCCCTGTTAAAAACCCTCTTGCAAACAGGTGAATCCACCACCTTTCTGAGGCAATGCGTCCTACTGTCAAACCACACAATACCATCGGAAAAAAATATTCCGAAACATTTGAACCCCACTGGTCCAGATCCTGCTTTTTCAGAGCAATGGAAAACAAATATGCCTCTCTAGTATTTGTTTTAATTGGTGGTGGCAGGGATGGCCCCATGGGGAACCTTCCACTCTGCCGCTGAGCCATTGAGCCCTTTGCAATGAAACCTCACGCGATCTGAAAATGCAAGAGGGACTACCGATCTCCCGCAGTCCTCTGCAAATGATGCCCTCTTTTTTTCAGAAATAGCTGGCAGCTGCTTCCGTACAGAGAAGACCGCATCTGTCTGATGCAGCAGCAGAAAGCTCAGGTGTACTGTGTCCCCCGAAAAACTTGATTACACCTGTCCATCAAAATCCTAGTTGTCAGCGGATATATTTGGCTGATGGCTGGTTGGGTATTGGGATGCTGAGCTGTTTCTCCCCCATCTTCCTTGTTCTTGCCGGCATGCCACCAAGGGCATATTTCTGTTCTGTTTTTTTTAAAAAAACTTACTGCTCTGCTTGTTGTTTTGGAGTTGGATCACCTGCTGCGGAGACAGTGCCTCAGAGGAGGTCTTTTAATTGGGCTCGCAGCAAACGCCTCCCCCTTCCCAGCCTGAGATGAGAACATCAATTCCCCCAGGGGGTGTCTCTGCTGATATCGTCTTCCCCATCGCTCCTGAACAAGAAATGGCTGTCAAACGAGTCTTTCTTCTGATATGTACATGCAAACAGTGGACTTCTGGGGTCAAATCACCCCCTTCAAGCAACAGTAGGGACCTTATAGGGGTAACACTTGAAAACAATTCCTTCTGGCAAAATACTGGCAAATATTTATTGATCCTTACATCAGTAACCTGCCTTTCCTTCAAGACAGTTAGTGGGTGTTCCCCTCTCTATGTCTTTTCCTCAAAGAAACCCTGTGAGGTACACACAAACAAACATACTTAATTTTATTTGCATGCCGCCTCTCCACTGTTCAAACCATGCTCAAGGCGACTTAGAACATGAAAAAATACATAACTACAGTGGTACCTCGAGTTAAGTACTTAATTCGTTCTGGAGGTCTGTTCTTAACCTGAAACTGTTCTTAACCTGAGGTACCACTTTAGCTGATGGGGCCTCCCACTGCCGCTGCACCATCAGAGCACGATTTCTGTTCTCATCCTGAAGCAAAGTTCTTAACCTGAGGTACTATTTCTGTGTTAGCGGAGTCTGTAACCTGAAGCGTATGTAACCTGAAGTGTATATAACCCGAGGTACCACTGTACAGCAGAACAGAAGCTGTCCTGAACAATAAATTAAACATTTAAAAATGCAAAACCAGACGGAGTTTGGGATACAAAAACTAAATACAAGATACAAAAACTCAGCAGCAACAACCCCCTCAAGAGGGTCACCACATCTTGAAGAGCCAAAAAAGAGGGCAGCCCAAGCCGCTGCCAGCCTAAGCTGGGGAAACAGGTGCACAGGGCCGCCCAAGCCCAAGCTGCCAGAGCCGGAGCCCCTAAACCCCAGACATTCCTTTAAAATGTAAAAATCCACCCGGATGAGCATGTTGACTCCCCAAAAGGGGTCATATCCAAGTTTTTCTGGACATATGGCAACCCTACCAAAACCCTCTAAGCAATACTCCAGCCCAAGAGTCTGTTCAGCAGCCTCAGCTTTTGTAGTTGGAGTCTGTCTGGCCCCCACCCTCCCAGGCCTGGGGGGAAAGGCCTGCAAGGCAGGGAAGAGGTCTTCCAGGACTCACAGCCAAGATGGTCTCTGGTCTCCTCAGCCTCAGCCTTTGCAGCTGGAGTCAGTCAGGACCCTGCTCTCCCAAGCCAGGCAGGAAAAGGTAGATTAGGCTGAGATGCAGCGACTGGCCCCAGGTCACCCAGATGATTTGAACCCCGGCCTCCCAGATGAAGCGAAAGTTCATGCTGCCCCTGAGTCCATCATTTTGTGTTTGCAAAAATACCGGCACCAGGGGCTAAGTGCCTCTGAGCACATGCGGAGTGTCTTCCCTTTGCTTTCTCCTTGACGGCATTGCACAGAATCAGCTCTGTCCCCTAGATCAAATAAACCACTCCTTTATGCTCTGATCACTTCCTGCCTTGAGTGTAGTAACTTTCCCCACTCTGACCTTTCACTGACAGCCATGTTGCCCTGATCAGATCTTTGCTGTCAAAATTGTTTGCCTCTCTTACCGTTCAGACTGTGTAACGGGCGGCCCATCCCGTTTCGCCACCTGGGGTGAAACAGGAGCGGCCTCTTCCTGCCCCCTCACTGCGCCACACCTCGCAAACCTCCACTGCTGCACCATGCGCCATTTCTGCTGGCAGTGGAACACCCTGGCTCTCACAAAACTAGGCAAGAGCTGGGGCCGGGTGCCACCTCTTGCGCTTCCGTAGCCTGAGGCAGGTGCTTCAACCCGCCTCATGGGCAGGCCGGCTCTGCTATGCAACATAGCTTCCTAGAGCTCTGGCTTCAGACTCCCCCCCCCAATGACTCAGGGTGGCAAGTTTGAAACTCAGGAACATCAGTCGGTCTCAGGTTGCCATCTTTGACTCAGGGGCCTCGGTGTGGGGCTCCAGGCAAAAAGGAGCAGAGAAACAATGGGAATCTGGAGGCAGTAGCGCTTCCGAATGCCAGTTTCTGGCAACACACAGGAGGGGAGAGTTGCTGTTGTGCTCAGGGCCTGTGTTATGCACTGAGTTGAATAGGATCCAAAATGCAGCAGTCTGATTAGTCCTAGAACAATGCAGCAGTATGATTGGTCCACAGGAGCCACCCAATCCAGCTGCAGATGGAAATGAATCCACAACCTGATTGGCCTACAGGAGAATCCTGGAATTAGCCAATCACGTGCAGCCCATTGTGTAAATAATGTACAGTAATTTGTTCTGGATGTCCGTTCTTAACCTAAAACTGTTCTTAACCTGGAGCACCACTTTAGCTAATGGGGCCTCCTGCTGCTGCCGCGCCGGAGCACAATTTCTGTTCTCATCCTGAAGCAAAGTTCTTAACCTGAAGCACTATTTTTGGGTAAGTGGAGTCTGTAACCTGAAGCGTATGTAACCTGAAGTGCATGTAACCCAAGGTACCACTGTATATAAAGCAGATACTTTGGGGGAACTTTCATTCTTCCTCACCGCTATGAGCTGAATAAAGAGCATGAAATCCACTCTCAACTCTGAGTATATTTCAGCCTGCCTGAGGGCTTCCCATTGAGCCTTCTGGTTGGCCAGTGGGAGAAGAGGATGCTGGGCTGGATGGGCCATTGTTCAGATCCTCCAGGGCTCTTCTCGTGTTCTCACCTTTGTACAGTGGGCTGGTTTCTGCACACGTTCACACATCCCTCTCTAGCCTCCATCCAGGCAAGCAAGGGGCATGATCAGAGGTCTAGGGCACATTCCAGCCAGAGAAAAGCACCCCACGAGGAAGGGATATGGAGGGAGGGAGGTGCATCAGCTGGGGAAAGGCCCAAGGGCCAGATAAAGATTCCCAAAGGGCCGCATTTGAACTATAGAACGTAGGAAGGGGCTTTATACAAAGTCAGATCGTTGCTGCATCTAGTACAGCAGCACATCCCCATGGTCTCAGGCAGAGGTCTCTTCCAGTCTTACCAGGAATTTGCAAGGATTGAACCTGGGAACTTCTGCTTTTACAGAGGTTGCTCTAGCGCGGGATCACCATAGGAATCCTCATTATACCTGGTGAGACCACTGGTCTGCAGCTCAGTAATGTCTGAACTGACTGGTAGCGGCTCTCCAAGATTCTGGACAGGGGTCTTTCTCAGTCCTGCTTGGAGATGCTGGGGATTAAAGCACTACAGTGGTACCTTGGTTCAAGAACAGCCCTGTTTATGAATGATTCAGTTTACGAACTCCGCAAAACTGGAAGTAGTGTCCCGGTTTGCGAACTTTACCTCGTGGCGCTGTGGGTTAAACCACAGAGCCTAGGACTTGCCGATCAGAAGGTTCGCGACAGGGTGAGCTCCCGTTGCTCGGTCCCTGCTCCTGCCAATCTAGCAGTTCGAAAGCATGTCAAAGTGCAAGTAGATAAATAGGAACCGCTCTGGCGGGAAGGTAAACGGCGTTTCCGTGCGCTGCTCTGGTTCGCCAGAAGCGGCTTAGTCATGCTGGCCACATGACCCGGAAGCTGTACGCCGGCTCCCTCGGCCAGTAAAGCGAGATGGGCGCCGCAACCCCAGAGTCGGTCACGACTGGACCTAATGGTCAGGGGTCCCTTTACCTTTATCTTACAAACAGAAACCGAATGGTGGAAGGGCACCGCCGGCAGGAGGCCTCATTTGGGAAAGCGTGCCTCAGTTTAAGAACGGATTTGGTTTAAGAACGGACTTCAGGAACGGATTAAGTTCATAAACCGAGGTACCACTGTAAACAACTTTTAGAGGACACCTGAAGGCAGCCCTGTATCGGGAAGTTTTTAACGTTTGATGCTTTATTATGTTCTATATATTCTGTAAGCCGCCCAGAGTGGCTGGGGAAACCCAGCCAGATGGGTGGGGGTATAACCACCACCACCACCACCAAGGCCTTCTGCATGCAGAACAGATGCTCTACCTCTGAGCTCTACCACTGAGTTGCCTGCCCTGCATACCTGAGGCTTCCTATTCCTGCCATAGAAGACTCAATAAACACAGGGTTGTTTTCTGTAAAAGCAGGAGATGTGGTTCTCTGGACCAGAGTGAGATGACAGGGAGTTACTGTGCTGCAAATACAGCCATCAGCACTGATACTCTCAGGTCGTGTTGATTTCACGCATCTTCAGTGGGGTTGTAATTTTGAGTTTGGGGTTCTCAGTCACAGATCTTGAGCATATTGGATCAAACTGCAGGGAAGAGAACTTTTATCAGCGCTCCTCTGTTCCTTCATTCCATATCTGGGACAACAGAATTCAGCTTCCTTTAAAACTGCTTATTATTAATCCTTTAATTGCTGCTAAGATTGTAAGTTTTCCAATACCTGGCTAAAATAATTATACCGCCTACAAAGGGATAATTGCTCAAGGCTTTAGAGACTGCTGAAGTGGATAAAATTGATTGATAGTATATGAAGAAGACTAATGGCATATGGATTTCTTGTGCTGGTTTACCAGGGAGTAACTTCCCTTGAACTAAGTGGGGCTTTCTTTTAAGTAGACCTGTAACAGATTAAACTCCCAGACATGAAATCCTTTAAACACTTAAAAAACAAAATTTGGAATGCTTATTTTATTTTGTTACAAAGAATTTGATTTTATAACTATTCTGGATCACTTAATAAATGCAGCTTGGCCAGGCAGAATCTGGAGGGCAGTGAGCCCCAGACCCTGACTTAACCCCCTTGCTTTTTGTCATTCTCAGTAGATAGAAAGAGTGAACATCAGCCTTGGGAACAATGCCTGTCCGTTGCTTCTTTCTAGGTCTAGTTGACCTACAGAGTGTTGCCAAGGCAGCCATCCCAACCACAGCAACACCACTCAGGTTCTACCACAGGGATTGCCAACCTGGTGCCCACCAGCACCTGCCAGCACTTCCTGTGGCTCCTGCAAAAAAGGCTCAGTAAATACCTGCTAAAAAATCCACAGTGTGGGAGACTGAGACTAGCCATGACGGGGGTGCTCAGCGTCCATGGTCCAGAGGCATCAGTTGCTGGAAATCACAGGAGAGGAGAGGGCTCTTGTGCTTGGACCCTGCCTGTGGTTTTTCCCATTGAGGCATCTGGCTGAACATAGTGAGAGCAGAGATACTGGGCCAGATGGGTCATTGGCTTGAGCCAGCAGGCTCTTCTTACAACAGTGCATATACTGGAGGTAAAGTGCACGTGTAAAGGCCTGTTCAGTGGTACCTCAGGTTACGTACCGTCCCCCTTACGAATGCTGCGGGTTATGCGCTCTGCTAACCTGGAAGTAGATGCCCCTTGCTGCCACCTTTGCCCCGGGATGTGAGCGGAAGTCGGGCTATGGCACCGCGGCGGCAGCAGGAAGTGCCATTAGAGAAAGCACACCTCATGTTATGAGCGGTTTCCTCTTATGAATGGACCTCCAGAACGGATTAAGTACGTCACACGTGGTACCACTGTATTTGTGAAAATAACAGCAAAAGTTGCATGCCATTATGGAAAATTGCTGGCAGAAAGGTACTTGTTAGTAAAAACCACATCCAAAGACAAATGTTTTGGAAGAAATTCACACTAAAATGCTGGTGCATTTTCATGATTTGATTTTTTTTTAAAAAAACAACAACACACAAATAAATGCAGAGAACTTAATTTAAAGTGGGTAAAAATGAGAAACTGAAAGAAACTGAAGTTGACAGATTATTTTATTCCTACTTCCTGTCAACCCCCAAAGGGCTGTTCTGGAGGCCCCTTTCTGTCCGTGTGACTCCCTTTGAATGCCTTGCTGAGGTGTGCAAGAGAACCTGAGTCATGCCAACCCAGGCCTCAGATCAACCGGGTGGGTGTTGCCCTTTTGGAGAGCTAACACAGTGCGTCATGACTGCCTGGTGCGAGGCCTCAATTCACTGAGCCAGGCTAGGCTCACCACTGCAAAAATCAGAGCCGTTTAAAAAACATATTGTGGAAAGCTTGTGTGAGACCTTCACAAATCTCCAGCGCCAGATCCGTTTTTGAAACCGGGACCAAACATACGGTTCTCAGAGGCCTGAAAGTACATTTATGAAGGCGATAGCCTTCCCTGGGCCGGTATTGAAGGTACATTTGCCTCTTTGCTTGGAGGCTCTGCAAAGATACTATGACTACAGTCATACCTCGGGTTGAATGTGCTTCAGGTTGAGCGCTTTTGGGTTGCGCTCCGCGGCAACCCGGAAGTAATGGAGCACATTACTTCCGGATTTCGCCACTCGCACATGCGCAGACGCTCAAAATGACATCACGGAACAGATCTCGTTCGCATCCCAAGGTACCACTGTAATTGGTTCTGGTGCTAGCAGTCTGTGACCAGAAGCTAGTGCAGGAGCCAACCAAGAGGACAAAGAAGAGCCCTGCTGGATCAGGCCAACGTCCTGTTCTCACAATGGCCAACCAGATGCCCCCAGGAAGCCCGCAAGCTTCCTAAGAGAAACAGCACTCCTTGCTCCTGCAGTTTTCAGCAACTGGTATTCAGAAGCATCACTGCCTCCTATCACAGAGCTAGGAAGGTTCTGCCCATTCCTACTCAGAATTGAATTTAATGGACATGACTGATCAAGATCCATGAATTTGAACTGGTCTGGGATGAGTAGGACTTGGTTGGGTTCAACCCTTTGTCTATCAACTTCAGTGGATCAACTCCATTCCCTCCAACTGGAACATGTGAAAAACCCAAGTGCGTGTCTTTCAGGGCCACACTCCTTTGTGAGTCACATGACCTGTGCAAGATCACGGCCCCAAAGATTCATTTTTCAGGGCCATGCTCTTGCATGAGAGCACGGCACACAAAAACACGTGTTTGGGGGAGCAGTACAAGATTGCAGCCTTGAAAAAAGCACTTGGGGGTGTGAGATCGTGGCGCCCAAAATGAGTGCTGTGCTCTCACATGAAAACGCTGGATGTTCCTGTTTGGGATAGTTGAAGGGTATGCTACCTTGAGTAGGACTAGCATTGGCTGCCACCCGGTGTCCTCAGACACGCTCCTTCTGAGCTTCTGTCGGCTTCTTCTCAGGCCGGTTTCTGATCCAAAATAACGAACATGAATGCCTGGGACCCCAAGGCAATGCTGATGGCAGTTTTTCACATCCGGCCCACGCAAGGCGCACTGAGGCATCTGCCTGGCAGCCAAGGCTACGGGGGAAGGAGCAGGCGCTCCCATCTGCTGCTTTCAAAAAACGAAAGCCGTTTTTTGTCAGATGATGGAAGAGCTTTGACTCCGTTCTAGAGGTTTATAAAGAAGAAGTCAGGACTGGCTTGCGTGGGCGGTGGTGGTAAAGAAAGGGAGAAATGGAATGGAAATTAACACATGCACTGTTGTACACAAGAGTTATTTTCCTCCAGCCTCAGAGGCACACAACCACACCTGAGGGTTCCCCCCCTTTTTTTTCCTGAGGAGGCCAATTACCTCAGGTGAAATCTCAGACACAAAAGCTGTGTTGCTAAGGAGGCTGAGAGGGGCCTGCGGGTTTCTGAACATTGTCTCCAGAGGGGTGAGCATGGGAGAACTGGCACAGTTAACTGTTTGCCGGCCGTGGGAGACAGCCTTTCTTGCAAACAACAGGGGAAGTATCCCAGGAATGCAGGGTTGTCGACTTGGGTGGAATTTATATAAAACTTTCCTTCTCAACCTATCCCAGGGAACCATGGCAGGCTCAATTTACGGAGAGTTGGGTTGCCATGGCAGATTTCAGAAGTCGGGAGGGCAAAGTCATTTCAATAGGAGGGCAAATTTGCAATGAGGTTTACAGGCCTGGCAATTATTATTATTATTATTATTATTATTATTATTACTACTATTATTATTACTCCACTCTTTGTCTGAAAGAGGCTTCCAGAGTGGCTTACAAATATAACTTATAAGACAGTTCCTGCCCAGAAGCCATTAAAGAAATGGCACAAAAGGAAAAGAGTCTGGGAGGGTAGAGGTAAAAGGCAAACTCAGTCACTGGTTCTTACTTATAGAAGGTTATATCTAACTTAATGGGCCTAAATTAGTCATGCCTATTAATTTCAGTGTGTCTACTTTGAGTAAGACTAATGTTGGATTGGATTCACAGATTTTATTGCGAACTTGGTGCAGTGTAGATATTCAGTGCAATGCAACACTACATGTGTCTTCTCACAGGTAAACCCACTGTGTTCAATGGGGCTTACTGTCAGGAAACTGGGTATAAGATCAGGGCAGAAATTGCAAAGAGAAAGGAAAAAAGTCAGTATTTTTTGCTCACATTTCTGATGCTTTTGTGATTTATAGCTCATAAGAGCACAAACCAGCTACTCTGATTTCCCTCCAATGAGTAAAGAAAATCTGTGGCTTTGGCCACAGAAGATCTGTCCGTACAATCAGTTCCCCAAGCACAGCGGACACTGAGAGTTGCTTTGGGGCCCCAGTTCTGTCTCGCTCAGTGTCTCCCAGGCAGAGAAAGGTCTTTTCCTTTTCAACCTGAGAGGTGCCAGTGACGGAACCTGGGCCCTTCTCCATGCCAAGCAGGTGCTCTGCTCCGGCCATTGTGTTGGCCAGAAAGCCAACTGCTCACGGCAAATGATCTCAGGTGGGTTTCAGAAGCAAGCCCACCCCTGACTTTATAGCTCCATCCTCTTATCCGTGTTACACTATGAGCTTAGTTTGCTTTTTTACAATCAGCAGTACAGTGGTACCTCAGGTTACATGCACTTCAGGTTACATATGCTTCAGGTTACAGACTCCACTAACCCAGAAATAGTGCTTCAGGTTAAGAACTTTGCTTCAGGATAAGAACAGAAATCGTGCTCTGGCGGCGTGGCGGCAGCAGGAGGACCCATTAGTTAAAGTGGTGCTTCAGGTTAAGAACAGTTTCAGGTTAAGAACAGACCTCCAGAACGAATTAAGTACTTAACCCGAGGTACCACTCTATATGCAAACAGGTGACTGTCAATAGGCGCCTTCCATTGCTGTTTTTCTCTCTCCCACCTTGGTTCAAACAAACCATACTCGGAATTTGTGGAACTGATTTTTTTTCTAGAGCTCATATGAGGTGACAGAAAGGTAACCGAGTGCACCAAGGGAGCTTTGAACCGTCCCCTGTGCTGTTCTAAAAGTGTTTGGTCGATTGTCAGTCCTGCGAATGACAGCTGTAACCAGACCATGGGAAAGGCAGCCTTGCCCCTAACAGCCGCTCACAACTTCTGTGCCCTTTGCATGGGATGGGCGTTATTTATTTGATATCCAAATCTGATGAGTGGATGAGCTGCCAGCTGTTGCCTCCTTCATTTGTATCCCCCATGCAAAGCTTGTTTCTCTGTTTTCCCTCCCCTGTCTCTTTTCACCAATTCTTTTTGTGGTGGTGGTCTGTGGCATAATTTAATCTGCACCGATCTCATCTTGCTTGGCATCGGGAATTTTATAGGCCCCCAGGGAGGAGGCTGCCAGTGGTCCCCTTTCACCCCAAAAGAGGAGGAGAAAGAGAATGAATGTGGGAATGAATGTTCCAATGAAGCTGAATGCTGGACGATTCAGGGCACTGCATGTAACCAAAAGAAGAAACATGATATTGAAGGTCCATAGGAGGCAGTGACAGCCACCAACCTAGATTGCTGTAAAAGAGGGTTGGACAAATTCATGGAGGCTCAATTAGTGCCAGTGCCTTCTGTCAAGAGCTTGGGTGTAACCTTCGATGCCTCCCTTTCCATGGAGGCACAGGTTGCAACCACAGCAAAGGTAGCATTTTTCCATCTCCGCCGTATCAAGCACCTTTCTTGCCCTGATCTGGCCATAGTGATCCATGCGACAGTCACCTCCAGGCTTGATTATTGTAACTCGCTCTACGCGGGGCTGCCCGTGAAGCTGACCCAGAAATTCCAGTGGGTGCAGAATGCCGTGGTGAGGCTCCTTACGGGGTCCTTGCTGCAGGATCACATTAATCCAGTGCTTTACCAGCTGCACTGGCTCCTGGTGGAGTACAGGGTCAGGTTTAAGGTGCTGGTTTTGACCTTTAAAGCCCTATGCGGCCTAGGACCCTCGTACCTACGGGACCGCCTCTCCTGGTATGCCCCACGGAGGACCTTAAGGTCCACAATTAACAGCACGTTGGAGGTCCTAAGCCGCAAGGTGGTTAGATTGGTCTCAACTAGGGCCAGGGCCTTTTCAGTACTGGCCCTGACTTGGTGGAACGCTCTGTCACAAGAGGCCAGGGCCCTGCGGGACTTGACATCTTTCCACAGGGCCTGCAAGACAGAGCTGTTCCTCCTGGCCTTTGGTTTGGACTCAGTCTGACCCTTATGTTTCCCTCCCCTTATGGTTTTGATTTGTGGGCTACTATTAAAATGAGGCTGCATTTTAAATTGTATTTTAACCTGTATTTTAATAAACTGGTTTTTGTTTGTTTGTTTGTTTGTTTGTTTCCCCTATTATGTTTTATTGTAATTTTATTGGTGTTAGCCACCCTGAGCCTGGCTCTGGCCGGGGAGGCCGGGGTATCATCATCATCATCATCATCATTATTACATGGAGGAGAGGGCTATCAATGGCTGCTAGCATGATGGCTATGCTTTGCCTCCACAGGCAGAGGCATTATGTCTCTGAATACCAGTTGTGCCTCTGAATACAGGTCAGGAGAGGGCTCTTGTCGTTGGGTTCTGCTTACAGGTTTCCTATGGGCATCTGGTTGGCCACTGTAAGAACAGGATGCTAGAGTAGATAGGCCATTGGTCAGATCCAGCAGTCCGTTCTTACATTCTGGAGGAGGAAGAGCTCTTGAGAACGTACATAGTTCTTCCTCTATCCACTCTGTAACCACAGCCAGCCTCAAATCAGCTGAAATTTAGGCAAGGGACATTTGGAGCAAAAGTCATCCAGTGTTGTCATCAGGGGAAGATTTCTGCAGCAGAAGTCTAGGGTGCCACTCAACGAAACAGGGATGGGAAAATGGGTGCCCAATGGGTGTGTGAATGTGGCCCTCCAGATCTCTCCATGTGGCCCTCAGGACTCTCCCCAGGCCACACCCTCTCCCCTGTTTTGCACCCTCCTTGAGTTCCTACGCCAGCTGGAAGGTGTCTTTGAACTCTCATCATGCCTCTTTCTTGCCTGGGTGGAGAGGGGAGTGTGAGTGTCTGTGTAGAAAGTAGCTGACTGTACAAAGTTAAGATGTCCACATCGTTCCCACCCAGCATGACCAGTAGCCAGAAATTATGGGAGTTGGTGTCTACAAACAGCTGGGCAGCCACAGGCTCCCCTCCATGGACCAAAGGGCCCAGGAGCTTCCTGCTGTGTCTCTGCATAGTGGCTTTGCTGGTTTTTATTAGGGCCGACTGAAACAGGGATGGGGAACCCTCCAGAAGTTGTTAATGGTCAGAGATTATGAGAGTCCCCAAACACGAGGTCTCAGGTCTCCTCTATCCCTGCCTTTTGAGGCTCAACAAGTTGAATCTGGGAAGGGGATTTCAATGGGATGAAATGTCACTCTGTTCCAGTGTTAGCTGTTTGGTTTTTTGCTTTGTTCTTTCCTTTTATTCCTCGCTCCAAACCTCAGGATAAATGGAAAGAGACAAAGCAAATGCAGTTCCCGGTGGGAGTGGCACAGTCACCATCGATACCCGAATCCTCTTGTTCGCTTGACGTGGAGCAGGTGTACCTGTTTGCCTCTTTCAAATGTTGTTTGCGGGGGCGGGGGGGGAGAAGAGTATGGATATTGGGAGAGAAGAGGCAGCGATGTAAAAGATCAATTGAAAGAAGAGGATCTTCTTTGTCTTGTCCTACGTGCTTTCTATAGATATATATATATATATATAATTAAATCTCTTACGAGTTCATCTAGGGAAACAAGTGTATTTGTACTGTCAATGCAGATGGCTGAATAGTCAAACAAGTTGTTTGGCGGTATTGTTTCCCGTACACCTGCAAAAAAGAAAGGGAGAAAGTGGCCTGTGGTGTTTGCATCCCCCCTCCAGCTATCTTTCATGTTTGCTCATGCAATTTCAGCGCACGGAACAGCCCCCCCCTCCCAGCACCTCTGCCACGGCCCTCCTGTGTAATCAGGGGTGAGGTGTGGCTCAAAAGGTTGATCTGAGGTTTAGCAAAAGCTGGCTTCCTAGCTGCTCAGAGCAGTGAGAAGAAACCTGACCCTGGAAGTTTTCACGGGTTGCGGTTGCACATTACGAGGGGTGTGTGTATAATGCAGCAGTGGCCCCCAGGCTGCTTGAGCCGGCCCCCAGAATTCTCTGCGTCCCTCGCCAGCCTTGCTTCACACCATTCTCGAGTGTTAATCTTCCCTGCCTAGATCCTTTGTTCATTGCGCTATACAGGCAGCGGCCATTTTATGCGCATCCGATTGATGCTCGCTCATGCACATGCTGGTTGCTGCCGACCCAGAAGTAGCTCGAAAACGGGGCAGAACCAGGGGCAGGGTGGAACGGGGTGGGATGGGTTTATACACGCTCCGCAGATGCATGCGGGTGTCAGGAACGGAAGCCCTGCGCAAAATGGTCGCCACCTGTATATCTATCTATACAAGCCTATAAAATAAACAAAGAGGACAAATGGCGGAGCTGAAGCTGGGGAAGAACGTGGCTTTCTGAAAGCCACCTAATGAGAACATGGCCAAGGTGAAGTTTCTGGGCTCACTCCCTTAGCACATGAGAGCAGGGCAGGCACCAGGCAAATGGCTTTGTCCAAAGGTAACAGTTCCTAGAGCAGGGGTCAGCAAACTTTTTCATCAGGGGGCAAGTCCACTGTCCCTCAGACCTTGTGGGGGGCCGGACTATATTTTGAAAAATATAAATGCCGTGCAAGCCGGTCCTCCAGCTGCCTCTGGACCTGGAGGAGGAACGCACTCTGCACGTGCTCAGGAGTGTGTCTCAGTGCCGCCCGCTCACCGGCGTTGTTGGCGAGCAGCAGCTGCTCCATCGGCCCATCCCCACGGAGCTCCCAGATGGCGTGTACCACAAGCTGTACCCTGTCATCCGAGGCCAGGACGGCGGGCAGGCGGCGCACTTGGAGTGCCGGGTAGGCAGCACACAGCTTGCCCTCCAGCTGCTCCAGCGCGGCCGCCAAGCATGCCACCAGCAGCAGCGCTGGGTGCCAGGCCTGCGCCAAGCTCCAGCTGAAGCCCTGTGACACGCCCGTCATGATGCCCATGGTGCCCAGACCTGCTGTCCGCCCGCCAGCCTCTCCGTCCTTGGCTGCGCCAGGTTTACCTCAGCACTCGGGTGGCAAGGCTTTGGATTGGCTACAGGAGTGTCCTGCAGCCAATCCAAAGCCGTGCTAGCATCGTTGCCCAGCCAGAGGCGTCCGCGCTTCAGATTGGCTGCAGGAGCTTCCTCCATGCCAATCTAAAGCCATGCCAGCGTCACGGAAGTCAGCCCCCATGTGACGAGGCGTCTGCAGCTCGTGGGGACTGACCGAGCGGGTGGCAGGGTCCGTGGGCCGGATTTACGAGCCTGGGGGGCTGCATTCAGGCCCCACGCCTTAGTTTGCCGACCCCTGTCCTAGAGCAAACCTTTTGGCAATGATCTGTCTCAGACCCATGGGCTGGATGTGGCCCTCCAGGCCTCTTTGACTGGCCTTTGGGACTCTCCCCAGACTCTCCCCAGCCCTGCCTTGCATCTTCCTCAAGTGTTTTTGCCTGGCTGGAATGTGTCCTGGAACTCTTCTTGATCACATACCCTCCAACATTTCTCCAATGAAAATAGGGATGTCCCATTCCATAATGATAATTTTACTATTTATACCCCACCCATATTATTGGGTTGCCTCACCCACTCTGGGCAGCTCTCAACATATACAAATACATAATAAAACATTAAACGTTTTAAAAAAACCTTCCCTATACAGGATTGCCTTCAGACGGCTTGGGAGTTGGATAACTCCATACCCTCCAACATTTCTCCAATGAAAATAGGGGCATTCTAAGGAAAAGCGGGACATCCCAGGATCAAATCAGAAACTGGGATGGCTTCTCTAAATCATGGACATCCCTGGAAAATAGGGACCCTTGCAGGGCCTGTGATCATGCTTCCTGCTGAAATGGGCAGAGGACAGAGAGGGGTGTGTGAGTGTGTGTATAAGCTAGGCTACTGTACAATGTTAAGGATGCACATCAGGGCTGTGGTGCGGGGAGAAGGGATGAGGGCTAGCGGGAGAGGGCTGGCATACCACAGCTTTCCCCTGGGCCTGAGGCTCCTCATTCCCGATCTAAATGATCACTGGTACCTGAACGGCCATGAATAGTGCTGGTTAAAAATAACCCAAACATATTATTCCATTTGTTTAACTTAGGTACACACAAGGTTTAGTGTGTAAGTGAGCCCAGAGGGGCAAGATGGCTGCAGAGATCGAGGCTGTGCTTTATTTGCCTTGGTGAGTCCAAAATTGTATTTACCCCCCCCCCAAAAAAAAAACTAACTTCAGGAAGTAGGATCATTTTAAAAACAAAAGCAAGGGGTGTGGACTTAATGCCTGTGTTTATTTGTTCGCTGGGGTAAGGCGCTGAATGCCAGCGTTGCGATACATTGCGGTGTTCCCTAGGACAAGGAAATTCAGGCGTTTTATCCTGAATTGGAGATCAGGTGTGGCCAGCTCTAGTTGTAAATGGAAGGAACTGACTTTCACCGTCAGAGTCCTTTACTGAATATAGGAAGAGACCCAGTGGGTGAGGCCATAGGCCCATCTACTCCATCATCCTGTTCTCACAGTAGCCAACCAGATGGCTGTGAGGAACCCACAAGTAGAAGATTTGGAAGAAGGTGTCCATCAATATGCAGAGGCCACCCAGCTCTATTTGTCTCTTCTTCTGAATCAGGTGTGGCAGATGAGGTTCTGGAACTGTGTGTGTGTGGAGGTAGTGATGTGCTGGATGTGAATCTGGAGAAGATGAAGGTATTGGAGATAGCTGGTTCCCAGATCTCAGTTGGCCTATGCTTGAGAGGGTTGTGCTCCCCTTGAAAGAACAACTGCGTAGTTTCGGAGTGCTCATCGATTTAGCACATAAGTACATAAGCAGAGATTGCTGGATCAGGCCAGTGGCCCCTCTAGTCCAGCATCCTGTTCTCACAGTGGCCAGTCGGATGCCTGTAGTAAAACCTCAAGCAAGACCTGAACACAAGAGCTCTCTTCCCTCCTTAAATTTCCAACAACCGCTATTCAGAAACAAACTTCTTCCAACTGTGGGTGCACAGCATAGCCATCATGGCTGGTAGCCATTGGTAGCCTTATCCTCTGTGAATTTCCCTTTTTTCAAAAAGCCGTCCAGGTTTGTGGCCATCACAGCCTCCTGCAGAAGTGAGTTCCGTAGTTGACCTATGAACCGTGTGAAGAAGCGCTTTCTTTTCTCTTTCCGGAATCTTCCGACATTCTGTTTTCTTGGATGCCCACGAGCAAAGCAGGTGCCCACGAGTTTGAGTGTCAAACGTCACCTTGGAGGGAGGTGACTGGAGGAAGCTTTGCTTGAAACTGGCACAGGAAATGCAGCACGGCGGGGGTGGAATCTATTCAGCGAGGCCCTTTGTGTGCCTCTCTGTGAGTCAGTCCTCCCGCTAGTCATTAGTGGCGCAAAACAAGCCGAAGCTTGGAAAGGAAGGTGAAGGAGAAAGCAGCGGCGGGGGTGGGGAGGGGAGGGGAGGAAGGACTCCCCTGGCAGCGGAACGGGTGAGGCAGCTCTCTCGTTAATTCTCACCCCTCCTGGCACTCGGTGACAGTAAAAGGCAGGCTACATTCACAGAGTCACGCGATGGTCTGGAAGAGGAGCGAAGCGCAACCGGCGAACAGTTTCTCGCAATTTCTCGCTATGGAGTTCCGCTTGCCACATTTCCACATCAAGGCACCCCCATCCACACAATACAGTGGTACCTCGGGTTAAGTACTTAATTCGTTCCGGAGGTCCGTACTTAACCTAAAACTGTTCTTAACCTGAAGCACCACTTTAGCTAATGGGGTCTCCTGCTGCTGCCGCGCCACAGGAGCCCGATTTCTGTTCTCAACCTGAAGCAGAGTTCTTAACCTGAAGCACTATTTCTGGGTTAGCGGAGTGTGTAACCTGAAGCGAATGTAACCTGAAGCGTATGTAACCTGAGGTACCACTGTACCTTTAAAGCTCAACGATCCCGCTCTAAGCCATCATAGCTTCCCCCAAAGAAATCTGGGAACTGTGGGCTGTGAGGGATGCCCAGAGTTGTGAGGAGACCCCCGTTCCCCTCGCAGAGCTACAATTCCTGGAGTGGAAACTCTGGGAATTGTATCTTCAGGAGGGGAATATTGGAGGAGGGTTGTCTCCTCACAACTCTCAGTTCCTTCAGTGAACTACATCTCCCAGAATTCTTTGGGGGGAGCCATAACATTTTAGTGTTTTAAATAGCTGGTGTAGTGGTTAGAACATCAGATTAGGGCCTGGCCAAAAAGCTCCCTTGGTCCATGTACAGAATCGACACAGTTCAAACTCCACACCGTACTTTTACAGCACTTTCGTTACCACTTCCTTTAAATGGTAATGGTGCTGAGAGTTCTTGGGGGACCCCTCAGAGAGCTACACTCCCTAGTTCCCAAGGAAGAAGGATTGGCTGTTAAACTGTTCTGAGAATTGTAGCTCTGTGAGAGAAGTAGGAGTGACCCATCAGATTTCAGTACCCTTTGCAAACTGCAGCTCTCTCAGGTTTCTTTGGGGGAAACCATGACTCTTTAAAGTGGTATCATAGTGCTTTAAATGTTTGGTGTGAATGTGAATGATTTGTGAATTTTGTAAAACCGTCATGAAAATTCAGCATTTTCATGAGAATTTCCGCCAATGTGCACATTTCTGCATGCAATTTTGCCTAATATACATGTTTTTGTAAAGCATATTCCCGCAATACAGTGGTACCTCGGGTTAAGTACTTAAATCGTTCCAGAGGTCCGTTCTTAACCTGAAACTGTTCTTAACCTGCGGTACCACTTTAGCTAATGGGGCCTCCTGCTGCTGCCGCGCCGCCGGCACACGATTTCTGTTCTCATCCTGAAGCAAAGTTCTTAACCCGAGGTACTATTTCTAGGTTAGCAGAGTCTGTAACCTGAAGCGTATGTAACCTGAAGCGTATGTAACCCGAGGTACCACTGTATTTATATTTTCCATAATAGAATGCATTTTGTACGCTATTTTCACTACTGTGCATTTTTTGCACACATTAATTAACCGAAGAGCAGCACTTCAGAGTTTGGAAAAGTGCAGAATGTCTGCATTTCAGAAACAGTGAATTAAGTAAATTCTGCCTTTAAAGGTGAACTGAACTGAACTGAACTTTTGCCCAGTCCCTGAGTTCTCCTGCTTGCAGGTTTCCTACAGGCACCTGGTTTGCTACTGTGAGAACAGACTACTAGACTAGATGGGCCTTTGCCTGATCCAGGAGGCTCTTATGTTTCCTGGCTGAAGCCAAGCAAGTTTGGGCCCCAGAAATCAGACTTCATTGGGAGGCAATCCAGGATTCATACTTCATCCAACTGGAGATCTTGGGAGGAGGAGAGAGTTATAATGTGTAATAAAATAAAATGCTTCTATGATGGAGGCAGCAGTAAAGGAGAAGGTCAGGGTTTAGTTCTAAGCCCTGATTTACCACCCAGTGCCATCTTCTGTTCTTGATTTGATGCTTGCGGATTTTGTTTCAGGCTCCATGTCTAGACCAGAATCTGGCAATAATGCAATGAGAGATGTACCGTATTTTTTGCTCTATAAGACTCACTTCTTCCCTCCTAAAAAGTAAGAGGAAATGTGTGTGCATCTTATGGAGCAAATGCAGGCTGCGCAGCTATCCCTCTTGCTGTTCTGGCTTCTGGGATTCAGAATATTTTTTTTCTTGTTTTCCTCCTCCAAAAACTAGGTGCGTCTTGTGGTCTGGTGCGTCTTATAGAGCGAAAAATACAGTAGGTCTGACTTTGATGAAGGTGGCTGACCTGGGTCTGGGCTGGGCCACAGAAGAACATAGGAGGTTTCCCTCCATCGGTCCAGAGTATTGTCTACTCTGATGGTCAGCAGTTCTCCAGGGTTTGGGGCAAGGTATCTTTCCTAGCCCTACCTGGAAGATGCCATCGAGGAGTGAAGCTGGGACCTTTGGCATGCAAAGCAGGTGTTTTGCCACAGCCAGCGCTAGGATTTCCTTTCATTTGTCTCTGTGAAATCTTGTGGGGCTCAAAATAGGAAGGAAGAGCCAAGGAGGCTATTTTTCATGTCTCCACTAAGTCTCACCCTCCTTAAAATGTGTGCAGTGTAAGGATAGGTGAATCTGTCAGTGTCTGTTTCAGCTTCTCATTCTTCCAGACGTCAGTTCAATTCTTTCTGCATCAGTCTGTGAAATTTCCCCAAAAATGTTCATGAAAATTTCCCAGTATTTTACTGCAAATTGATCCTTTTTTTTGGCAATCCACCTCCCCTAATTTGTATATGTTATGTTCACCAATATATGCACATTCATTTCTGTACATATCGCTAAGCTAGAGAACTGCAGTGCAAAATTGGGAGAGGCGCAGATTTGAAAGGATAGCTGCGTTTGGGTTCTCAAGTTGTTTCGTAAAGTGCAAACTAATTTGCAAATTAAGGGCAAGTTAATTGCTAAATGAATCCAAATTCTCACCCACTGGTAGCGGGCAGGTGTAGAGACACAGCTTGGCTCAAAGGGCAAAAGTCGTGCTTTGATGGCCGCCCTCTAAACCTGCTTTTAATACCACATTTGGAATATGGTGTACAGTTCTGATCGCCTCACCTCAAAAAAAAAAAAAAAAAGGAAAAAAAAAAAAGAAAAAAGAAAAAGCTGAATATTGGATGGCTCAGGATGGATAAAAGAAAGTACAGTGGTACCTCAGGTTAAGTACTTAATTCGTTCCAGAGGTCCGTATTTAACCTGAAACTGCTCTTAACCTGAAGCACCACTTTAGCTAATGGGGCCTCCTGCTGCTGCGCCGCCGGAGCACGATTTCTGTTCTCATCCTGAAGCAAAGTTCTTAACCTGAAGCACAATTTCTGGGTTAGCGGAGTCTGTAACCTGAAGCGTATGTAACCTGAAGTGTATGTAACTCGAGGTACCACTGTATTTCTTCAAGCAGTGCATCGTTAAACGAAGGAACTAAGGTATGGCCCCCTGCTTGGATGGTTTTAAAAGACGATTAGACACATTCATGGAGGAGAAGGCAATCAATGGCTGCTAGCCATAATGGTTATGCTCTGCCTCTATGGTACAAGCCAGTCAAACTTCTGAATACCATTTGCTGGAAACCACAGGAGGGGAGAGTGCTGTTGAGCTCGGGTCCTGCTTGCTGGTTCCCTTTAGGCATCTGTGGGGCCACTATGAGAATAAGATGCTGGACTAAGGTAAAGGTAAAGGGACCCCTCACCATTAGATCCAGTTGTGACCGACTCTGGGGTTGTGGCGCTCATCTCGCTTTACTGGCCGAGGGAGCCGGCGTACAGCTTCCGGGTCATGTGGCCAGCATGACCAAGCCGCTTCTGGCAAACCAGAGCAGTGCACGGAAACACTGTTTACCTTCCCGCCGGAGCGGTACCTAGTTATCTACTTGCACTTTGACATGCTTTCGAACTGCTAGGTTGGCAGGAGCAGGGACCGAGCAATGGGAGCTCACCCCGTTGCGGGGATTTGAACCGCGGACCTTCTGATCGGCAAGTCCTAGGCTCTGTGGTTTAACCCACAGCGCCACCAGCATCCCTTAAGATGCTGGACTAGATGGTCCTTAATAAATAATACGCTACCCGCCCCCCTACTTCTTCCAGAGGGAAGACAGCACAATCTGTGCATGCTCAGAGGTAGTCTTTTCATTTGTACTTCACATCCTGCCAATGGGATGAGGGAATCAAATTATAAATGACAGCAGGTTCCTTGGGTGAAAGTTAAAAAAATAAAATAAGAACACTGTTCCAAACCCTTCCCATCTCCTGGCTCCCGTTGCTTCTTTTTTCCATTGCTCCCCCCCCAGCACCCCCAAATCTTTTGTAAGGTGGAAATGGAGAGCGGTGAGGGTTGATGGGGAGGAGATGATAGAACAAAGGAAGGAGGGGAGCGGGGTGGAAACCCAGCAATCCTAAGTGCCTTTATGAATGGTTTCTTTTTCATTGCTTCCGCATGGAGAGCCGATCGGAGCCTCGCCTCCCCCGGCAAGTCCTCCGCCCTCGCAGGAGGTGTGGGTGGGAGGGAAAGCTGTCTCCCATCACCCATCTGGAACGTGAAAGCGGTTGCTGGGACCATAGGCGTGTACAGGAGATTAGCGGCGGAGGAGAACACCTGCTTCCACTTAAACGATCCTAGCTGGGAACAAAGGGCAAGAAAGCCTATCGCCCCCAAACCTTGCCAGATTGGGTGGGAGCGGAGAAGAAGCTGGTTCTTGGCAAAGGCGCCTTCCATTTAGGGGGAGGGACACCGGGCAGAAGGTGCCAAGGTGTTGTTGGATCACGGAGGAGGATGCCCCCCTCCCCACCTGGGGCCACCCTCTGCCCCGCAACCTCCGCCTCTTGGGCTTGTTCGCCCTGACTGGAGTAAAGGGCAGCGAGGCAGCAGGAGTGGCTCAATGTATAAATGCAAGGGTGGGGAGGATTAGATAGAGCCAGGTGGGTGTCTGTGCCAATAGGGAGTGTCTTCCAGAGGGCCTCTGAATCAGTTTTTCCCTTTTTTTGCTGCTTGGGATGTGGCCAACTGGAACAATGTAGACCTGCTCAGTTTTTTGGTTGGTTTGCTTGCTTGCTTGGAGGGGAATCCAGACTCTTAATGTGATGTTTTCAGGAATGTGAGGCTGCCACAGAAAGCAGGACCACAATGCACCTGACCCCCCACCCCACGTCTCCTCCTTCCTGTCTCTCTTCCAGCCACAGCGAGCTGTTAAAATGGTTGCACTCCCTGAAATCATTGTACAGTGGTACCTCGGGTTAAGAACTTAATTCGTTCTGGAGGTCTGTTCTTAACCTGAAACTATTCTTAACCTGAAGCACCACTTGAGCTAATGGGGCCTCTTGCTCCGCTGCGCTGCCACTGCACGATTTCTGTTCTCATCCTGAAGCAAAGTTCTTAACCTGAGGTAATATTTCTGGGTTAGTGGATTCTGTAACCTGAAGTGTATGTAACCCAAGGTACCACTGTACAGTCATACCTCGGGTTACAAACGCTTCGGGTTGCGCACCGCGCCAAATCTGGAAGTACCGAAATGGGTTACTTCCGGGTTGTGTCACTTGCTCATGCGCAGAAACACTAAATCGCGCTTTGCGCATGCACAGAAGCGCTGAATCGCGACCCACGCGTGTGCAGACGCGGCGCTGCGGGTTGCGAACATGCCTCCTGCATGGATCATGTTCGCAACCCGAGTGTCCACTGTATATTTTTTCTTATTTAGAACAAAAAGAATGCATGCTGCTAGTTCTTATGGCTGTGGCTGTAAGGAGGCAGACTTCAATAGTCTCCTGTGTAGATGAGGGCAAATCTTCCAATCTGCTTTCTCCATCTTCCTGGACCTTTGTTTCTGGCCATTCTAATTGCGCATAACAAAGAATGGGCTAATGGCCTCATTGGTTAATCTCATAGAATCGTAGAGTTGGAAGGGACTCCAAGGGTCATCCAACCCCCGGCAGTGTAGGAATCTCAGCTAAAGCATCCATGACAGATGGCCATCCAACCTCTGCTTGAAAACCTCCAAGGGAGGAGAGTTCGCCACCTCTCGTGGGAGTCTCTTCCGCTGCTGAACAGCTCTTATTGTCAGAAAGTTTTTCTGAATGTTTAGTTGGAATCTCCTCTCTTGTAACTTGAATCCACCTGTTCCATGTTATGCATGACCAGAATGTCCAGGGATCCCTTTGTGAAAAGCCTACAAAGCCATGAGGACTACCAGCATACTTTTAAGAAGTAATATCTGGTTCCCACTCACTCAACTGCATCACAGGGATCTGAATAACTGTTAGATGCCAACTTTGACCAAGGTTTGGGAGTGCTTGGAGCCATGGGTGTTGATCCATGATGCTGCGTGGAACACAGGCTTTTAGCTGCCTGATCCTTTACAGACACTGCAATGCCCAAGGCCCCTCCCTCCCCCCTTGACCCTCCCCCTCCCGCCTCTCTTCCCCAGCTTACTTCACATGCCAAGACACCATTCACTGCCTTTTTGGCTTCAGGTACTGTAAGGGCAGGTGGGGCCCTGAGCTGAACTTTGCTCCCGTGAAAAGCAAGCAGGAGCTCTGAAATGCCTTAATGCCCCTTTTAAGTCTGCAGTGATTTTAACCTCCTTCCATCAGCTATCTCCTGGCCTCAGAAGTCTTTCTGCTAGAGAACTTTGCCCAGGTGGCACAGTCAGAAAACAGCAACGCTTCCAATTTCTTCTCCATTTGGAATTCTGAGTTAAATCAGTGGAACCCCCACTGAAATAAGCAAAATGCTTCTGCTCAGGGTTTCAGCCAGCCAGTTAGCTGTGCCCTTTTCCAGGTACTCCATTTCATTTGAATCCCACCAGGTTTTCCATCCTCCCCACCCTGCCCCGCTTCCAAACAAAATTTCCAGCATTGCTGAGATAGTTGGGGTGGGAGTCACATCCCCTTCAGGATTGTTTCCTTACATTTTCTTTTCTGCTAATACCTCCCTCTTGTGCCTGGGTGGTGCCATCTTGACTACGAAAGGATCCACGCTCCAGGAATTTGCTCCCGCAAGGTGTACTGGGGGCCACTGTCTTGGATGCATTTAAAAGAGGATTGGACACATTCATGGGGTAGAAGGCTATTCATTGGGTGCCAGCCATGATGGCTGTGCTCTGTCTCAACAGCTGGAGTCAGAATACATCTGAACACCAGGGAATTGCATCTGGGGAGTGCCCTGTTGCACTCAGGTCCTTCCCATGAAATTCATCCAGGGAAAGTAACTATCTTTGCCTCTGCTGCTGTTCACCCTACTTTGTATTTGTCATATGAGTCTGGCAAGGTTGGACTGAATCTTGTCTTAAGGCAGAGCCTCCGTGTCCCTATTTTCCAGGGACAGTCTCAGATTTACAGAAGCCATCCCAGTTTCTTATTCGATCCCAGAATGTCCCGCTTTTCCTTAGGATGTCCTTATTTCCATCGGATAAATGTTGGAGGGTGAGGAGTTATGCAACCCCTAAGCCAATGCTGTAAGTAACTAAACAACCTTTAGGAGACATCTGAAGACAGCCCTATAGAGGGAAGCTTTTTAATGTTTTTATATATGCTTGAAGTCACCCCAAGTGGCTGGGGCAACCCAGTTAGATGGGTGGGGTATAAATAAATAAAACAATATTATGGAATACCATGTCCCTATTTTCATCTGAGAAATGTTGGAGGGTATGTTAAAAGTTTTAGTTCTCCACTTCTAGCCTAGCTTAGGAGACAGGCAGGGATGGAGGTGAGGTGAGAGATGGCCTGGCCTGGTGGCACCTTGAACTTCCTGATTTAAGTAATAAAACTGTATTATACTGAGAGTGTTTTTGAATGAATTGACTTATTGACATACAGATCAGAGCAGGGGCAGTTCTGTGGCATTGTGGGTAATATAAAGGGGGGGGGCTCACAGCCATCTGTTACGTGGGCCTGAGCCCGAGGATGCCAATTTAGCCTGCTTCCCCTTGCCAACTCTCAGTATTACCTAGTCACTTGCTTCTCCCTCTGGGCCCAATCCGCAGGTGTGGAGGGGAGGCGACTGCTTAATCTTGAAGAGAGCAGTGCACTTCTTCACACACAGTGTAGTTAAACTATGGAACTCATTGCCACAGGAGGCAGTGGTGGCCACTGACTTGGATGACTTTGAAGGCAGATTGGACAAATGCATGGAGAAGGAAGCTATCTGTGGCTATTACCCATGATTGCTGTGCTCTGCCTCCATGGTCAGAGACAGTAATGTTTCTGAAAACCACTTCCTGGGAATCACAAATTGTGAGATAGTGCTGCTACGTTCTGGGTCTGCTTGTGGGATTCCACAGAGGCATCTGGGAGAGCCAGTGTGGTGTAGTGGTTAAGAGCGATAGACTCGTAATCTGGGGAACCGGGTTTGCGTCTCCGCTCCTCCACCTGCAGCTGCTGGGTGACCTTGGGCTAGTCACACTTCTCTGAAGTCTCTCAGCCCCACTCACCTCACAGAGTGTTTGTTGTGGGCGAGGAAAGGAAAGGAGAATGTTAGCCGCTTTGAGACTCCTTCGGGTAGTGATAAAGCGGGATATCAAATCCAAACTCTTCTTCCTGTGAGAACTGCATCCTGTGAGAACAGGATGCTGGACACGAGATGAATCATTGGCCTGATCCAACAGGCTCTTCTCATGTATGTTCTTAGCGATAGAAAGAAGGAGCAGAAGCCCAGCAGGCTCCAGATACCAGAATTGGGTCCTCCTCAGGGCTGTGCACCTTCAACAGGTGACTAGGAATGCTGGTACGGCGTTGATGGGTGAAAAGCCCATCAGGGCAAGCCCCTGCCCCGCTCCTTTGGGTGATGCCCAAGATTTGCCACTGCATGCACAAAGAGGCGTGGCTTTCAGCAACACAGCAGCCTTGTCAGGAGGTGAGATCTGCAGAGGTCACCGAGCCCCAAGGTTGTTCTCATCAGACAAAAGCAAAGGTGTTTACTGCTGTCATTACTACAAGGGGCCGAAGGGAACTTCAAAGGGGTTTGTGCAAGAAGAAGGGGGGGGGGAATCAGATCATCATGATAAACACAGTGACACATTTCATCCAACGTTAAAAATGCTGTATGTTGTTGTTGTGAAACATAACCCGCTCTCTGGAACCTGTCAGCTTTTTGAAGTTCCTGTCTTCTTCTTTTTTGCTCCACAATATTTTATTTAGCCTAATTCCTAGCTGGGATGCGGGTGGCGCTGTGGGTAAAAGCCTCAGCGCCTAGGGCTTGCCGATCGAAGGGTCGGCGGTTCGAATCCCCGCGGCGGGGTGCGCTCCCATTCTTCGGTCCCAGCGCCTGCCAACCTAGCAGTTCGAAAGCACCCCCGGGTGCAAGTAGATAAATAGGGACTGCTTACTAGCGGGAAGGTAAACGGCGTTTCCGTGTGCGGCTCTGGCTCGCCAGAGCAGCGATGTCACGCTGGCCACGTGACCTGGAAGTGTCTCCGGACAGCGCTGGCCCCCGGCCTATAGAGTGAGATGGGCGCACAACCCTAGAGTCTGTCAAGACTGGCCCATACGGGCAAGGGGTACCTTTACCTTTACCCTTTTAATTCCTAGCTCATTCCTTCATGACTTAGTGATGGCTTGAGGAACCAGGTGCCCTCTAGATGCTGTAGGACTCCAACTCCCATCAGCCCCTGTCAGAGTGGCCAATTGCCAAGGATGTTGGGAGTTGTAGCCCTGTGATGTCTGGAGGGCCGACAGCTTCGCTATCCCTTGGAGTAGTGTCCCTATTCAGTAAAATGTTTTAAATTGGGGCAAAGCTAGAAGTAACACAGAAATTGGCTTTCTTCCGTCAACCAGGAAATTTAGCAATCCCAAAGCTAAAACTCTGAAATGTCAAGGCCAGACTTTGAGACCCACCAACTTGACGTTGTCAAGTGCCAGATCAAACCCTGCAGAAGCCCTAAGGCTGTCGAACTTGCAAATTATCTCAAAGCTTCTTGCAAATTATCTTGAAGCTTCTTCTTGGCTTGATTGTAATTTTCTTTCAAGATCAAATCAATATTATTTTGATTCATTGTCGAAGGGCCCCTAAAAGGCACGGGGCCCATAGGCCGGGGCCTGCTCTGCCTCTTTGGTAATCCAGCACTGCTTGCTGCGTTCTTTCCCCAAGAATCTCCACAGCTCAACATTGTCCTCTGAGTTCTCCTGCAGAAGACAAATTGTTCCATTCAGCATGCAAAAGCTTTCAAACTCTCGGTGCCTGCGTTCAATTTGCTGGGCTGTGTCTTCTGGGGATTATCCAGGTGCTTCTTCTAATTAGCATGATAATTGGTCATTTCATTAAACAACACCATCCATGAGAAGCTAGGGACCAAACTCCCTTAAAAACAAGGAGAAAGGAGAAAACCTGCAAGGTTGCATTTCACCCCTTTATTTTGTATTCGTTTGAGCAGAGTATATTGTAGTTACGGATGGGCAAATCTGTCAATTTCAGTTCATCCCCATTTTTCAAGTCTTAAGCTCCATTCTCCCCATTTCTGCACCAGTTTGTGATTTCTTTATTATTCTAAAAAGTCTTCGCGAAAATTCACCAACATTTTAGTGCAAATTCTCCTAACCTACAAATCTTTGTATGCAGTTTTGCTTCATACAGACATTTTTACAAAGCAAGTTATCCAAATATAACACACTTTGTACATTATGTACACAAATGTATGCATTTTATGCACACGTTATGCATCTTTGTATGCACTACTTTGTGAGAGAACTTGCACTGCAAAATTCGGATAAGTTCTGCTTCAGAAAGTTCAAATCATGTAGATTCGCCTTTAAACATGAATCTCATAGAGTTCACTTCCTGAATCGTAGCATTAAATGTACAGGACAGCTGAAACAACAGTTTGAAATCCACCATCCTATTCCCCACTAGGAATAGATCAATCTGTCAATTTCAGTTTCTTTCAATTTCTCATTCCCCGCCCCCAACCTGAAGTTCAGCTCACCCCATTTCAGTTTGTGATCATTATTTTTTTACATGCAAAAGGTCCTCATGCAAATTTGTTGTTGTTGTTGTTTTTTTAAAAAGGCTATTTGCCCTATATACATATATTTTGCAAACTAGTTCCCCTAACCCCATGTATTTTTGAAAGCTATCTCCACTAATATTTTGCCTTTGTGCACACTTTTTGCTAATAAAATAAGGCCATAGCTTTCATTGATGGCACACATCCCCCCCCCCAAAATAGATTAAAATTCACTCATACACAAAAAAAGATTGATTCTTAAAAGGTCTGAGGAGTCTGAGGCAGTTCACTTAGAGGTACCTCTGTGTCTCTGCAGGAGTCCCTGTTCTGAGCACGGCTCCTGATTTCAATGCACTGAGCCCAGAACTGCAACTCATGTAGGGACATACTGGGCATCCCCCTCTAAGGTTTGCTCTGCTTCTGTACTGGGAGTAACCAGTTCAGGCTTGATTCAGAGGCGGGGCAGACTAACTCACCCTGATGGAGACTAAGTAGAAGGAAACACATTGAGGGCAGTAGATCAGGCAGAGACAGAACAGGCACTCTTTTCTGTAGATGAGCCACAGTTGAGTGGTAGAGCACTGCTACAGAACCCCGAGTGCGTCTCAGAAGCTTAGGGCATGCTCAATTCATGTAGACTCCTCTCCCTCCAGTGTGCATAAGCATTGGGAAGGACCCTAGATCTGTGAACAGAGCACAGGCTTTGACCCTCTGTGTGGATACTTTGCAATCACAACATTCGTTAAATTCTCACAGGGTAGCCACATGCCCCATTACATAGTTAGGGGCCAATGCAACACTATAATCAGGTATGATCTGTAGCACTCAAGGAAGTGTTTGCAGGGGCTCCTCCAGAGGCACTATGCCTCTGAATACCAGTTCCTGGGAATCACAGGTGGGCAGAGTGCTGTTGTCCTCAGGTCTTTGCTGTGAAAATAGGATGTTGGACTGGATGAGCCATTAGCATGATCCAGCAGGCATATCTTATTTCCTTAAGCCCTTTCTATTGTATAATTATGGGCCTGTATTGAATGCTAGTCCTGCTCAGAGCAGACCCGTTGTTGCTGTTGTTGTTATATTCTGCCTTTTCCCCAGAATGCAATTCAAGGCGGCTTGCACAAAACGACACCGATAAAAATATTTGAGGTGAATTTTTCAACAGTGGAGGTATATTTTCGTCTGAAAAAGAACTGCTGGGCACAACCATTGGCACTATTCACTATCACTTGGATGTGCAGGAAAAGGGCAAAGTTATGATCCCACTTCCCTCTGCACCAGTGGAAAAGATGCTTTGGTAGAATCTTGGGCTTTTTTTCAGCTGGAACCTGACAGAACTCAGTTCTGGCACCTCTCATGTGGGCACCTTTACTATTACAGTGGTACCTCGGGTTACATACAGGCTCCCTGCCTGAAACCCTGGAGACTGGTCGCTGGTCAGGGAAGACCAAACTAAGCTAGATGGACCTATGGTCTGCATAAGGCAGCTCCCACTGTCCCGCCCACCCAAATAAGTTGTGGGACGTCTTTCAAAATGAGGGTCTGTTTTTGAGTACAATGGTACCTCAGGTTACATACGCTTCAGGTTACATACACTTCAGGTTACAGACTCCGCTAACCCAGAAATAGTACCTCGGGTTAAGAACTTTGCTTCAGGATGAGAACAGAAATTGTGCTCTGGTGGCACGGCAGCAGAAGGAGGCCCCATTAGCTCAAGTGGTGCTTCAGGTTAAGAACAGTTTCAGGTTAAGAACGGACCTCCGGAACGAATTAAGTACTTAACCCGAGGTACCACTGTGTAAGAGAACAAGGGAGATGTTAATAGTGAGTTCTGGCACCTATTTTTCTAGAAAAATAGCACTGGTACCTTGAGCCTTCACGTTTCTCTCGCAAGGCCTTCCTTGCTGTGCACGCTGCAGGAGAGAAGGGGTTAAAGAGCCCTTTGTTGCCAGGAGACAATATCCTGGTGACATCATAGGACATGGGGTTCTGCCAGCACCTCCCTTGCTGTTCAGGTTGTAGAAGTTGGCCTTAAAGAACCCATTTACTTTGGGCGAAATGTGATTTTACATTTTTTAAAAAATACAATAGAAATTAACAGCCCTTTGCCTATGTCTCAGAGCATCCCAGGTTCCAAAATAGGCCAAAGGACTCTGTCTTGCTGTTCACACTGCAGGAGAAGAACTTAAGAAACCCATTGCTTGTGCCCTAGTTTGGGAGAAACTGGCTGAAACTGGATAACAGTGTTTATGAGCTTTGGGTTTAGGAATTATGTTGTTGGCTAGATGGGGGTTGGGGGGTTGGATTTGCATTGAGGGTTGGATTTGCCTACAGTGGGGGCTTGTGCCTATTGAGATTGGTAGGGCAGGAACCCAAGTGCAAGCAAAACCAGAGCAAATGATAGATAGAGGCAGAGATGATGACATGTGGAGTCAACTAATTATAATCTTGCTCCCATTCTCCTCCTCGATGAGTTCTACAAGGGCAAAACTGAGACTAAGGAGAAGGAAGATTACAACCAAGACCTCCCCCTGTACTTGTTGTTAAATAGGAAGGCAGGCAGGATGGGCTGGCTGAGGGCAGGCTAAGTTTGGTGGGGCAGTGCCCCATTGGCATGAAGACACACACCTCCAGTTGCCCAACCCTATTGTATTGTAGAGAACCGCCTCTTCCTTGTGACACTTGGGAAATTCTCTCAATGCCTGCCCCCAGTCCCCAAATTTCTGTAGGTTCTTGACAAGAGTACTAGATGGGAGGGGATCTTGGCTCATCCAACAAGGCATTCCTTCAGCTCTTAAGCAAGGACATATATCCAGAATAACTTCACATATTTTAGTTTGGACACCCATAGCTCAGTAGTAGAGCACATCTCTTTGCGTATGGAAGGATCCAGGTTCAATCCTCAGCATCTCCATTAGGGCTAAGAAGAGACCTCTGGCTGGAGCCCTAGTAAGCCTCCAGGACCAGCCCAAGATATCTTGCTGCCTGAGGCAAAGGACAAAAATGGCCCCTCCCTCCTCATTTCATGTACAGAACCCAGACTAGACTGGTAGATTAATCCAATGTCAACACTGGTGATGTACAGACTCTCATTTTGTATATTTAGAACACAACGGTGGACCATAGGGATTCTAATGACTGTCAGTAGCGAACAGGAACCTTTCGCCACCCTTTTGGGCCATACATCCGGATTTTTCTGGACATTACTGGGATTTCAAAGGTGGAATTGACATCTGGGGGGATTTCCCGAAAGACAGTGCTTTGTTCTGGATCTTAGGGAAGTCTTTTTGTAAAAAGAAAGCTCAACAACGTTGGGGTTTTTCTTGTAAAAGCTCAGCGACTTTTGGAGTGTCTTGGTTTTTACTTTTTGAAATATGGCAACCCTAGGGACATTCTGCCAGGGGTGGGCAGAGCTCGAGGCAAAAGCAGGCAAAGACACAAATGTAAATGTTTAGCTTCGTACAGTTGGCTCGTTTCTACACACACTCACACACTTCTCTCCATCCTGGCAACCATGAGGCATGATCAGAATTTAAGGATACATTCCAGCCAGGATCCGTGGGCCAGGTGGGGAGGCCTGGAGGGCCACGGCTGGCCTCTGGGCCTGAGATTCCCCATTTCTGATGCACATCCTGGAAGGGTGGAGTTTATCAACCCACACCTGCAAGAAACCTGCAACCTTGGATGACTCTGACTGAAGGCTACAGAAAGTGACTTCCTTATTTGAAACCTTCCCCTCCTTCCCTGGCTTATGGCAGTCGTGGCAGCTTGAACTTCTTTTGCCAGAAGGTTATACACCCTGCTGGTGGCGGGGACCCCTTTCCAACCAGTTAGCCTACATTTCTTAAATAAAACAACAGATATGAAGGTTGAGAGAAAATGGGAGCAACGGGCCGTGCTAGGTTGGTAGGTAGGTAGATAGATACAGTATGCATATGTCACACATCAACTTAACTTCCTCCCCCCCCCCCCCGATATTTGAAAAGATCCTTTGGAGGTGGGGAGGCTCCGAAAGCCTATTGTGTGGGGTCCGTGGCTACATCACGCCTGACGGTTCCCCGCCTGGCCTATCCCAAGATGGCAGGACACACCTGTTCATGGCTAGAGGCAAGGAGATTGGTCGGGAGCAAAGAATGCACCTGCTCAGGGAGGGGTCGAGGAAGTACATGTAAGCTGAGCCGTTAGACATTCTCCTGTATTCCAGCTTAAACAAGTAAGATGCTTGAGGCTTCCATGATGGCCGGGCAACATCGCGGCTCCCCCTCCTTTTAAAAAACTTTTAATTTCATTTTAAGGATTTTCTTTTCTTTTTGGTAGCGTAGATAGAGCAAAGCTGTTCCGATTCCTTGCGTGCTTTCTGCAGCACCACCCCCCAAAATCCCAGCCGTGTCTACGTCCTGCGAAACTCCTTGCCGAGAAATCCCGAGAAATTGCTGAGACGTGGGAAGAGCCGACCCTCCAAAGTCACTCACAAGAGGCCTGCTGCGACTTGCTTTTTCAATGCATGTATTTATTGATTTACGATCCTTGTCGGTTTTGGGTTGGGAAAAGGTTACCTGGCACCTTGCGCCAAAGTCGTCGTAATGGCTTCGCGGTCCTCGTATGCTGTAGGTTGAAAGATTCCCGCCGTGGAAGTGCACTAAACGGGAGTTTAATGGTGGTGGTTGAGCCGCAGTAAAGTCGTCTTGCTTACGTGTGCTTCCCCCCCCACCCCCTTCCAGCTTTTGTCTCTTTTCTTTCTCCAGGTAGACTGAAGGAAGTTTTGTTTAAAAAAAAGAAGAAGTATCAGGTTTTGTCTGCTTTGAGATGGAAGGTGAGGGGGGGTGGGGATGGCTGAAACCTCGCAAATCCAAACGTTCACCTTAAACTGGCCAAACCAGTTGGGGCAGGTAGCAGCAAAGTTGCAAGGCATTCAATAGGAGGCAGCCAATGGAGGGGAACCTTAGTCTCTCGTGCCCTGATCTTGACAAAGGAGGCAGATTTGGGATCGGTGGTGATGACTGAACCACGGCAGTTAGGCGAGGGGGGTGGAAAGCACTCAGTTGACCAAGAGATGAAGAGCGATCCAAGCAGCCCATGGTTTGTATCTCTCACTGAATCCTAAATGTCTTTTCCCTCCTTGTTGGCGAGCTGTGGCTTGCTTAATTCTTTCCCATCTTTATCCCTTCCCCACTGCTAAAAGAGAAATAAATGGTTGCGACCCTGTTTAACATGGACAGGGGCCAGTTTAAGCGCAGGTGGGGCAACAGATATTTAAAAGCACATACATTGGAAAGCAGTAATTTCTGTTCTCTTAATGCTAAAATGGTAAATAATGGTGTGATGTGTAAGTGGTAAAGGGGATGGGATTTGATTCTTGGATTAAGGTTTTGGCAATTAACTAGAGGATGCAGAGATCTCGATTCTGTCCAGAGTGTTTGCAGTTTGGCTTAAAGGAGCCATTTTGAGTTGGTCTCCTCGTTCTTTCCTCTCCGCTGCCTCCTATAACCGCTGCAGGTCTATCCGTGTGTTATAAGAGAGCCTCTTTGCTTCCTCATAATCTTTCTTCCAGTTCTCTCACCACAGCTCTGCTTCTGTGCCTAACCTGTCTCTACTTGCTGCTTTGAGTTGGGCACTGAGAAAGAAAGAGACACCAGATTCTCTTTCGGAGGGGGAATAACTCCTCACATCTGAAGCCTTCTGTGCCAGTCGGTGTGGAGGGATGTTGAGTGAATCAAAAAGGAGGAAAATGATTGAAAGAATGGCTTTCAAAGAAAAGAAACCCTTGACTTTTTGTCAACTTTTCCTTTGGCCTGTTGGGCTGCTGATGCTTGGGTGTGTGTTTGTGAGTTTGTGCTGTTGACACAGTAAACCGGGTGAGAGTTTTAAGACGTGTATGTGTGTGTGTTTTGTAAGCACGCAAAAATGGTTCTCGTCATCCGTTGTTGGCTCCAAAAGCAGGAAAAGGCAGTTGGGCGTTGTGGACTTTAGGGGAGTTGACGCAGAGCGCTCTGTTCGGCTTTCACTTCTTGGAAAAGGTTCTGGAAGGTTCCTCTGTGTCCGCCTTCACCAACCCGGTGCCCTCCAGAAGTTTGGGAATCCAAAACATCTGGAGGGCACAGGGTTGGCAAAGACTGCTTTGTGTGTTCTTCCAAAGGGGGTGGGGGTGGGGATGGCCACACAAGACAAGAAACGGTTTTGATTTGCTTGGTGTTCTTTGCTTTTTTTCCTTTTTCCTTTTTCGAAAGGTCTCCTGAAACCAATCTTGATTTCAATACTATCCAATCTCATTACATTTCAACACAGAAGCCAGGAGAAAATGATTACAGAAAAAGAAGGGATCTGTCAGCAGGGCTAACTTCTTTTATATTTACCTCCATCAAAGCCCGTTAATTAGATTTCATCCCTCTCCACATAGCCCTTCTCCAATATAAACCTGCTTCTAAAGCTGCAATTCTTCAGACAGTTACTAGGGAGTAAGTCTAGGGATTTACTAGGGATTTACTCCTGAGTAAGGAAGCTTAGACTTGTACTGCATGGCTAGTGCCGATATTTAACGGGGCCATTATCCTGTTGTGCCTGCATAAGCCTTACAAAGTTTATAGGATTGCTCCAGGCTGATATCTCACTGAACTCAAGGTCAAAACTCCTACCTGGGTTTGAATGGATAATAAAAATACTTAGCAGGAGTGTAGCATTCCTGAACGTTTCAGGCGTTCCACACGTATATGATCTTGTTGCCTTCCTTACAGCCGTAGTATTATCATTTCCATATTGCAAAAGCGGGGTGTGGGGGCATGAGTCTGAGGATGCAATCTTATTCAGGGCACCTTTCAGATGAGAATGCAGGATAAGGAATTTGCTAAAATCAATTTGCAAAGACAAATTTGGTGGGATTTTTTTTTGTTTTTTTTCCTTTTCTTTTTTCTTTTTTGTAAAGGCCCTCTTGTGAACTCATGGCAAAGGTGAGATTACCGGATTTGTTGCGTTCAGGGGCTTTCCATATATTTCCCGCTCTTCCAGATATTTTTGAATTATCAGAAAGGCAACCAGCACAAGCTGTTTGTGCTGTATCAAAAGAGCTCTTGTCTGAAATATGGGGAACTTGTGACACATCGGTGCTCCCTCAAATAGGCTTATGGCACACGCCTGCCCAAGTCTTTTCAGAAACAAGTCCCGCTGGTTTCAATGATTATTTCTCCCAGATAAGTGGATAGAGGATTGCAGCCTTTAGAGAGCTATTAATTTGAAAACGAAATGTGGGTCTTAATGTGTACACTAAGGTATGATGGACAGATTTTGAATGAACAACTCTGCAGTCCTCCAAACTGGTAGATAGTTCAGAAACGGCTGTTTTCCCCGTGTCTGCGACTCTAAAATTCTGTAGTATCTCATATTCACATTTTAAACCCTATCAATAAGATCCTACAGCTTAATAGTGCCTTCAACTTGAATGGTATTACCTTTGAAGAAGTACTCGCTAAATTATAGCATGGGCACCTGATCCCAACCATATTTACTTTGGAGTAAGTTCCATTCCCCCCCCCCCCCAGTGGGAAATAGTATCTTTAGGACTTCCATCCTAGAGCAATGTTTCATGAAAATCCATGACACTCCCAAGAAAACCTTTTTTAGGTGAAAATCAGGTTAGGGTGCTAAATGTAGGTTGCTTAATTTTGTGGATTCAATTACTCAGTAGTACAGTAAGTTCCACTAAGTGTAATATGACCTGAACCCCAACAAAGAGCACATAGTATTTTTTTTTCCAAAACAGTTTGGAATTTTAACTGTGCAACCTTGGAAGTAAGTTCTGTTGACATCAGTAGGGCTTATTCTCAAGTAGGTGTGCTGAGGACTGCACCTTTAAAGTCACTATTATTATTATTTTTATTTTTAAAAAAGAAAAACAACAGCAGCAGCTGTTGAGCTCATCTAAATGTTGATGAATGACACAAATCTTTATGCATTGGTTAGTCTATCAGCAGATATCAAAATATCAAAAGATTGCTTTCTACAATCCTCTCTAACTATAAATACAACTATTCATTTAAATCTGCAGTCTTGTACTCACTAACTTGTTGAACCCAGGGTTTCTTATTTTGAAAATAATCTATGCACCTGTTTGTGCCACAAGTTTCCATTTTTATATACTGTTAACTTCCCCTTTCAACCATAGCTGAGCTGAAATTTCTCAGAAAATAATTTGCTGGTAAATACTGCTTATTGTTATTATTTTTCATGCTTCTCCTGAACGGTTGGAGAATTTCAGTCCTCCCCTGGAGAAAATTCAGTTAAATGCAACCCTGACCAGTTTCACCATCTGCATGGATCCAGTTTTAATATTCTTTGATATTATTTTAATATCATGGAAGGAAGTAATGGGCTTGAACCTTTTCCCCTTCTAATCCTCCTTTCACTGCCCACAACTTCCCTCATCCACCAATATGAACTAACAGTAGAGTTTTCCTTCAATTTTGTCTAGCATGAAAAGAGCTGAAATTTCTCACAAGAGAATTTTCTGAGGGGGGAAAAACCTTGTCTCACCTGCTCCCATCAAGAAACCTATTGACATCCACAAATAGCTTTGAGAATTTTGGAGCGCCCATTTTTCTCAACAAAAAATTCAATCTGTTGGACTAAAACTAGGAATAAAACTAAGTGTGTAAGTCAATGCCTGACTGTATAACATAATCATTGCCCCTTGAGTTCTGACTGTAATCTGATTTAACAATGGATAGACTTTCATAGATATCGAGGTCCCCTATGGCATGTGCGCACGCACACATATATAGGCTATTGTACTAGGGAATCCCACAATACTTATTGAAAATAATATTGATCCAGGCTTAAAACTGAGCAAGGTTTAAACTCCAAATACAGCCTTGCTGGTGCCTGTTTCTGCTCACGCAGTGCAATCTTAGTCATGTTTACTTGGAAGCAAGCGGCACTGTGTTTAACACGGCATTTTCCCAGATCAGTATGTATAGTAAGCCTGCAGCCTTAAGAGAAGTTTTGATGTGAACAGTTGAAACACCCTGCATTTATACAGCTTGCCCTGAGCAAGTGATGACAGAAAAATTGAAACTGGCAAAACAAATAATATAATAACAACAAATCTTTGCTGAAATTGGAAGACGTAAATAAAATAAAATAAGAACAAGGATGAGGTTGCTGGGCGTCCTCCTCTCCCACCCTTAATAGAAGAATCTAAATTGTAAATTCAAATATGCTTAATTATCTCATGCTGCGTTCTGACAAAGTGTTTGCAAATTGCTTTTGGTAACAATATCATTTTCCCAGAAGCTGGTAAATGTTTGTTTTGATGGTTCTCTGAGGAGCTCTTAGGATTTCTTTAGAGGCTGCATTGGGTACTTTCCCCCCACCCCCTCTCTCTGCTGAATCTTCACAAACGAATTCGGGGCATCCACACATCCCCTTTACCAAAATCTCCTGAAACGAAAGGTCAAGGGTGTGTGGTCTCTGGTTGCCTGTCTCATCGGGAACCCTATAACGCATTTGATTTTCTTTTTTCTTTGAATGCAAATTGGAAAGCAATCGCATGTCAATTTAAGAGCTTTCTTCCGTGTGGTGTGTTTTTGCAAGAGCGGCTAATTGGAGGTTTTGGAATGTGTTTATCAAGAGGTGAAAGACGCAAGGCATCCTTGTCTATTACAGGGGCCATCTGAATCCAGACCGCTTGCTAGCTAAACAGATTGTTACAGCACAGTGCTGTACACGTCCACCTGGACGTATGTCCCAATGAATCTCAACAGGGCTTACTCCCTGGATAAGTGAGTACAGGACTACAACTTTAAAGGAACTGAGAACTAATCCCATGGAACTCAGTGGAGCTTACTTCTGCGTAGACATGCATAGGCTTGCTGCCTTAAGACACGCAGAAAGAGACTTAATTCCAAAATTACCCTGAGATGCATGTTTTGATTAGAGTTCAGGGTTTACTTGGTTCCCCTTCTTCCTCTGCCTCCTAAAAATAATGATGGTGTTGGGAACAAATTAAAATAAATTCAAAGCAAGAATGCTATCACTGAAGTGTAGAGAAGCCACAGAAACATCCCTTTGCTCCTTCTTGAACTCAGAAAGGGCTGAACAGGCCAGCCTGTCCCTTTGGACTCCAGGTATGGCTTATCTGATGGGGATCTGAGATAAGGGCCCGGCTTTTCTTCTGTGTTTGTTCTTTGTTCCTTTCAGAGTCCCTGGCTATTGATTAAGGCTCAGGCGGGCAGGTTAACTAACAAGTTAGAAGTGCGGGGATCCCCCTCCCCTCTCGTTTTTCTTTCCTCCCAACTCACATTCCTCTCTGGACCTTGAGCAACCTGGTGCAGTATGAACCACAGGCCCCACCCACCTTCCCCATTTGGAGGAGAAATGATACCTGGCTGTTCGAAAAGCACTGCTCAAAACTTGGCCTTTCTGTACTACAGAAAGGAAAGGAGGAATAAAGACCAGCGGGGAGGATGGCATGAGGGCAGATAAAAGAACGGGATCCCAGATAGAGAAAGTAGTAGCTTTTTATTTTCTTAAAGTTCTTTGTTTCCTCCCCCCCCTCTTTCCCCCACACCTTTCCTGCCACCCCTCTCCTTTTGGGCCCTGGTCATCATGGTGATGATTAACTAAATGAGGTCTGTAACCCAGGTAACGAATAGGTTGGTTTTATGTTTCATGGGTACCCAACAGCTGGAAATAGTGCGCTTGCTGAGGGCTTAAAAACGGAGAGCTTTTTTCGTTTTATGATTTATTTATTTAAAAATGATGACCTTATTTGCTTTAATCTTGTGCCATGGTAAGGTTACAGCCCTTACCTTCTTGCTGTCCTCTTTTGCTGTCCTTCTCCTTCCGTGTCCTGAGTGGATAGACCAACCTTCCGCGTTCACACCTTACCGCAGGTGCCTGCGGGTGGAGGGGAGGAACTTCCCCCTCAAGGCCTTTCCTTGCTTCGCCCACCTCTTAGTATTTTATGACAATGACCAGAGAGAGAGAGAGAGAGAACACCTCTTGAATTGAAACTGCTTCCACTATCATCCTATCCCCTGCCTCACTTAGCACACGGTATCTATATGCCTCTTATTGCTTATGGCCATGTTGGCAGTTAAGGAAATGGCCGCGCATATGCCCAGTGCGTGTCGTTCATCTTGCTGATGGGAGCCTCCGATGGGCTCTACGCCGAGAGCCATAACGTGGAAAGGTTGGTTTATTTTTGTTTATTTTTTGCCCTTGTCGAAATGGAGGTCTTAGCACGGTCAGCGGGCGAGACCGACCGGGGATAGGAGAAGAATTATGTGTTAAGGACAGGCCATCTCGGCTCAGCTGGGAAAGGGGGGAAATAAAACTTTGCTGGATGTTTTGGAACGGAGTCAGATCTGCTTAAATAGGAAGGAGCTAAAGGAGCATGTTTCTGGGTGCGAGAGAGGAATTCAAATGGGGGAAATGAAAGGTAGTGGTTTGCTTTCCTCTTCCACGCTGGTTGTTTAATGGACTCCATAATTCACAACTTAATGCCTTTGGGGGCATTCCATTCTGTTGAATCGAGGAAAGGGTTCTGCTGTATCCAACAACCTCAAATCCCCAAATGTCCTTCTTTGGGGGAGACAGTCCACCCTAAGTGGCAGGTTTGGGGGTGCCATTGCAAGGCAACATGCTGTCAATAACTTCATCTCTTGTTAAAGAGGAGGGATAAGGAGGTGTCCCCACTATTTGTGCCTTAATCCTTGGAAAGTTTAAGCCACATGAGACTTTTGTTGCTGAAATTCCTAATATTATGTGCCCTTTGCTGAGAGAGCAAGCCAATAAAATACTTAAGAAACAAGAGTTTCACCGGGGATGGAGACAAATCTAATTGCTTTAGCCCAAATAGAAGAGGGGGAGGAGAAATCACATTGGTACACCCCATTAAAGCCAGTAATTATGAAAATAAGCCAGCAGTTTAAGATAATAATTGCTCCTAAGCTTGCATTAATTACCGCGTAGAGGCCACGTATGTGATGAGAATGGAGAACGCTACCTCCTCAAGGGTGTGTGAAAATAAAAGATATTAAAGGCCGTGGCATAAATCCATTGTAAATCCTTTCAACTTCAGTGGAGGCTTCCAAAATCTAAGATTTGACCTCTGGGTCTTTCAGATTCCTGCATGCGTGACTTAAAAAATAGCTTGGCAAAGGAAATGGCAGGCAAAGATTTCTCCCTTTGCATCCTTTCTGTTCTCCAATCCCCTCGGTTTCCTACCACAAGGCCCCTTTCCATTGAGTTCTTAATCTTTTAGGAAAATCTAAGGCAGACAAATATATTATTGTATATGTTTTGGCAATAGGTGAGGTGGGACAAGAGTACAGAGGCTTCCTTGACTCTTTATTTTTGCTCTGTGTATTGCTGTTTGTGCTTGAGCAAGACAATGGAAGGATTAGCTAGCTGTCGAGTGGATTATACAGCAGTAACAGGGAGCGATGGCAAGATCTTCAGGCTAGCTTGTGAAAAACACTGCACTCTCTCTCTCTCTCTCTGTGTAGTTTTTAAATCAGATTTTGGCAACCCAAAATCCCACTTCTGCTGAAGTCTCCCAAGTGCCAACCAGGTAGGGAAGTCAGGGCCAGTCTTTAGCATGCTGATCCGTGTCCAGTGTACAAGGCAATGACTCAGCACAGCGTACATGCAAGGCTTGTGTTCACTGGATCTAATGGGGCAGAAGGTAGGGAAGCCAACAGTAGGTGGAGCCAGAGCCAATGACAGGCAGAGCCACACCCCATTGGTTGGAAATAAGACAGCAGGCTTCCACTGATTCCCCTTTGAAGCCATCTGAGGCGAGTATGATGAATAAGAACACAGAAAAGAGCCCTGCTGGATCAGGCCAGTGGTCCCGTTCTCACAGCTGCCAGCCAGGTGCCTATGAGAAGCTTGCAGGCAGGACCTAAGGACAACAGCAACTCTCCCCACTGCTGCCTTCAAATTATCCCAGGCTGCTTTTGACCGTGGAAGAATGAAGGAAGGAAGAAAAAGTGTCTGGTGCTCCTGTTCAGGGTCAAATGTGCCCTGCAAGAGCGGCCCCCACCATTGAGCCATGGTTAATTTCCATAACATCTGGATATAGGGACCATTCTGTTTTAGGTCTTCATCCCTGTTCACAGAGCTGCCGACCCAGTCTTTCTATAGACTCACTAATGAGAGCCATCATCTAGAATTTGAGGGCATCTCCCCCACTTGTAATTAATCTCTGCTGGTGCGGCAGCTAAAACACTCAGCCACAGCTGGATGGAGAAAGGAAGGGAGATGGTCACCAGTGTTGTACTGCACCAAGCAACCCCCAAAGAACAATGCTTGACTGTCCTGTGCTTGCAAATAATTAAATAAATAACAAACCCGATATTGGGGGTTTGGTAGACCACAATTAAACCATGGTTCTTTCAAAAGCCGTATATGTTTGAGGATTAATGCAGAAGTATGGAATTAAGGGTTGGTGTTTCTGCCATGGATCAGTGGTGTATCTATACAGAGATGACATCTGGAGTTGGTGATAACACCCACTAATTATTCTTGTGATGTGTTTACATACCCCTCTAGGGTAGCTATTCACACCTTACCCAAAGAAAGCAGAAATGAATCACAGATTTGCATCATGTTGGCATGTGTTAATTTTTAGGGGCAGGTGTAAATTTAGTGACTCAGAACATATCCAACGTCTCAGAATAAACCCACTGAAATAAACGGACCAAAGCTAAGTCATGTCCAGTCATTTCAGCGGGTCCACTGTGAGCAAGGCTACCGCTGGATGCAACCCTGTATTTCAAATAGACAGGCCGAGCATCTCAGCATGACTCTGAGCAAAAGATCTATGTGGTTGTTTAGTCTGTGGTCCAGAGGCCAACTGCTGACAACTACAAGGTTTCCCACATCTTCTTCCTTAGGGTTCTCAATCTTTAAACCACTCATAGACCAGATAGCCTTCAAGTAGAGGACTGCCCTCTGAAAGACAGTACATGTGGCAACTCTGTAGACCCCTGATAGCTTAATAAGGCAGTCTTCTTCTTTAATATTGATCATTCTTTTGGTATGAATTTGTAAAAAAATGCATGGCTAGCACCTCCTCTTAATAGCTTGCATCAAGATAAAGCAGCTATTGTGTTACTCAATGCAATCTCTAACCACACTTGGGATCATTAAGGCCTAATTCACAGCACGCACCTTTAAACAGTCATGGATTCCTCCCAAAGAATTCTGGGAGTCGCAGTTTTATAAGAGTGCCAAGGAGTTGTCAGCAGAGCTCTATTCCCTCAACACAGCTACAGTTTCCAGACTTCCCTGTGAAGAGGGCCTGATTGTTAAACAACTCGGGGAAATTGTAGTTTTGTGAAGGGGATAGGGGGTCTCCCATCAACTATCAGCACCCTTAACAAACTACAGCTCCCAGAATTCTTTGGTGGAAGACGCCATGGCTGTTTTAAATGGTATCCTAGTGCTTTAAATGCATGGTGTGAATGTAGGTTTAAACCCTCCAGTACTTGGACTTCAACTATTTACAGTGCAATCTTATACATGTTTACTCCGAAGCAAGTTGCACCACAGTCAATGGCACTCACTCCCTGGTGCTAAGTGCATTTACCAGATTGTGTCCTTAATCCCCCCCTTATTCACTTTAATTGGGGTCTAGCTGGCACCAGTGCCCTTTCAGTAAAGTCCTCCAGTTTTTAAAAAGGGATGATTAAAGCTGATTAATTTGCAAAACATCGACATCTCTCCCTTTTGTTACAATGTCTTTCCTGGACCTGATAGACAGAGATTTGTTCTCTGATTCGCCTCTCCTTACCATGTAATTATTTCGACCATGGTCATTTGTGCCAATTTGTTAGCTAACATGTCACCAGCGGCTGTTATAAGATCCGCAGTGTCAAAACACTAGCGCTGCGCCATTGTCCTTACAGAACAAAGCAGAAATATTTTAAAGAAAAATAACACCCCCGAATTGAGACTTATTTCTCTTTTTCTAATGGAGAGAGAGCATCTGCTGCTTAAATTTCTCACTGGTTATCATCTTTTTTTCCTTTTAAATCCATGAATTATTGATGCTGCAGGGGGGCGAAATGAACATGGCGGGGGGAATGAAAGGGAAAAAAGTCTGTCTTTTGTGCGGGCTAAATGGAACATGGCTGCCTGCCGACGGGATTTGATTTGCTTTATCTTTTTTGACAGTTACCTAATAACTGGGAGGAGAGGAGGTGTAGCCATGCACTTTTGGGGCTGGGTGGTGAAGAGAATGCAATAGCTTCCCTCAATGGGTTCACCGTTTGCAAGTAGGACCGAAACTAATTTACTCTTGAAAAATTCACCTCAAAATTCTCCTCTTGTCAGTTTGGATGCTGAATACTCTACACATCACCCCTTGGCAATCGTGACATTTGCTCAGTGTTCACCTGATTGTTGGCTGCTCCATCTGGAGTCCCATGATGCCTATCTTCAAAAATGTGACAAAACGTATTTGATTAGGAGTGGACATTTGTCAGCCATCTTTGTGGGCCGCCCTTACAAAATTCTCCGGGTGGCTCACGGCAGGGAAACAAAGCAGTTAACCAAAAAAGGCAAAATCCAACCCAACAATGATAGAGGAGGACATGGGATAAGGTTTTGCACTTGTCAGGATTGCATCTCTGATCATGAGATGATGGTTTGTGTCGGATGGTTCCAGGGAGCTGGTGGCTGGTCAGAGCATGCATTTGGTACCTGGCAATGTGATCAAGCAACAGTACTCAAATTTCAAAATTCTGAGGTAAAATTTACCTCAACATTCTGAGGTAACGTTTACCTCAATATCCTGAGGTAAACTTTCACACTTGGGCAGCGAATCCCTATTGAAAGTTCATATGAATGAACTGAGGGGGCAAATGTTAACATCTGACATATATTGAATCTTTACGAAATAATTTACTTCACCTCTGAATTGAAGAGGCAGGAACTTACTGTGTCAGAAATATTTGGCTCCTTGAGCTTTATACATGGGGGAATGCAAACTTGGTTCTTCTGGCATTGTCTGTTCTGTGGTTTATTGTCTACACTGGCTGGCAGCAGCTCTCTGGGCTTTCAGCAGAAATCTTTTGCAGCCCTACCTAGAGGTGCCAATAGTTATGTTCAGAGCCCAAACAGGTCCTCTGCCATTGGGCTGTGGCTCTCACCCTAAAAAGACTCTAGTCATTATGGTTCTGAATAAAGGACTGGTTCCAGATGTTGTTGAACTAAACTCACATCAGCCCCACAAAGCATGGCCAACTATCAGGAGCAATCGGAGCTGTAATCCGACTCTCAGATGCCCGACAAAGCACTGCTAATGGTCTTGTCCACCAAGCCACATCTGGACGACAAGAGACTCTCTATTCCTGCTGTACATTGACTGGCAGAGGCTCTTTATAAGGTTTCAGGCTTTCCCAGTCCTACCTGGAGGGGTAGGAGCATAATAAGAGCCCTGCAGAATCAGATCAGAAAGCCCATCTAGTCCAGCATCTTGTTCTTACAGTGACCAACCAGTGGCCAACCAGCACCTGAGCACAACCAGAACTCTCCTTGTTGTGAGTCCCAGTAACTGGCATCCAGAGCCATGCTGCCTCTGGCAGTGAAAGGAAAGCACGGCCACTGTGACTATTGGCCGTTGCTTGCCTTATCCTCCCTGCATTTGTCTAATAATCATTTAAAATCACAGGCAGATTCCATAGTTTAACTGTGAATTGTTAAGCCTGGAACCTTCTGAGTGCAAATCAGAGGCTCGTCCACATTGCCGATGAATCTTGAATATTATTTTTCTGAGAATCTTTTTGCCCTTGCGTGCAACTGAAAGTCATTTGTCCCTCTAATAAAATATGAAATGTACCCCTACATTCTATATAAGACAGGGACACACATTCACACACAGAGAGGCTTGTTGATTTCTTGTACCTGGGGCACTTTGCTGAGATTCATGGTACAATGGCTTAAAAATTTATGCCCCAACTCCTTTTTAAGGCATCAAGGTTCAGCCTCTCGTTTGCAAAGGTCACTTTACTGCCACGGTCCAAAACACACACTTTATAGTTGAGTTGGGAAGGAAGTAAGGACTAAAATGGTCTATCTGATGTCAGAGCAGGCCCAGTGAATGGACATGACTTAGGTTCTTTAATTTCAATGGGTCTGCTCTATGACTTAATTGACCAGGAAGCTGGTTTAGATCAGATCACCAAGCCTTATGAGGAAGGGTTGTGGGAGTTTGGTATGTTCAGCCTGGAGAAAACTAAGAGATGATATGAAAGCTAGATTCATCTGTCTGAAGGGCTATCACATGGAAGATGGAATAAGTTTGTTTTCTGCTGCTTCAGAAGGTAAAACAGTGGATCAAAATTACAAGAAAGGAGGTTCTGGCTAAACATTAGGAAGAACTTTCTGACTGTAACAGCTGTTCAACAGTGGAACAGACTGCTCCACACCTCTGAAGGTGGTGTCCTCTTCTTCTTTGGAGGCTTTTAAACAGAGCTTGGGTGGCTATCTGTCAGGGATTCCTTAGCTGTGATCCCTTCAGTGCAGGGGGTGGACTAGATGGCTCTTGGATGTCCTTCCAACTCCTATGATTTGTCTATCTAGCTGGGTATCTACTGTCTAGTTATCTGCTCTGACTGGCAGCTGCTGTCCAGGCTCCTAGGCAGAAGAGAGGTCTTTCCCCCAATCCGTGATCTGGTCCTTTTAACTGGAGATGTGATCTGGAGCCCATGTGTTTAACTGGATCCCTTGCAGCCCCCTCAGATACTTTTTGCCTGGGTGCAATGTGTCCTTGAACACTGATAATGTCTCTTGCTTGCCTGGATAGATGTCAGAGAGAAGTGTGTGAGTGTGTGTGGAAATATAAGAACTGGAGGGAAATGGGAAATGGAAGAAGCTGTATTCAAAATATTTTTGCAAGCTATTGGTAAAAGATAATAAAGATCTGGTGAAATCTGCCATCTGGATTTTCTTCTGTTGTAATGTAGCATCTAATACGTAGCATGGAGAAAAGGTAACAAGACCGTCTTAGCGTGTAGTGCAGTGACACTGGCTTTTAGGACTCTGCCTGCACTTCACTTTCCTTGTCACATTCTCTCTCAACATTTCCTTTTGATAACTAGCCACCTATTCCAGCTAATTGTGCTCACTGTTCCTTGCACGAACAACGATATTGGGATGTCATTGCCATCTTACTGGGCAGCATTGGATGTTTCCTGTCTTTCTAATACTGCCTGGTAATGATGATTATGGCCTCTCATGCCCAGCATTGGAAAACGCCAACGGAGAATGCAGAAGCCAGAAGGTTAGTGACCAGGGAGGGTGGGGCGGGGAGGGCAATGCACAATAACAATTCAGATAACTGAAGGATTGGGGTGGGGGGTGGGAAAGGCCCCGATCAGTCATAATAATGGCATACCTAGCCTTACGGTTGGCAACCCACAGGAAGGATGCTCCACAGAGTGTCCTGATCAGATGTTTCTCTTGAACCCAAGGTCAATTGGTTGAGCAGTTGGCTGGAGCTCAAGATGCACTGACTGGAAATTTAGTTGGAGCCCAGGACCCAATGATTGGGCATGTTGCTGGTGTCCAAGATTCATTGATCCTCCCTCCACCCCAACATGGCTACTCTTCTCCCTTTGCACAAATTCAGTTGGAGGGAAAACTGTGAATTTGTGTCTTGCAGGAAGAGGTGGGCCAATCTGTTGATTTCATCAGTTTCTCATATTACAGATCCTAGCCTCAGTTCTGCATATTGCATCCATCAGCATACACCGTAGTATGCCGTTCTGCCTAACATACATGTTTTTTCCAAAGCAATTTCCCCATAAGTAATACATTTTGTGTGATATTTTCACCAATGTGCACACTTTACCCCAGTGTAAGCATTATTGTACATTTTTTTTTCAGCTGGAGAACTACATTGCAAAATTAAGAGGTGCAGATTTTGAAGGATTGCTGTGTTTCAGTTATCACATAGTATTGGGAAGTGTGAATTAGGCAGGTTCATCATCAAATGAGGAATGAATCAAATTTCTCCCCTCATCCCTATTTACACAATAAGGAGACTTGTGGTTAAGGAGGGAGGCCTTGCCTGAAGATTTCACCTCCCTGTCAAAGCCTTCAGCTGGCTCTGTTGATCACAATTCAGAGCAAATCTGAAGTCAGGCTCCCAAGGACATAGAATTCCTCTGGGTTTGACTCATTTCTAAGTTTGGAGCTGCCTTCTCATGGTCTCCAGGGTGGAATCATAGTATTGTAGAATTGGAAGGGACCACAAGAGTCATCTAGTCCAACCCCTGCAATGCAGGAATTTTTTGCCCAGCACGGGGCTTGAGCCCACAACCCTGAGATTAAGAGTCTCAACTGAGCTATCCATATGATCCTGAGAAGGAAACCCTACATGGCCGCCACTGAACCCCGATCCTGCTGGATCAGGAAAAGACCCATCTAGTCCAACACCCTGTTCTCATGGTGGCCAACCAGATGCCTTTTAGAAGCCCACAAGAAGGAACCAGGTGCATCAGCAACCTGCCCCACCTACAATTCCAAGCACCTGCTATTCAAAGGGACACTGCTTCCAATGATAGAGGTAGAACACAGCCATCGTAAGTGTTGAACCAAAGGCTCCCTTACATCAGGGATGGGGAACCTGTGACCCTCCCAGTGTTCCCCTTAGCCATGCTGAGGCTGGTGGGATTTGAAAGCAGAACAACGTCTGGAGAGCCACAGGCTGCCAATCTCCCCCACTCTCAGATCCCTCTTTCATCTTTTCCCCTCCCTAAGACCTCAAACCACCAGCTTCCTTATTCAAAGGAGATGTAAATAATGATTTACAAGGATGTCTTTGGGAAGCTGCTATTGCTGTTAGATATTTCAACTCTGATCACAGGTGTTCTTCCACACCTGGCAGGTGCAAAGTGAGAAATAAATCTCTCTGTGTGTCTGTCCCTCAATCTCTCAAACACACACGGCATTCCTCTGGTACTGTTCATTAAATTACTGCCCACACTTACATTGGGGGTGTTATTGAAAAAGAACTTAGATACCTACCAGAAAAAATAAACTGTATCCTTGATAAATGTAAACATGAAATATAAATATAGTTTCATAATATCATGGATATATGAGTCAATTGCTGCATAAACAACATTGCTTAAACTTCTTAGGTATCCTTGGTTACAATTATATTTTAGGCTCAATGTCAAATTATAGGAGTGAAAATAATATATAAGGATGGGCAATGTTCTTGGCATTTCACATTCTAATAACTAGCAGATTGATATGTTTTGGGTGCAGGTCCTTCAGTATCTATTTTATAATATGTAAGTTTTGTCAACAATGCTGTATCTTATACATTTTTATTTTACCTTTGCAAGCTGTCATCTGACTTCCAGTTTCTTGCTATGACTAGTCTGGCTGCAATGATCATAGCTGTTGCGGGTTCCCAATCTTCCTTGCTTACTGTGCTTTACAGATTAAGAGAGAGAGAGAGAGAGAGAGATTCCCCTGCTTCCAAATCTCTGCAAAACACCAAATCTAGGCACTGTTTTGCTAGCGATAGATAATAGAATACTTTGCTTTAAACTGTTAACCTTTTTTGACCATGTAAATGGGTGGTGAGGAACCCAATAAGGGTCAGACCCTTATTAGACCCTAGTCTTGCGGGCCAGATTTGACAGGTGGATGGGACCACCCACCTGTCAATCACCTGGTGTCACAATGAGGAGTGTTTTGAAGACCTGAAGTCGGGACTCCAAAGAGCCTTGTGTGGTGCTTAAAGAGCCTGAGAAATGAGCTTTACCACCCATCAGCTGAGCTTTACTTTAAGGCTCCTGATTGTCCATTGGCAGCTGTGTCTCTATCTGCCCTGTACTTGACTTCAGATAGGAAGGTGGACATGGGTTGTGGAAAATACCCTTGTGGGCTGAGTGTTGCCCATGGAGGCCAGAGGTGCCTCATCCTTGACATAGATACTACCAAATTGAGATCAAATCCAACATTCCCATCTTCATTTCCTTTGGTTGGGGTCTTTTAAACCTCTACCCCCACCCCCCAATAATAATAATAATTGATTTTTCCACTCCTTTCTTGGAAATCAGATCTCCAGTTTATCCATTGTACATAAAAGGTAATTACTTCATGATCCAGATGGGAAAGGGGGGATATTTTACTCATAGATTCCTATAAGAAATCGATTCTTCCAAGAACATTAATGGATGCCCCATTTTGCCACCAGCCGCTGTGATGATGCTCCTCTGTGGGCATCTTACTAGACAGTGCTGGATTTTCTGAATCTACTCTAACACTGTCTGGTAACGATGTTTAAAGGGTGAGCCAAACTGCTACAGTCATCAGACAGCTTCCATGACCAAGAGCAAAGAGGTAAGTCTGGGTGGAACTGACATCTGGTGCCAGTGGGCAGCAAGTTCAGGTAGATGTTTGGGCCCCACTCTTGGCAGGAAAGGTATAGGGAAAACTTGGTCAAAACCAAATCAATCATGTAGCCTTTATATTCTTCTTGGCTTTTGCTAGAATTGTGGTGTAACTTAAAAGCAGCACTCCTATGGAAGGATGGTGGAACTGCCCTCTAGATACCCCAAGGAGTGGAAGGCTGTGTGTTCCCTGTCCCTTTGCATATCCTACCCGTTTCCCCCTTTGCTAGTTAAAAGAAGTCTACTTTTCTCCAGGGAATTCCCTAAATTCTGAAGGCAGCCCTCAGTCAGCACAAAGTAAAGGGACTTAAAAGGGCCTAAAAGGAGATAATCATTTTATGCATGCTTCCCAGAACTCTTTGCAAGAAAGTTGGGATGTGCATGCCATTAATAATAGAGATTACTGGAATGGTGGTTTCACCCAGTTTATCCTGTCTTTCCCAAAGCAGGGAATAAATCTTGCTTCCCGCGTTGTGTTTCAAGAAGCTGGACTGAATTGCAGGAGGTGGTGCAAGTGAGTTAGTAGCCCAGTGAGTCATCTTGGGTCACACCCAATTAGGCCCCTCCAGAAACTTGGCTCTTGTTCTGCAGTTCCACCTACCTTCTTCCAGGAATCACGAAGATGCTGTCCCTGCATCTTTAGAATTATATCAGCACTCCTTCAGCTACAACCTTAGATAAACTGCATCCCCTCATTTGACTCAGGAGCAACCTTTCCCCAGCATTCTCCTTTCTTGGGAGATGATTTATTTGAGAGCTTAGAAACAGTGAATAGGTTTATGCCACACCCAGCTGTAGACTTAAGAATGGTTGCTTGTTGGCAGGACTTGTTTTGGCAAGCATGAGCAGCAATCGCAGGAAGCTAAGCCACCCCGTCACTCAGGTATACCATGACAGCAGCATTATTCAGACTCTGGGCTACTTCAGCTTTGCATGTATCTCTGGATCTTTCTGTGTGTGTTTTAAGCCCCATAAGTCTCCCACAATGCACTCCAAACATACAAGAGGATCTTCTATTGCTTACACTGTCATGCTGGAGACTGACAAGGAGAGCCTGGCTGATGGGTCAGGCCAAAGGCCCATCTGGTTCAGCATCCTGTTCTTCACAGTGACCAGTCAGACGACTCAAGGAAGCCCACAGTCAGCACATGGAGGTAACCACCCTCCCTCTTTGTTACTCATAAGAACATGAGAAGGGGCAGTCTGAGGTCTGTGTCAGCCAAGGTGCAAGCAGGGACTTGAACAGAGCAGCGAAATGGGATGCAAAATTCAGGTGCAAAATTCAGGTGAATTTTACTTAGCCAAGAGATCTGATTTCCCAGAGTGGAAAAATCTGTGGCTGCTTATTGATGTGAGGCAGTCCATGGCAGTGGTGCTGCTGGGGAGTGCTCTTGCACATGAGAATGAAGAGGAGGTGCGCAGCATCATTTCCATGCGCTGTGAAGCATGGTCAACCGAAAGTTGTCAGTTACGTGGGAGAGTCTCCTTCATCTCAAGTCTTATTGAAACGAATGGGGGCCAGGCAAGTTGTCCAGTAGCCAACATCTCTTCCTTCCCCACACCCTACAATCCACACTTCTGGTCCTGGTGCTTTCCTCAACCTGCTGCCTTTCAGATGTTTTGGGTGGCTGCTGTGAGTCATAGTCTGAAAACACCTGGGGGTTTCCTGGTTCAGGAAGGCTGTTCTGTCCTACAAATCGATATTGCCCATGCATCACCGTTCTGAAGCTTGAAACGCTGCTCCCACAATAGACATATGAAGCACATTAGTTCCCCACGAGAATCCCAGGAGCTGTTGTTTACCCCACCACAGAACTACAATCCCCAGCCTCTTTAACATACTACGGTTCCCCGGATTCTTTTTGGGAAGCCGTATGCTTTAAATGTGCTCTAAATGGGTGGTGTGGATGCAGCCAGAGACTCTCCTTCACCCAAGGAAACAGCCTTCCACGCATCCACATGGAAAACGGGCATTACTTTCAGATTAACAGCCAAAACTCTTTGACAAAACTTTTTGAGAAGAGGCTCTGTGTGCGCCTGTGTTTGAATGATGATTTCAGGCCCACTCAACCGACGGTCGGTGCCGTTCCAGAGTTTTGGAGAGAGTTTTGGAAACAGCAGCTGCTTGGAATAGAAGAGCGATTTATTTTTGTCTCCGCGCTAGTGGGTTTGCACTAGATGGCTGGCTGGTTTTCCTTCTTCCTTCTTCTGAGGATTTATTACTCATGGCAAACGCTAAGTAGCCAAAGGAGAAGAGCGGGGAGGGAGGGAGGCAAGGGGGAACCGGACCTGCCGTTGAGATGCCTTGTTACTGATTAACTGCTTGCAAAACAGTTGAGGAAATGGTGTGAAATGTGGATTGACCCTGCAAATTGACTTTTGTCGGAACAAGAGTTCTAAAGCAGACCAATATTATTATTTTCACCTTCTAAGGAAGCCCCAGCACATAAAAAAAGAAGACTCCCAAATGATTTGTATGGATCAAGAAGCACACTTGAGTGAAATTTTCTCCCATAACACTATAACTCACGGACATCCAATGAAGCTGATTGTTGGGCAATTCGGGATAGATAAACTGAAATCTTTCTTTATGTTGCTCATAGTTAAACTATGGAACTCACTTCCACTGGAGGCAGTGATGGCCACCTACTTGGATGGCTTTAAAAGTGGATTGCACATTTTTTTTTTTTGGAGTTTAGGGCTATCGGTGACTACAAAACCACAGGAGGGGATAGTTCTCTTTTGCTTGGATCCTGTTTGCCAGTTTCCCACAGGTCAGTCACTGTGGGGACAGGATGCTGGACTAGATGGGCCATTGACCTGATCCAGCAGTCTCTTCTTACATTCTTACATTTACTCCTGCTTGGAAAGCAGAGTTGTAGAATTCTAACTCAATTTTTTGTGCTCCAAAATTTGTGTATGCGTGTGTGTGGTATGCGAGTTTACCTAAGGTGCCTGGATGTCTAGTTTGTTCCTTCTCCACCTGCCATTGACAACTCTTGCCTTCCCACAGGGCCGATGGCGTGCCGATCGCTGTCTTACCAGACAAAGTTAGATCTTAGCTATCCCTGTCTAATACTGTCTGGTAATGCCGTCGATGGCACTGGCAAAGTCTTCGCCGTGAAAGAAAGAGGAAGACAGGTCTGTTTTAGGCGGGCAGCTCTGGGGTGTGTGCCAGAGGTTGTTCCCTCGGGTGCCTGGGTGTGTTTGAAGTGCCCGTTTGAGTCTATGAGCCCAAAGTCCGCCTTTATCGCTCTCATGTCAGCCCCATAAAGTCTTAAAGAGAGGAATAAAACCCTTGATAAGAGAGAGGTTGTACAGGTGAACAGCCTCGCATGTCCCTATCACCCAAGCTTGCCTTTGCTGATAGGAGGTGGTTCTTCAGCTCCAGCATACACAATATTTAGCTGTGTCAACAGCAACACAGAGGCCTCTTCCTGTTTTCCTAGACTGTAAAGCTGAAATGAGACACTTACGGAGACGATCTGGCTGCTGCCGTAAGCGGAAGAACTGTGGTTTGTTGACAGAGCACCTGCTTTGCATGCAGAAGGTCTTAGGTTCAATCCCCAGCATCTCCACATAGGGCTGGGAATGTCCCCTCTCTGAAACCCTGGAAAGATGCTGCCAGTCAGTGTAGACAATACTGCTGTAGATGGATCAATCAATCACCTGGCTCAATTTTAGACAGCTTCACATTGTCTAAGTAGTACCCAGCTACCTGTCACTCCTCCTACAAAGGTATAACTGCATGTACCACATCCCTTGCTTACCCTTCCTTGCCTTTGTACCCATGTGGACTAGAAACTTGCACTGTTGTTGTCTTAATTAAAAGATGAGATTCTCAAGAAGCTTAATTCTACATCCAATACAATGTTAAGCGCTTTTTGTTTTATTTTTTGCATGCCTGTGGTGTCACAAACCACTGAGCCACAGTGCCTGCTTTGCATGCAAAATGAGCCAGGCTCAATCCTTGGCATCTCCAGTCAGAAGGATTGCGTTTCTTTGGTCTTTAAGGTGGCATCTTAAAGCAACTGTTTGTTGCTTTCATTTGCATGGCCTGACAAAAGAAGGAAAAGAGATCACTGCTGGGCTCCGCCATTCTGTTGCTTAATGCTGCAGTAACTTTCCTGTGTCTCCATTAATTTTGTGTTGTCCATATGAAGTTCTCCTCCAAATCATTGCCTTCCCACCCTCTCCGTTCCCTCAGCTTGCATTCTTTTTACACCAGGGGTATTCCAAAAAAAGAGAGGGCATGAGAAAATCCAGACCGAGGTAGGGAAAGTGTGGTTTGGAGAACATCATATGGACAACAGATAATTAATGGAGGCATGGGAAGATCAATTCTTTAAGCTGTAGTTCCTGGATGGCAAGGGGTTGGGCTGGATGACCCACTGGGTCCCTTCCAACTCTACAATTGGATGAGCCTTGAATCTGGCCTAGCCTTCTCCAAGCATAGCTACTTATACTGAAGAACAGAAAAGCAGGAAGGAGTTATGTCAAATGCTAAGAATTGCCAGCTAAATAATGCAGCTTTTCTCACTTCAGAATGTGAATTTCCCAAGTGTGAAAATGTTAATTGTTTATTTTCGTGAAGACGCACACACACACAGCCCTGACTTGGAGCTGTGAAAAAGTTGCACGCATGAATATTTACTCTGGAAAACCTACAGTGGCAACATCCCTTGCCGCCACCCCCTCCACACACACCTTGCCGTGCAACTAGCACATGGCCCGGGAGGCAAATCTTTCTAACCTTCCTCCACATAGGAACGGAACTGAACAGACATTAAACAAAGAGATCTCTATGGACAGTTTGGGGAGAACAAAGGGTGTCCTGTGCTCCCTTCTCTGGTCAAACAAAACTAACTCCCGAGAGTGAACTTGGGACCATTTCCCCAACTGACAAGGGCCCCCTTCCATTCAATGAATGATTTCTTTGACCAGGGGTGGGGTGCCGCCAGCCCAGTTGACCAGACTGGCTGGTAGGCCCCCCTCTGATGTAGCCCATGTGAGCACACACTAGGTCTTTAACAAAAGAGAGAAAAGCTAACTCTAATAGGCAAAAGATAGGCAGGAGTTTCTCAGGGATGTTGACTCAAGTAGGCAGGTTGACTTGTGAGCTAATCCTATTTACTGCCTCTCTTTTTCTGTCTGCCTGTCTGTCTCGCTGGACCCCCAGGTACTGTCCTCTTCCCCACCAGATGCTACCAGGCTCCGCCCATACCAAACCAAACTCTGATCTGCCAGGCATCAACTTTTAGTTCCCAGGCTCCACCCCCCAAAAAAGTATCAGAGTCTAAGGAGGCTCTGCAAAGCCTGCTAGGGACCTCCAGAATCTCCGAGATGTGGACCTACCCCTCCATGTCCCTCTTCAGAAAGGCCTACGAAATGGAGGCAATGTTACACCATAGACTCCCCAAGCAAACCTAACTGTTTGTGCTCAGCTTCTTCCTTTTGTAGGAGAGAGGGGGGGAGTCTCACATTCCTCTGGGTGGTTCTGAGCTCCCCGTTCCCCACTGCCTCCTCCAAGCGTCTTTGAAGTATGCAAGTGTGTTCTCCGAATTGAAGCAAATTGGCCATCTTTTCTAACATTTGCTCTCTGCTAATTACCTTAAAGAACCTCCAATGTCTCCGAGCGAAATATGTTCTCTGGTGAGATGACTCACAAGAATCTCTCTCTCTCTCTCCCTCTCTATCCAGCCCAGCCAGTTTGGGAGGACGGGTGGGGTGTGTTTTATGAAATGCTCCAGATTGTAAAGCGAGATGGGGGGGGGGGAGAGAAGAGAGAAGGAGACGGCAGCTTTGCCTTCTCAATTACCATTAATTACCGCATTCCGTATTGATGGATTGAATATTGTGCTGCCAATATTCCAGGCCCTGTTTTATCACCAAACACCACATGCCTGGGAGGGAGGTGCCTGCATCCCATCTGTTTTCTTCCTGGTTCCGCAAATCAAATGCGATTCCGTTGACTTTGGGGGCTGCTCATTTATATTCCTGAGCGTGCTGTAAAAATTGTTTGGGTTTCTTTCTCTTTTTCTTTTCATTTCTGTATATAAAACACTCCTTAGCTGTACAATTCAAATAAAATGTGACGTTCCAACTCGGTTTTCGTATTGCATTTATTTTTCAACTTCGTATTTAAAGCATTTTCTCATACAGAGAATACCCTTCCCAGATAGCTGGAATTGTACTGAACCCGCCGGTTTACTCTCAGGTGACTAATACCTGGGTCTGAAAACAGAGGAGCTTTTGCGCTTCGTCAGGAGACATTTCAAAGAATCAGGGGGTCACCCAATCGTAACTTTTGCCTCTAACACAGGATCTGTTGCACAAGCAGAACCTCAGAGTAAAGGCAGTAAGAGTGCCATTGGCAAGCAAGGTGCACCACGCAGATATTCCCACTCCGGAGGACTGCAGTACGGAGGCACTACAGCGTTGACAATCCAATTATTATTTATTACATTTATATCCCAGCCTTCCTTCAGGGAGCCCTGTGTAGCAAACTTGGTTCTCCCATTCCCCATTTCGTCCTCACAGCAACCCTGTGAGGTAGGCTGGGCAGAGAGAGGGAGGTTAGTTCAAGGTCACTCTGTGAGCTCCATGGCAGAGAGGGGATTTGAACGCAGGTCCTATACCAACACTCTCTGAGAAGAGAGACTCTTGCTCCTGTTGTATCACCCAGTAGTCATCTCCTGTTGCCCTGAAAACTGCCTTCCCGCCTGGAGACCAGTAGGATACAAAACCAGTATATTAGTGAGAATATTAAGCTATGGAATATTTCCCTTGAACGTTCTCATTCCTAGGTGGAGGTTAAGAGACATCGCTAGTGAACCACCACTACCACACACCCCTGCAGTTTGCAGTGGTACAATCCGCAGGAGTGGCCACATTAAGCGCAAGGGGACAGAAACCTTTGCCATACTTTGATGCCGGAGGGGGTATTAAAAGCTTAAATGGAATTTAGCTTCCACCCCGCCGCATGTTCACGCCTGCAGCTGCTTCCTCATTCCACCGCAGCAGCCCGCAGATGCATTCATAGCCTTTTGCACAGTGGTTAAGAGAGCGCATGCTTTGCACGCCAAAACCCCCAGCGTCATTCTCTGGGTAGGGCTTGGAATTAACCCCCCCAAAAAACACACCTTGGAGGGCCATTGCCAGTCCATGCAGATACTGTGCTAGATGGACCAGTGGTCTGACTCGCAAATAAAAGCTGGGAAATCATTTTCAGCCCAGGTCTGCTAGCTTTCCACTTGCAGAGAGATTTCTTCATAGGGAAGCATTCAAAAATGTGGTTCCCCCCACCTGGAGAAGGTCCCAGCACCAATCGCCAGCATCTCCAGGTTAGCAAATCAGGGGTCTTCCTCATGTGCTCTCTGTAACTGAGCTACGGCATGTTTTCCCAGGTAACATCCCCTTTCTTTGCCTGCCAGAAATCAAAGATTCCTCAATGCTGTGTCACCTCAGCCCAGCAACAACCACGTAACACTTAAGCCGAGCTTTATCCTCCCTGGGAAATCCAACCCCTTGCAAGGAATTGTGGGAGATGCAGTTCCCTGCCTGCAAACATTGTAAAATCCGAAGATGGGGGGGGGGGGCTGAAGGGAGTAGCAGTAAAGCACACACAAACTACAGATATGTACGTTTGCTTTGCTATTCATAGACTCCAAGCCTCCGAGGACAAATATTAAGCCACTGTTACGAGGCTGGTGAGCCAAGGAGAGGCTCGACAAACAGGAGTCACTTTCAGTTAGAGCAGTGAGTTCTGTTTACAAGCCAACGTCTCCTTTACCTATACCCCCATCCATCGCAAACCACTCACGTCTGCAAGAAACTGTGATGTGTCACACAAAGTGATGGTTAGACAAACACAGAAAGGAGGGGAGGTGTGTGTGATCTATAGAACAAGGGGGAAAGGTATACTCTGAGGACAGGAGGATGCAACTCTCTTGATATCCGGCAGCCTCGTTTCCTTTCCCGGACCTTGAGTATCTTGTATTGTGTATGGAATATTCTAGGTGTTTTTTTTATTAAGAAAAGGTATATTCTAATACATGGATACCTTGAATGTTAGATATAGATATAGAAACAATTGCACATCATGCTAATCTCTGAGTGGTGCTTGATTCCAGGCGTTTACCCAGGGTTTGGTTTCCTGGGATTGAGGCACAGTGGAGACAGTGGCGTCTTTATGATATACTGCTTAGTTAGACAAATATACAACCTGAGGCTACGATGGAGGGGCTCACAGCATTAACACCCCGAAGATCTTGCTTCTCCCATAGCCACAACCTTGGATTCAAGGGGAAATCAAGCATCTCTCTCGCTCTCTCAGACTTCTGCCTGCCTCCTGCTTTTAACCCAACCCTCACACACCTCGACTGTCCCTTTTGTCCTTCTAGCTGCCAGCCAGTTGAGGGAGCCACCCCTTTGCCCTCTGGCACGGAGCCACTTCCTTTATCATCCTAAGAACCCGTACTCAGGGCCGTTATCAAGAAGCTGGACTGGCTATTCCAACAATTGTATCCTTGCTGGTTCCAGGAATTAGAAGGGACTCGGGCATAAAGCCTGACCCCTCTTCCACCTGCAAAAAAACCAAACAAAGCCTCACAACAATATATTCCGCCTAAAACCTTGGAGAGCCACTGCCAGTCGGTGTAGACAATATTGAGTGGTCTGACTTGTTATATGGCAGCTTCCTGTGTCTTAAGGGAAGGGGCATAGCTCAGGGGTAGAGGATCTGCTTTGCATGCAGAAGGTCCCGGTTTCAATCCCCAAAATCTCCAGGTTGGGCTGGGAGAGACTCTCTGCCTGAAATCCTGGAGACTTGTCACTGGTCAGGTAAGACCAAACTAAGCTTGATGTACCAATGGTCTGTATAAGGCAGCTCCCACTGTCCCGCCCACCCAAATAAGTTGCGGGACATCTTTTCAAAATGAGGGTCTGTTCTTGAGTACAGTAGTACCTCAGGTTACATACACTTCAGGTTACATACACTTCAGGTTACAGACTCTGCTAACCCAGCAATAGTGCTTCAGGTTAAGAACTTTGCTTCAGGATGAGGACAGAAATCGTGCTCTGGCGGGGCGGCGGCAGCAGGAGGCCCCATTAGCTAAAGTGGTGCTTCAGGTTAAGAACAGTTTCAGGTTGAGTACGGACCTCCGGAACGAATTAAGTACTTAACCCGAGGTACCACTGTAAAGTGTTTTTGCAGGACACCCCACAAAACTCTTTATGAATCAAAGTAACCCATTTCCATGCAAGAGAAACAGCTTTCAATGTTGCCATTCTAAGGAGAATGTGGGGTCAGCTGCATATCAACTGTCACAGAGCAATGGGTCTTCCTTCCCCACTCTGCAAATTTCCGAGGCATGAGCCTCTGCCAGGGGTGCCAACTTAAGTAAAATATCAGGGGGTGGGGCAGAGAAGTCCAGCCCCACATAATCGATCACATGATGTGGCGTGCACACACACCCCATTTGAATGGCAATGCCAATCTACTGGGTGACAGGGCTGATATTATATTGAGGGGGGCCAATCCAAGGAAACCTTGCCCCCTAGGAGTAGGCTCCTATGTCCTCCGCACCTTCTAGGGCAGCTGCAGGATTTGAACCTGCAACCTTCCGAGAGCTTACGTGACCAGAGCTGCTCAGCAACTTCTCAGAAGACAGCATCAGCTGTAGGCAAGAAGCAGAAATCCAACCGGGGGCAGGCAGGCAGCTTCAGTGATGCCAGGGTCTTGCACTGGTTGAATGACTGGCTGTTAAAAGCACAAGAGCTCTGTACATGGTGGGTGGGTGGAAGGTGTCAAAGCTTTCACCAGTAAAACTGATGCAGATACCAAGGCAGGCAGGCGCTATTTCACCGCGGGTGCTATAGCCTGCACCTGGCGCCTTGGAAGCAAAATTAAACCCGCATTGGCCAGCCTTTTTCTCTGGCTGATTCCAGGTCATGCATTCCTGGAAACAAACGAGACTCTCTCCCACGCACAACTGCGCCAATTTCCAGATGCAGCTTCTCAGCCCCCCTCCTTCCTTCTGCCTGCCTGCCCCTTCACCCACTTTGAAGAACTCTGCCCTTGCCCTCCCCTCCCAGTCGACTCCATCCCGGGTAGTGTCTTTGTTCTGAAGATCAATAGGCTTGACCCGCCTGGGTCCCAAACCTTGCCAGAAAAGGCTTGGTGGGTCTTCTGTCTGAGCAGAGGAGCCCAGAGTGATGTTTCAAGCAAGTTAGACAGTCCCCAGATCACAACCAGGTCTTTGTTGCTGGTGAATACTTGGCAGACAGCAGAAAACAGATTGGGGGGAGGGGGTGGGACGCCCAATTTTTCTCTCCCCTGCCCCTTGTTCTTTCTTTCCCTGCTGTTTCCAAAGCAGGTGGTTTGCAAAATCATGGGAAAGCAACAGAAAACTCAATATTTCAAGGGGGGGTCCTTCACCACCCTCTGTGGCACGCAAGCTTTAATCCTGTGTTATTGGCCGATTGCTGATAATAAGCACAGCAAATAAGTACATTTGTCTATGAAACATCCATCCACTTTATTGGTAGGTGAATTAGCTTTTTAAAAGTGCAAAGATTCACTTTCTCTCCACACCCACCCTGGTCCTCTTTTATTGAAAATGGCAGAAGAACTTGATCTCTGGAGGGCTTCCCTTTAGGAAGGGAGAGGTGAAACTTGCGAGAGGATGTCACAGTGTGGAGGTCCAATCCCAGGTGCTTGCCAGTATCTCTCCCCGTGTGTGTGTGTGTGTGTGTGTGTGTGTGTGTGTGTGTGTGTGTAAAGCGAAATGTGAGTGGTTCATGTGCAGAACACCTGGCCATTGTGTACATTCGCACCCCTTCAAGGAGCTCAAGGTGGCAGCACACATGGTTCCTCCCCTTCTCATTTAATCCCTGCAACAACCCTATGAGGTAGGTTAGGCTGAGAGGCAGTGACTACCCCAAGGACACCCTAGTGAGCTTCGTGGCCAAGTGGGGGATTTGAACCTGGCTTCCCAGGTCCTAGTCCAGCACTCTGACCACTATTATGCAAAGGCAGCATTGATACTGAATAATAATAATATTAATAATTTATTATTTATACCCCGCCCATCTGGCTGGGTTTCCCCAGTCACTCTGGGCGGCTTCCAACAAAACACTAAAATACAATAACCTATTAAACATTAAAAGCTTCCCTAAACAGGGCTGCCTTCAGATGTCTTCTAAAAGTTTGGTAGTTATTTTTCTCTTTGACATCTGGTGGGAGGGCATTCCACAGGGCGGGTGCCACTACCGAGAAGGCCCTCTGCCTGGTTCCCTGTAACTTAGCTTCTTGCAGCGAGGGAACCGCCAGAAGGCCCTCGGGACTGGACCTCAGCGTCTGGGCAGAACGATGGGGGTGAAGACGCTCCTTCAGATATACTGGACCGAGGAAGAAGAAGAAGAAGAAGAGTTTGGATTTGATACCCCGCCTTTCACTCCCTTTAAGGAGTCTCAAAGCGGCTAACATTCTCCTTTCCCTTTCTCCCCCACAACAAACACTCTGTGAGGTGAGTGGGGCTGAGAGACTTCAGAGAAGTGTGACTAGCCCAAGGTCACCCAGCAGCTGCATGTGGAGGAGCGGAGACGCGAACCCAGTTCCCCAGATTACGGGACTACCGCTCTTAACCACTACACCACACTGGCTCTCGAGAGGAAGAGAGAAGGAAGCTGGCAGGCAGGGTTACCCACTGGGCTGGTTGTAAGGAAGGAAGCAGGCAGGTGGAGACTGACTGAGCGGGAACAGAGGTTGATGGAGCAGGGCCCCATTCACCCTAATAGACTGAGAAGGTCCAGGCACAATACCTTTGCACTTTGGCAGCAGAGCACACTCCATCTTTGCTGCGACGCACTCCCTCCCACAAATCCCAGCGTTCTCAGGACGCTTCCTGTCATCTCACTCTGCATCTTGCTTGGCAAACTGAAGGTCACCTCTCCTTAGACTTTACGTGCAGGGAATGTTCTCTGACAAGCAAAAATGAAGGACATCAGAAAAGCAGACGCTTCAGATGCCTCCTCCGCTCAAGTCTCCTTAACCCAATGCAGCCTCTTCCATTTTCCTTCCCATTCACCCCCACCCTCAGCAAAGCCGGGTACCGGAGGACAAATAAACATCTCGGAAGCGCACTGCAGAACTCCTGAGAGCGGACCAAGGCACTCTTGATGTCATCTGTGTCTTGGTTATTTCTTTCACCTGTCTGCAATCTTCAAAATGTGAGGGAGGAAATTGCCCAAAGCAGGACCCACAGGTTAAAATCTCTGTAAGAAACACCATAAAAATGTAATATTAAAAAAAGCAAAAGAGAGAAAGAAGAATCGGCTGTATATTTTGGAAAGTGGTTTGTCTTGACTGCCTATTTCTCCATAACAACAACAACAACAACAACAACAACAAATTATTTCTACCCCCCCCCCCCCCCAATCTGGCTGGGTTTTGACTTCATCACCAAACTCAACAAGGTGGGGATGACCCTTTTCCTGGCAACTAGGATGCCGGCCACCATTTTGAATCAAGATGAAGGGCCCAAATGTTGCTTTGGTGAGGTTTTGCCTGTGTTTTTTGTTTTGTTTTGGCATAGGTTTGACCGCCTCTTGAGACATCATTGCCAAACTTGGCATCGGGGTTCCTGTGAGGTGGGGATGGCAGTCTTCATCAATGGATGTCAGCCACCATTTTTATTCAAGATGGTGGACTAAACCATAGCTCTGTCATGACTTCCCCTGTTTTTAAGCATAGGTGTGGCTGCCTCTCGAGACACCATTGCCAAACCTGACGTGGGTTGGGGGTCTCTGTTGACGTTTGGATTCCAAGCGCCATTTTGAATCAAGATGACAGGCCAAAACATGCCTTTGGCATGACTTTACCCATTCTTTGGCACAGTGGTTCCAAACTCACAAATTACACTATCCATTAAAAGACAATGGCCAGAGCAAAGTTTTTCTCCTTCTCTCATGACACTAGAACTCACTGGCATCCAACAAAGCCAAGTGTTGGAAGATTCAGGACAGATAGAAGAATCTGCTTTCCTTACACAGCTCATAGTTAAATTGTGGAGCTCATTCCCGCAGGAGGCAGTGATGGCCTGGTTTTAAAAAAAGGATTACTCAAATTCAAGGCTATCAAGGGCTGCTAAGCAAGATGGCTATGGTCTCACTAGGAGTTGCTGGAAATCACAGTTGGGGAGATGGCTCTTGTGCTCGGGTCCTGCTTTTGAGCTTCCCAGAGGCACCTGGTTGGCCACTGTGAGAACAGGAGGCTGGACTAGATGGGCCATTGGCCTCATCCATCAGGCTTTGCTTATATTCTTAAATGTGATGAATTAGGAATGGTTTAAGGGCTACAGTCGGGGATGCCTAGGCCTTGCCGATCAGAAGGTCGGCGGTTCGAATCCCCGCGACGGGGTGAGCTCCTGTTGCTCAGTCCCTGCTCCTGCCAACCTAGCAGTTCGAAAGCACCTCAAAGTGCAAGTAGATAAATAGATACCGCTCCAGCTGGAAGGTAAACGGCGTTTCTGTGTGCTGCTCTGGTTCGCCAGAAGCGGCTTAGTCATGCTGGCCACATGACCTGGAAGCTGTACGCCGGCTCCCTCAGCCAGTAAAGCGAGATGAGCACCGCAACCCCAGAGTTGGTCATGACTGGACCTAATGGTCAGGGGTCCCTTTACCTTTAAGGGCTACAGTCAGTGTGAAGCTGGTTTGAGGAACAACACATCAAACAGTAGTATTTTACTTTTTTAAAAGGAGAGGATGCAAACACATTTTGGATAATGTCATGTGATTAAAACCCAGCCCTGGAAATGCTGCAACGGCATTGTTGGGAGTGGCAGTTCAGCCACATCCCAAGGTACCAAAGACCTATCCTATGCAATTAAGTCCAGAGGCAACCTCTGGGGTGGGCCTTGACTTCGTACGGCACCTGGGACTGCCATGCCGTCTCCTCCCTCCAGCACAACCTGGAGATGACACTTCCCTTTTTACATAGCTTGTTTAAGCATTAAACAGTGGCTGATGCAAGGCTGGGGTCTGGACACAGAAGAAAATCAAATATATCTTGCAGGCTTCATGAGTCCTTACCCAGAACTCAGCAGTGGACAGAATGCAATCAAACAAGCCTGTGATCCTAAGGAAGATGCCTGGCAGGCTTCTCGCTTCAGCCGTGCTACGCTGAAAGAAGTCCTCCAGTCTCCCATAAGTCTTTTTCCCCTCTGAAAGAGGCATCTATTGTTTGAATCTTTCATTCTCAGGGCACTTCAGGGCATTTCAGCCCCTCCAGGGCTTCCTGTTTTCCAGAGACAGTCCCGGATTTACAGAATCCGTCCCAGTTTCTGGTTTGATCCCGCTTTTCCTTAGGACACCTCAATTTTCCTCAGAGAAATTTGGGAGGGTATGGAGCTATGCAACTGCTGAGCGAAGGAGATAAGTAACTCTACAACTTTTGGAAGACATCTGAAGGTGTTAAGGCAGTTTTTAATGTTTTATTATGCCTTTTATATATGTTGGAATCCACCCAGAGTAGCTGGGGCAACCCAGCCAGGTGGGCAGAGTATAAATAATAAAATTGTTGTTGTCGTTGTTGTTGTTGTTGTTGTTGTTGTTGTTGTTGTTGTTGTGCAGTAGGACATCCATCCACACCACCCATGTAAAGGTAAAGGTAAAGGTAAAGGGACCCCTGATCCTTAGGTCCAGTCGGGACCGACTCTGGGGTTGCGGCGCTCATCTCTCTTTATTGGCCAAGGGAGCCGGTGTACAACTTCTGGGTCATATGGCCAGCATGACTAAGCCACTTCTGGCGAACCAGAGCAGCGCATGGATACGCCGTTTACCTTCCCCCCGGAGCGGTACCTATTTATCTACTTGCACTTTGACGTGCTTTCGAACTGCTAGGTTGGCAGGAGCAGGGACCGAGCAACGGGAGCTCACCCTGTCGCGGGGATTCAAACCGCCAACCTTCTGATCGGCAAGTCCTAGGCTCTGTGGTTTAACCCACAGCGCCACCTGCGTCCCACGCCACCCATGTAAAGAACTGTTAAAACAACTGGATACAGCCATGGCTTCCCCCAGAGAGTCTTGGGGACTGTTGTTTGTTAAGGGTGCTGGGAGTTGTTGGGAGACCCCCATTTCCGTCCCAGAACTACAATTCCCAGAGTTCCCTGGAGAGAGGGATTTACTGTGAAACCGCTATAGGTACTGTAGCTCTTACGCTCAGGTCCTGCAAACCAGTTTCCCACAGGCATCCCACTGGCCGTTGTGAGAACAGGATGCTGGACAAGATAAGCCACTGGCCTGATCCAACCTACCTATGTTCTTATGTTTGGGGCGAGTGCTTTTGAGGAGCGACTCCAGGTCCACTTCTTTTCAAGCCAGCCTCACTTCCCCTCTGCTCTTGGCTGCCGCTCTGCAAGCTGGAACCTGTCCTTTGGGCGCCTGGCGGGATCTGGAGCAATGTCAGGGAAAGGTAGGCTAACTCCACCCAAAGTTGAGGCTGGTTGGGAATGGCAGAGAGGGAGGAGGAGGAGGAATCCCCAGCTAAAACCCATTTCCTGATTCTTTCACCGCTAGTCATGCAGGGCTGTGGTTTTAACAGCTCGGCCCCCACCTTAAACTGATGGAGAGCGTCCTTTCCTTGAGATCAGTGCAGCCGGAGCAGGAGACCAGAATTTTAGAGTTGGAAGGGACACCGAGGGTCATCTAGTCCAACCCCCTGCAATGCAGGAATCTCAGCTAAAGCATCCATGACAGATGACCATCCAGCCTCTGCTTGAAAACCTCCAAGGAAGGAGAGTCCGCAACCTCCCGAGGGAGACCGTTCCATGGTCAAACAGCTCTTCCTGGCAGGCAGAACCAACTGATTCTGGTTTTGCAGCCACCCTCCAGTTCCCCATGCTGAATTCTGCAAGGGGCAACATTGAGGTTGAGGAGGAAGAAGATGGCAGGCAGGTGGACTGGGTCTAAGAGAGAAGGCAGGCAGGTGGAGGCTGGCTGGTGGCAGGCTGAAGTTGGTGGGGCACTGCCCTATTTGCCCCAATGCACCAGCCTCCACTGCTTAAGGATGAGCTTTGGAGGGGGGAGACAAGGTTGGCGTAGGGACTCAGAGGCCTGCTTTTCTTCTGGCTCCCCCCCCCCTTGCTTCGCCCTGCCTCCGCTTCCCCGCCCCTCACAGTTTCAAATATAGGCATCAGATGTTATGTACTGGTTGCTATGAAGCTACACCCGCTAGGAATATGAGTGTGGGTAGCATGCCAGGAAGCCGCGGTTGGCAGGTGACTCCCACATCAACAGAGCTACTGAGATTTTAACCTGTGGCTGCCAGGAAATGCAGGCAGGGAGAAGAACAAGAAGACAGGAACTGGCTGTGTCATGTTTTTTGTTTTGCCTTCCGCCTTCCCGTGTCACCTTCAAACACAGGATTCTGGGTTCGGGGGTTGTATCCCTCTCACTTGCCACTAACTCTGTCCCAGGGCTCCTCACAGTGGTGGCTGGTTGCACATTGGGGAAGAAGGCAGGGAGCCTGACAGTAGGTGGCGCCAGAGACAATGAGAGGCAGAGCCAATGAATTCTAGTTTTGTCCTCTCATCCTCCTCCTCCTCCCTGCTGAGATTGACAAAGGGAGTCTGAGGAGGAGGAGGAGGAAGTTGACAGGCAGTGCTGTTCCCTGGACTGGTTAAATAAGAAGCAAAGGCATGTGCGGGTTGGCGGAGATTGGTGGAGTATTGCCCCATTCGCCTTAATGAACCACCCTCCCCTGGCTCTCTTAATACAAGTCTGCAGTAGGGTTACAAACAAGGTTATATACAGCTCCCTGGCTGCACAAAGGCTCCTCTCTAATTCAAGAGAAGCAAGGGAGGGAGTGGGTAAACTGGAGGCTAGATTTCATGGGACGGTGCATGCAGTCAATTCACTGTGCTAGTGCACAGCTTAACAGTTTAGCAAATCTCTCTGTCCTTGTAACACACTAGAAGCAAAGTAGCTTAATTCCTCTTACTGTAACACATTAGAAGCAAAGTAGCTTTTAAAAAATAATAATTAAATTGGGGAACCCTTAACTTCCACTCCTGCTTATTAAAATCACCCCTTGCTTGCTAAAACTGGCCCCTACTGGTCAACTAAAGTAGATTAATCTCATTTAGGAGAATAGGAAAACTCTCACTTTTGCAACTGCATTTAGTGAGGTGTTTGTGATCTTCCCAAAGGCTGTTGGACTAGATACGGTATATATCTGTCTTCTAAACTTGAGGAAGGTATATCTTATCTGTGCCCCTGGAAAGTAGACCCGCTCCCCGCCCCCAGATTTCATGGTTTAGCCAAGTAAAAGTTGCCAACTTTCCTCCAGCTCTTGTGCTTCTAAACAGAAAAGTGTGCAGTAATAAGCAGTTATGATCAAGGTAGCTGTGCTGGCCAGGAACATTCAGGCCCCAGAAGCGGTGAAGGCCCTGATGAACAACGTTGTCTCATTGTGTGACACTTGAGTGTAGAAATGCAACTTCATCGTCATTCAAAAACATCTGAGAAGCACCAGGTTGAGGAATGCTGGTCTTTACCAGCTCTAAACTACAGCTAGATCCCTCTCAGTTTTGCCCTTAACAAAGCCTCAGATTTATAGTTCTTACCAGGATGTATGTGTGTTGAATATGCACCTGCACTGTCAGTGATTTCCCAGGCATTATTTCGTCTTTGCATCTTGATTCCTGAGCCTTAAAGGAATTGAGGGTCTTTGAGAAATGCACTCTCTGCTCATCCTCTGGCAAGGGGAGAAGGGGAACAGAGCAGCAACAGACACACATCACCAATGAATTATTGCTGTCAGATTGGTGGTTAGACAGGAGAGGGTTAATGGGACCAGAAGGCCAGCTGAAAGTTGGTCAAACCTGTCTGCTGGCTCCAACCAGGCACCTCCTATTGTTAGGTAAACTAAATGCTTAGGTAACTGGTTTTGTGATGCAGGACTATTTGGGGAACAGTTCTAAACAAGTAGATTCCCCCTCAGAAGAGAGAGGAAGACTTCCTTCTCCTTACTCCCAGCTAAGGATGAGGTAACCCAGGTGCAATCTGAGGCTGTCTCCTAGTAAGTTTTACTGAAATTAATTAATTCAAGTTAGACATAGTAGAAGATTGCTGGATCAGGCAAATGGCCCATCTAGTCCTGCATTCTGTTCCCACAGCAGCCAGATTCCACACTTTAGCCAAGTACTTTCTTTTATCTGTCATGAATCCTTCAACACTCAGCTTCATTTGACGCCATGCCTGTTCTATTCACTGGGTCTACTCTAAGTAGAAAACCCTCCTCCTTTGCACTTCCGTGAGCCGAAATGCAGCTAATCCTTCGAGATTCACCCATTTCCAAATTTTGTGGTGCAGTTCTCCAGCCAAAAGCATGGCAATATGTACCTTATTTTTCGCTCTATGGGACGCACCAGACCACAAGACGCACCTAGTTTTTGGAGGAGGACAACAAGAAAAAAAATATTCTGAATCTCAGAAGCCAGAACAGCAAGAGGGATCTTTACGCAGTGAAAGTAGCAATCCCCCTTGCTGTTCTGGCTTCTGGGATAGCTACGCAGCCTGCATTCGCTCCATAAGATGCACACACATTTCACCTTACTTTTTAGGAGGGAAAAAGTGAGTCTTATAGAGCAAAAAATACGGTATCTAATATTAGGAAGAAGTGTGCACGTATATGCATCTATTCCTGAAAATAAAATGAAATGCATTTAGTTGGGGGGGAAATTCCTTTGCAAAAATACACATGTTAGGAGGAGAAATGTGTGCTATAAAATGCTGATGTATTTTGTCAGGCCTTAAAAACAAAGTTCTCAAACTGACAGGGAAATGTGGCAAACTGAACTGAAGACTGGGAAAATAAGAGAAACCCAAAAGGACCGATCCGTCCATCCCTAAGTCTGAGTGAGACACAGTGAGTTAAATTTGACCTCTGGATCCACCTGGGTATCTTGATGTGGAAGCAGAGGACTTTTATAGTCTGTTGGAGAGTTTGGGCTTCTTGCCTCTGCTTAACCCAGTGCTTTTTTTCTGGGGGGACGCATACCCCTAATCATTTTGTAAATCTAAGTTTGGCCTCATTGAAGGGCAGTATTTCAATATGAGTAGGAAGGTCGGCAGTTCAAATCCCCGTGACAGGGTGAGCTCCCATTGCCCGGTCCTTGCTCCTGCCCACCTAGCAGTTCGAAAGCACGTCAAGTGCAAGTAGATAAATAGGTACCACTCCGGCGGGAAGGTAAACGGCATTTCTGTGTGCTGCTCTGGTTCGCCAGAAGCAGCTTAGTCATGCTGGCCACATGACCCAGAAGCTGTATGCCGGCTACCTCGGCCAATAAAGCGAGATGAGCGCGCAACCCCAGAGTCGTCCGCGACTGGACCTAATGGTCAGGGGTACCTTTACCTTTGCCTTTAGGAAAATGAGAGTACCCCTAAACATTTTTTAAGAATAAAAGCACTGGCTTAACCTATATATTTGCAAACACACACAAATATTAGGAAGCACCAACAATCTCCCCAAAGACCCCCTTTCCCAACAACCAAACCCAAGTGAATGTTTGGACTCCTTACCTGCTTGGAAAAGGGGGGTTGAGCATAAGAATACAGTATTTTCTAGCAGGAGCAGAGCAGGTAGGAAGGAAACGGAGACAACTCTACAGTGCCATCTTGTGGTCTCTGTTGAAATCAGCTTATTTGCCAGCCTGGATGGCCTTTTAGGAGATTTCCCCTTCTCCTGTACTCACATTGGCAGAGTTAAGCAGCAGCTGGTGGACATTTGCAAGGGCTCGTGCAAGAGGATGTATCTCATTGCTCTTCAGAAATGCACAGAATTGGGTCAAAGGAAGGAGAGGCATTTCCGAAACCCTGGAGAGTCACTGCCAATCTGTGCAGAACTGAGGTGGAGAAGCTGTAGCCCTCCAGATGTTGCTAGACTACAACTCCCATCATCACTGGCCCTGCTGGTCAGTGCTGATGGGAGTCCAGCAACATCTGAAGGGGCAAAGGTTCATCACCCCTGGTGCAAACCAGCCTTCTACAATCTGCTGCACTCCATATATTTTGGCCTACCAGGTCTGACCTCCAGATGTTGCAGAAGTGCAGGCAAAAGATAAAGGTAAAGGACCCCTGGACGGTTAAGTCCAGTCGGAGGCGACTATGGGTTTGCGGCGCTCATCTTGCTTTCAGGCTGAGGGAGCCGCCGTTTGTCCACAGACAGCTTTCCGGGTCATGTGACCAGCATAGCTAAACTGCTTCTGGCAGAACGGGACAGAGCACTCCGTCGCGGGGATTCGAATCGGCAAGTCCAAGAGGCTCAGTGGTTTAGACCACAGCGCCACTCGCATCTCTGAAGTGCAACACCCATGCTTGGCCACAAAGGCTGGAGCTGATGGGCATTTGAGTCCAGCAATATCATCAGGGCTACATGTAGGGACAGAGGAATCTGCCCATTTCAGTTTCTCTCAGTTTCTCATTTTTTCCCCAGTCTCTAGCTTGCTTTTCCCATTTTCACATCATTTTGTGATTTATTCACTGAATTGCAAAATTTCAGAGTTTGAAGATACACTCCAAGGGTCATCTAGTCCAACCCCCTGCAATGCAGGATTTGTGTCGGCTTAGTTGGTGCAGTGCTGACAGTGGCGGCAGGTCCTTTTTTGTAATCCCAGGGGGGCTGTGTGTGTGTGCCTCCATCTTTCTCTCAAATCAGCAGGATTTCACAGGGAGCAAAGCGGCTGTTTGGTTGTTGCTAACCAAAGATTTGCTCCCGGGTCCTGGGTTCAGGAGAGGGGGGTGGGGCGGGAGTGGGGAATTTTCTTTCTTTTTTAAAGAGCCCTCATGAAAATTCATTGGTAAATCTCGCCTAATATTCACATGTTTGTATGCTGCTTTGCCTAATGGTTGCGTTTCTGGCCTGCTTGTGGACTTCCTGGAGCCAGCCAATTGCCTGCTATGGGAAACAGGAGGTTTGGCAAGGGAGGTCTCTGGCCTGATCCTGCAGAGCTCTCCTTGGGTTCTTTATGAGAGAGGGAGAGGGAGGAAGAGAGGCTTTAAAGGTTCTTTCCATGTCATGTACAGCAATGCGCCCCAAAGTCCGAGCGATCATGAGTTTGCTTCCATTTCACTCCCCGCTCACTTCCTTTGGTTCTAGGAGGAACTCAGGAGGGTCGCTCGGAAGAAAGTGCCTGTACCCAGAAATCTGGATCCGGATGACCAGTGGCAACTCCGAATGAAGTTCCTTGAGCAGGCGAAGAGTTATATTGGTGTCCCTTACGCACAGAAATACCATCAAGCCGGAAGTAAGAGCCATTTGCTTTCCCAGGCTGTTTTGTTTTCGAAAAGTGAGGGTGTAGGAGACTCCCTGTGACACCAAAATACTGCTGAAATAAGCAATCCGTCTGAACACTTTTCTTTTGTAAGGACGTCAAAAGAGTCCTGCTGGATGAGGCCCATCTAGTCCAGCATCTGGTTCTCACAGTGGCCGACCAGATGCCTGTGGGAAACTCGCTGGATGCTGGAGTTTCTTCTTACCTGGGGTGAATCTACACGCAGGGAAAGAAACACTATAAATAAGTAAGAAATTAAATCAGTGAAAGAAAAAAAACGCTATGGAAAATCGCTTAGAAATTATTTTGCTCTCTGGTGCCATCTGGTGTTGCATGCTGTTTCTTGACTAACGTAGCTGAGTCCCTGGTCTGCTCATCTGTTCCCTGTTGCTCATTTTCTTTCTGGACGCTCTGCTTGAGGTTGCCATTTTGCTTCAACAATATTCCACTTTCCAGCTGACCTTTGCTTCAATTTCTTCCCCAGCTCCAGAATACAACTCTCCGCTCTTCCTGGACTGCTGCGGGTTCATCCGGAGAGTAATGTGGGACCTGACGGAAGAGTTTGGCTTCTGCATGGGCTTAGGAAACCAAGCTTATCAGTATGACACTCTTCCTATTACATTACCCAGCGAGGAATACCTGAAACCAGGAGATCTCATCTTCATTTCAGGAACTTACTTTGACACACAACGTAATGTGGCCTGTGCTGTCCATCATACTCCTCTTCCTGTCCTTTTCTGAATCTTCCTCCCATCCTTTTGCCTTTCTTATCTCAAGCTCACCAGTTGTCGTTGGGTTTTTTTTGGGGGGGGATTTCCATGGGCACATTTCTATGTTTCAGCAGGTGCCATCTGAACACTTCTGTCCCTCCCATCCCTCAGGTCAACTTCTCTGCTCTGAAAAAGAAACTGAGCAAGCAGGAGCACACACACACACATACACACACACACACACACTCTTGGCTTTTCCAAGGGAACTGGGGAAAAGCCAGATCCAATAGACTTAATCGGAGCCTTGAAAAGCACAGTGAGTTGAAAAACGAAGTGGGAAAGAGTGTTGCTCTCCAAACTTCCTCCTTCGACTCTATGTACTTTTCCAAGGGAATTGAAGGTGGTGCGGGGAGCACTGAGCAGGGGAAGGCCACCAGGGGAAGGCCTTGCAAGCACTGCTGCACCCAAAAGGTGCCATGTTGGTGATATACCACATCCCCAGCAGCCATTTTATAATATGCCATACCCTCATGGCAGCCATTTTGTGATGTTTCGCATCGCCCAGGGCAGCCATTTCATGACCAACGCCAGCAAGCACTTCCTCAAAATTCCATATGTGCCTGATGGGCTCAAAATCTTGGCTTCGAAATGTTTTGCCACTCCATTCAGACACCGGTTTCTGTCTTCATCTGAACCCTTCAGCATACGCACACCCCTAATGGGACCACCTGAATCCTCTTTCTTCCTCTTCCTAGGGCAGGCGCTGAGGGGATTCTCCAGTGCCAGAATTTTGATGCATTGAGGCTCCCTTCCTCCTCACCCCCTTCCAGGTGTAGCTAAACACGGCAGTTTTCAAAGGCCGCTTTCCAAGACGTACTCCTTCCCTCTCTGCAGGAAAAAGGCAGCCCCACGACATTGTCCATGTGGAAATCTGGTTGGGGTATGGAGAGCGCAGCCTAGGGGCCAGGTGGAAACAGGGCAAATCACAAGTCTTTGATTCCTACAAGTTTGTCTCCAGCACCTATGGGGACATGGAGTACCACTTCAAATCCATCGAGACGTGGCTCCAAGGCATCTGTGTCAGGCAAGTGTCTGCCCTGTTGAATGCTGGGAGATTCGGGGCAGGCAAAAAGGAGGACTTCCCATGCAGCACTTAGTTAAATTATGGAACTTGCTCCTGCAGGAAGCAGCGGTGGCCACCAAGTTAATTGGCTTCAAAAGAGAGTTAGGCAAATCCACAGAGGAGAAGACGATCAGTGGCTACTAGCCATTATAACTATGTTCTACCTCTCCTGTCGAAGGCAGTAGTGCTCTGAATTCCACCTGCTAGGCATTGCAAGTGGAGAGAATATTGTGGCGCTCAGGAATCGCCCATCGGCTTCCCGTGATTGGCCGTTGCGAGAACAGATTAAATGTTTCAAATATCCCTGCACCTAGAAAAGTAGCAGGTCAAGGAAAGGCACCCTTTCAGATTGTGCAGAGAGAAGAGTGTTTCTCCCTCTCATATAACACTTAGAAACTCCTGGACATCCAATGAAGCTGTTGGATGATTTCCAATACATAAAAGTCCTTCTTCACGCAGCATATTGTTAAACTATGGAACTCCCTCCCACAGGAGGCAGAAACGGCCACCAACTTGGATGGCTTCAAAAGAGGATTAGATAAATTCATGGAGCTACCAGTCATAGCTGTCAACGTCTCCCTTTTTTAAAGGGAAATTCCCTTATTCCGAATAGGATTCCTCGCAAGAAAAGGGGAAAGTTGACAGCTATCCTACCAGTTGCTACTAGCCATGATGTCTTTGTTCTGCCTCCAATGCCAGAGGCATTATGCCTCTGAATACCAGCTGCTGGAAATCACAGGCGGGCAGAGTTGCCGCAACACTCACGTACAGCTCTATCAGGCTTCCCACAATGGACATCTGGTTGGCCCCTGAGAAAACTAGCGGGGCCATTGACACAATCCAGCCATTCTCATCTTACAGTCTTTCAATGGGGCACTCCCAGGGTCCCCGCTGAAAATTCATCTTCTGTCCGTCATGCATGCTAAATTTGGGGGGGGGGGGGTGTTTCTTCCAAACTTCCAAAGCGATGCCTAGTTTCCAAAAGGAAGCAGCAAGCGAGGTTTGTTTCGATCGCCTCCACAGCTCTGGACTTTGCAGCTCCCCGCCACCCTGCCATTGTCATTCCGTTGGCGTCGAGGACCATATAATTTTTCATCCCCAGCGCGGCGCCTCTGGAAATGGTCGACGCCCACCATTGTCTCCCGAAACTCTCCCTCCCCCCTTTCCCTCTCCTCGCTCCTGGTCTCCGGTGCCCTGGCCTCCGCCTGCGGATTGGAAATCAAAGGTGTCATTACAATTTCAAAGGCTCTGCCTGAGCCGCGCTTTAAGCTGCTGCTGCTCAGAGGAGAAGGAACAAATGATGATCTGAAAAGCTCGGTTGCAACCCAGAAAGGCCAGTGAACCTGGTGTGCGCAATACCAGCTGCCGTTCTGCAAAAGTGCTTGCGGGCCTAGCGGAGGCTGGTGCATTAGACCAACCTCAGTCTGCCCTGAGTTGGACCCCACCTGCTGGTCTTCTTAGTTCCACTCAGCCCAGAGGGTAGCCCTGTCTGTGTGCTTACTCCTGCTCCTTAATCTCAGCATTGCCACTTGTAGAACCCAGCAGGGAGGAAGATGAGGACAAGCCTAGCATTAGATGGCTACACCTGCTGTTGGTCTACCTGCCATCTTTCCTCACCAATATACCTGAAGGAGCGTCTCCCGCCCCCCATTGTTCTGCCTGGACACTGAGGTCCAGCGCCGAGGGCCTTCTGGCAGTTCCCTCATTGTGAGAAGCAAAGCTACAGGGAACCAGGCAGAGGGCCTTCTTGGTAGTGGCACCCACCCTGTGGAACACCCTCCCAGCAGATTTCAAAGAAATAAACAACTACAGTGGTACCTCGGGTTACATACGTTTCAGGTTACAGACTCCGCTAACCCAGAAATAGTACCTCGGGTTAAGAACTTTGCTTCAGGATGAGAACAGAAATCACGTGGTGGCGGTGCGGCAGCAGCGGGAAGCCCCATTAGCTAAAGTGGTGCTTCAGGTTAAGAACAGTTGCAGGTTAAGAACGGACCTCCGGAACGAATTAAGTACGTAACCAGAGGTACCACTGTATCTGACTTTTAGAAGACACTGAAGGCAGCCCTGTTTAGGGAAGTTTTTAATGCTTGATCTTTTACCGTGCTTTTAATATCCTGCTGGAAGCCACCCAAAGTGGCTGGGGAAACCCGCCAGATGGGCGGGGCGTAAATAATAAATTATTATTATTATATTATTATCACCAGTCTCAGTGGGCACTGAGAGGGTCTCTTGCAGTGATGCTGTTAAGGCCACACTCCCACTCAGGAGACCTGCAGATGGTCCGGATGTTGCATTATGCTTACAATCGCATAACTGGAAATTTGGGTTTGCGCAACTAAAGGGGATTACAGCACCCTAGCTGTAATTTGGACATTTGAAGACTTGCCCAAAGGTCACATGATCCAGGCAGTTCCAGCGACCTAGACGTTGTTTCAGAGGCTTTGAAGAATAAAGTGGTTTCGGGCCATTCCTTGTTCCTCTAGTTTGTAGACCCAGAATTGTTACATATCATTAAGTGCAGGATGGGGAATGATCTGGGTCCACACCCTGTCCTCCAGAGAGCATATCAGAATCATGATGGTATCACCATCCCAAAAGCAAATCAGGTATGACTTCCCCAGAAACCAATAAGAGAGAACGTTCCATCAATACCGTAGACTAACCTCTGCATAAGCAATGTGCAAGGGAATCAGGATGAATGCTCAATAAACAGGTCATCCGGAAGAAGCCTTCAATAGACTTGCCACATATTGCAGTCAGAGGAAGGACTTAAGCTCTTCGGAATAAGGCCAAAGGCTTATCTAGTCCAGCATCCTCTTCTCGTGGTGGTCAGCCAGGTGTCCCAGTGGAAAGTCTGCGATTAGGACCTGACTTTAGCAGCCCTCGCCCCATTTGCAGTTCCAGCAACTGGTATTATTTAGAGACAATTTGCCTCTGACAGTGAAGGTTCAACATAGCCATTGTGGCTAGTAGCCATTGGAGAGTCACCATGAATTTGACTAAGAGCTCATCCACACTTACTTTTGCTCAGGTAACAGGTCTGGGCTTTCATTTTCTTTCTTTTTTTATAAAAAAAAAATATTGGATTATTTCTTTTTTACATAAAGTACAGTAAGAATTAGGCTAATCTACAAAACAGGAATAATAATAATAATAATAATACCAGAGAAAAAAGAGAAGAAAGAAAGAGAAAGAAAATACCCATAAGGCCCTTTACCATATTTATATCATATATCCTGTCATTTTCCCACATGTGGAGAGGTAGAGACACACACCCCCCCATCTCCCACTTTCCAGGTCCATATCTGAGTGCTGGTGTTTTGCTGCTGTTTTTTCCCCTGGTGAAAACTTGCTCTTTACTGCTGAATTAGAGCAAATGGCAATTCCTAGTTGCCATTTGCTCCAATTCAGTATTAAAGAGCGGGTTTTCATGGGGGAGGCGGGGTCAGGGGAGGAAGCGCTGGGGCACTGTGCTTTAAAACAGGGGCCGGCAAGGTTTACCTTGCCAGGGGTGGTTCACTCCAGCAGAGATCCCTCTGTGGGCCTGCGATATCCGGTGTTTGCATCTGCACAGACACGATTTCCAGTGTCTGCACATGCGCAGACACGATTTCCGGCACCGCAAAAGCAAGTTCCCGTGCCACACTGCACCAGTTTAGCACAGCTGAGCGGGCTACTTGGTTCAGGGGCAGCTCGTGGGCTGGTTAAATGACCCCCATGGGCCGCTTGTGGCCCATGGGCCTTAGGTTGCCAGCCCCTGCTTTAAAACGTGGACCTGTTTCTAAAAAGCACAGGGCAAAAGGTAAGAATGGGGGAGCCCAAATCCTCTTCTTAAGCCATCCCAGTTGGTGGCCGTCGCTACCTTCCATGGGAGCGAATTCCAGAGTTTGACCATGGAGACCTCACACCAAAGGAATCTTGCTATGAGCATGCGCACAATCACAATCAAGTTGCCTGTAGAGGTGGCGGCTTTTCAATGTGCACTGCTGATGTGAACGGGGGCGGGACATGACCTGGGACTCTGTGCCAACGGGGCATGCACAGAGCTCCGTACAAAACCCAGCAGGTTCCCAATGCCCTTGGTGTTGCCAGGATCTACGCTCAGCTGCCCCGTGTGGCGAGCCTTTGAACTGCAGGTGGCAGCCTTCTCTGCGAAGAACCTTCAGGCCCCGGACTGACTCCGCCCACTCAGGCTTCCGCAGCCAATTCCAAACTCACTTGTTTTTCATTATGAGTGACGGGGAAGGGCAGATCTTCCCCAGGTAGGGCTGGGAAACACCTGGAGCACCACTGCCAGTCAGAGTAGACGATAATGAGTTTGATGGACCAAGGCCATCATTGTATAGATTTGTGAAGTCCTGCTGTCATTCTGCCTTCCAGCATTCCAGAGTGGAACGTTTCCTGTGGCAATTTATTGGGATGCCTTGGAACAAGCTTGGCACACCACTGGCACATGGTAGCGAGGACTTTTCATGATGTCCAGTGCCAGCCCTGTTCTGATAGGGCCTATGTGCTTCCATCTCCGCTGCCACTCCACTTTCTCTTTCGTTCCATCCCCTGGCCCAGTACTGACTGCCATTTTGATTTCCCACAATGCCTCTGGCTCGCATTGACCCAGGGCATTGTGGGAGGCCGGGCAAAGGCCTGCCGGGACTCAGAAGAGTCCACTGTGCCACTGCAAAGCTGGAGCCCTCAAACACATGCACCACACAGTCCCCGGGGCAGAAATCAAGCCTGCTCACTAATGCAGGAAATCCTTCACAATTCTAGCAACAGTTCCTAAGCAGCAGTTGCTAGGCGACTGGCCCTTGTTGATAGTGCTGAGACCTGCCTTTGAGCTGCCCAGGAAGAGGGAAAATAGTTTGCTGCCTATAGATGCTCAGAGTGCCAGGGCTGGGCTGCTTGAGACGCTGGTGTTGCCTGAGCGCAGAGCAAAAAACACACGCCGAGCCTCCGAAACCCCGAGCCTTCTTGGGAAGCAGGGAGTTTGGCCGGCTCTAGACTTCCGTATGGCTCGGCTGGAATACAAACCCACAAATGCTTTATTAAAGCATTTAGGGCGTGCCAAGTTAAGGTTAGAGCTTCTGTTACTTTGCTTTCTGTTTGGGTTGGGACTTCGTTTATTTATCACATAGGCAAGCTGCCTTACCCTGAGTCGGATCATTGGTCCACTTAGCTCAGTACTGTCTACACTGACTGGCAGCAGCAGCTGTCCAGGGTTTCAGACAGGGGTCTCTCCCAGCCAGGGATTGAACTTGGGACCTTCTGCATGCAAAGCAGATACTCTGCTACTGAGCTTTGGCTCTTCCATTAGGAAATGGGAACGCAGAAGGCTCCCTGGTGGGGAGTCAGACCATTGGGCCATCTAGTTGTGTAGTGTCTAGGGAGAGCCCTATTCCCTTCATGTGTTGCAATTCCCAGAGTGGCCTAACAACCAATCCCTCTTCACAGGGAACTCTGGGAACTGTAGTTCTTTCATGGGAATAGGAGGTTTCCTAACAACTCTCAGCACTCAGTGCAAAACACATCTCCCAGAATTCTTTGGGGGGGAGCCCTGGCTGTTTAAAGTGGTATTAGGTAAAGGTAAAGGGACCCCTGACCATTAGGTCCAGTCGTGACCGACTCTGGGGTTGCGGCGCTCATCTTGCTTTATTGGCCTAGGGAGCCAGCGTACAGCTTCCAGGTCATGTGGCCAGCATGACTTAGCCGCTTCTGGCAAACCAGAGCAGCACACGGAAACGCCAGTTACCTTCCCGCCGGAGCGGTACCTATTTATCTACTTGCACTTTGACGTGCTTTCGAACTGCTAGGTTGGCAGGAGCAGGGACCAAGCAACGGGAGCTCACCCCATTGCGGGGATTCAAACCGCATTGTTCTCTCCCCGTCCCCATTTTATTGCCACAACAACCTTGTAGGGTAGGCCACGCTGAGGCAGGGGCTGCCCCAAGGCCACTCCGGTGAGCTTCACGGCGGGGTGAGGGATTCAAACCCTGGTCTCTTCCGCATTGGCTCCATTGCTATCTGAACTTGCAGTTCCTCTTTGGTTATTTTCACAGCCACTGTCCGGAGCACAGATGGGCATCGTCCATGGAGCTCCCCAGCAAGCGATCAATCTTCTGTCTTCCAAGTGAACAAGGCGAGGATATGGGCGCTGAGGAAAGCAGGCCGCAGCCTCCGCTGAGGTCGAAAGAGATGGCCCTCAGACTGGAGCCCATCGCAGAGACCGTCAGCAACTTTGAACTGAGCAGCATTGAGCAAGCGGAGGCCGTGGGCCTCCAGGGTCCCTCCAGAATGAATTTGGGGGACCTTGAGACAAACCCAATTAAAGGAGACCCGGTTACAGGGACTGGCCGAGCCCAGAGACCATCTCTGGAAAGGACCCCGCTGGAGGCTGCCGGCCCGAGGGCGGGAGGCAGCGAGGTTTCGCTGGAGGGGAGCTCGTCCCAGGAGGAAGGAGGGTGTGAGGAGGGTCCTGCCCATGGCCAGGAAGCCGGCGCAGAGGCGAGGCCGCCCGGGCCCACTCAGCACTCCGTCAGAAACCCACTCCCAATGTCCCACTCCAGCTTGAAGGTAAACTCCAAGGGGGTCTTAGCGGGCGGCGCTGGCAAGCGGAGGAAGAAGCGCAGAGGACAAGGAGGTAATCAGAGCCCTTGAGGGATCTCCAGGGGTGGCACCAGGAGAATCCCAGGTTAGAGAAGCAGGGTGCGGGGGGAGGACAACCGACCCTAGCAATGCCCACCTCACCTCTACTGGTTGGGCGCAGGGGAGTGGTGGGAGGAACCAGCTGGGGAACCACCAGAGGTAATGGGGCAATGAGGAATGGTCCGAGGGAGACAGAGGAGTGGCAGCTTGTCACAGCAGGAGGGGGAGACACCCTTGACTCTTCACCAGCCTGACTCATCTCTGCCTCTTGGCCTCCTCCTATTCCCCTGCTTCATGTCCGCCTCTGATTCTGGACTCTCCCAGCTCACAAAGCCCTGCTACCTCCTCAGCTTGCAACACCTCCTCTTCCCGGTCTTCTCTGGGACTCCCAGTAGTCCTACCACCACTTCCTGGGCTCCGAGTCGTCTTCCCTTGGGGGTTCCTCAGCTGGTTCTTCCCACCGTTCCTCAGTGTCCGGTCTGCCCATGACACCACCCTACTTTTGGCTTGGGTTGGCCTCTCTGAAAACCATCCCTCCTACCCTGTAAGTGGCGTCCACACAACAGGCTGCTTGCACCCTTTGGGAAAAAACAAAACCCCAAGTGTCATTACTCTCTTAAATTGTTACCCGCCTTCCACTTTGAGGCCTGTCCCAGGGCAAGTTGTGACAATGGAAAATACAGTTTGAAGGGTCTAAAAACTTCCAATATTACCACCCAAAAACAGGGCGAGGATTAGCAATGGACACAACCTTATAGCTTGCACCAAATGCTAATCCTACTCAGAGTAGACCCATTGAAACGCATGGACATGGCTAACTTGGGTCTGTTGATTTCAGTGGGTTTGTTCTGGGTAAGACTGACTAGCACTGGATACAACCCAGTGTGGCAGAGTCAACTAAGTTGCTGCACTGATGGAAGCCGGCGCAACAGAACCTGCTAGCACAACATGACTCTCTCCCCTGTCCTTCCCTTGCGCCCCCCCCCCGGAGCTGCTTGAGAGATTTGACGAACCCCCAGAATAGCCCATGGAGGAGGAGAGGCAGGATCATCTGGCCCAGATGACTTCTGTTGTCAGGCAGGCCAGCAAGACAATGTCTGAAAAGGGAGCTGCAAAAATGGCATATTATACTGTACAACTCGTGCTTCCAGTTGCCAGCAGATAAGGTGGGCATTGCCAGAGGCTGATATTCATGGGACTCACCAGGTCTGCTTCCATGCATTTCATCTCAAATGGATCAGTTTTGGGACTGTATTCCACATATCCGCTCAGCGTCTATCCAAAAAAGGCAAAAAAGAAAAAAGGCAGAGGCTTCGTTCTCCCTCCCCTTGCCAAGAACTTCATAAAACCGAAATCGTCCAAGTGAGACTTATAAAAGAGCAAATTAGAAATATGGGGAAGGGGTATATAAAAACAGGTCCCATTAGCAGGCAATTTGGCTAGAAGCGAAGATGGTAGCTTCATTAATAGGGCAATTTAGCTGAGGGGGTTTTTTAGAGGGGAGGGGCAGGTGTGTGTGCGCGCGCCACAAATATTTGTATGCTATAAAAATGCAAAAAGACAAAGACAAAGCCCTGTTATTTTATTTCCCTGGCAATATTGGTTTGCTAATTGTCCTATTACAGTCCTGGCAATAAAGTGGATATTGGTTTATCGCAAAAGAGTGCAGGTTGCAGACATTTGAATAAAAGGAATAGCACCTGGAACTGTGCAGAAATTGAGTTTGAAACAATGGAATAATTTGAGGCCACCTGGCAATGTTGAGAACATAGGAAGAACCCTACTGGATCAAGCCAAAGGCCCGTCTAGTCCCAACATCCTGTTTTCCCACATTGGCCAATCAATGGCTCCAGGAAGCTGCCAGGTGGGGTGTGAAGGCAGCAGCCCCCTCTCACTGTTACTCATAAGAGCAGCCCTGCTGGATCAGACCAAAGGCCCCTCCTGTTTTCACAGTGGCAAAGGCCTCTGTGAAGCCTGCAAGCAACAGAGCTCTACTGACTTGCATTTCCCAGCAACTGCCATTCAGAGGCACACTGCCTCTGCCAGCCAGACCAATTGGGGCAGGGGCACCAGGTTGACCCCCACATTGGGGTCATGCCCAGTGGGACATACCGCTGGGAGAAGGAGGCGGAAGGCGGTCCTTGCTTGGCTTCCTCCTCCCCGCATGGGGAGTTAGTCATGATGATTACCGTATTTTTCGCTCTACAAGACGCACTTTTCCCCTCCTAAAAAGTAAGGGGAAATGTGTGTGCGTCTTATGGAGCGAATGCAGGCTGCGCAGCTATCCCAGAAGCCAGAACAGCAAGAGGGATCGTTGCTTTCACTGTGCAGCGATCCCTCTTGCTGTTCTGGCTTCTGAGATTCAGAATTTTTTTTTTCTTGTTTTCCTCCTCCAAAAACTAGGTGCGTCTTATGGTCTGGTGCATCTTATAGAGCGAAAAATATGGTAATTTCAGAGAGTCTGCTTTGAGGAGGTCTAGCAGTAGCCACAACTCAACAGTAGCCTTCCCCTCAACCTTTCTCCTCCCTTAAGTGCAACATTTCAAATTCTGGACAGACAACCTTTCTCTTAACTGGAGGCACCAGGGATGGAACCGGTGACCTTTGGCCTTTGGCCCTTCCCCCAAAGTTGACATACGGCTGGGATAGGTGGAGCCCAGGTTAGGGCGGAGCCAAGATGGAACCATATGGGCTCAGGGGCGGAGCCTGGCACAGTCTGCTGGGTCTCTGTCGGAATCTGGATGGAATCAGGAGGCGGAGGAGATCCAGGGCAGAGCAGAATGCAGATTTGACTGCTTTTCAGACTCCAGTACTCATTTGCATTATAGAACAAAAGTTTTGCAGGCAGAACCAATACAATCATAGCTGGTTAGGAATCAGGGATGGAATCAGCACCTGGTAGCATTGGACAGCTCCTTGGGTCAAGCCACTTGACAGGGTCCACCATTAATTTATCTGCCCTGGCTGAGTCCTTGAAGCTGCACTGGGTTGCTGGGTCTAGCTGCCATCTGGATTTCCCACATGGCCTGGCTGCCTCCTCCCTATGAGTAGAGCATCTCTCTGGCTTCAGTTTATATAAGACGATTCCAAACTCAAAACCTCTGCCCAAACTTTTTGGGTGGTATCCTGTTGACGCACTGAAATTACTGAACCTCGGTTTGCCAGTGGGTCTGCTCTGAGCGGGACTAGAACAGGATGTAACCCCTTGCTTCCCATTCTCAAATGGAGGGAGCTGCTAGCCCTCATGTTGCGCCATGTTAAACATGGATTTACGAAGCAGCGTATCCCCAAAGGGCCTACAAGGCTTCCCAGTGCTTTGCCTGTCGTGCTTAGCGTTGCTAAGTCTGAGCACAGGATGTTAAATTTGGTAGATAGTCTTAATTTCTAATTTTTAGGGAGACATTTCAAGAGAGGACGAGTCTAAGGAAAGTCATTGCTCTTTACTGTACAGTCTAGCACCTGAATTCGGTGCTTGCTCCCTTCTTTCGCCACAACGGAAGATAAAAGCCAGAACGGTACATGCCCAACAATACAACCAGCAGCTGGTATTTTTAAAACCCAAATTAATACTTTGAATACACGACGGAGGGGGCGGGGAGGATTGTGGTAATAATTAGCCACCAAGAGAGGTGGAGGGGGGGTGAAACTACAAATGCAAAGTCTGGGAGGGAGAAAGGTTGGGGGCTTATGCTTTAATAATGTGTGTCAAAATATATACAGCGAGCCTGAAAGTGCGTCTTTAATCTTGAAAGGGAAGAATCCCGGGGGACAGCCCTCTTTGATCTCCTTATGTTTGTAATTACGGAGCCTTCCCGTATTAGGCAGAGACGGGGACGTGTTTCAACGGAACGGGAGCTCCTTCCCCTCTCGCGCCTCCTGTCACTGATGTTGTGTATCTCTCGAGCCAGGGTTTCAGGATAAAGTGTCTCAAAATGGCTCTTAACAGCCACTGCCGTTGTGTGTGGGGGGGGGGGAGCCAGGAGCAGCAATGGAGGTGGAGGGGTGTGTGAGAAAAGAAGCAGAAAAAGAGAGAGGTGATTAAAAAATCAGCCCACAGCAGCTATTCAGACATGGCTGCTGTGTTTTCATCAAGGATATGCAGTTAGTCCCCTGGGTCCTTCTCATGCATTCGCTCGTTTTCCTCTGCCCTCCTCTTCCCATCTTCCTTATGTGTCATGCCTTCTTAGATTGTAAGCCTGAAGGCAAGGACTGTAGGTTAAAAATAAATAAATCTGTAAGCTGTTTTGGCTGAAGGGCTGAGTATGATATTCCCTTTAAAAATAAAAATTCAATAGTGACAGAGAGATACACAGAGAGAAAACAATGTAATTAAATGAAAATGAAAATTACACCCCCCCACACACACACGATACACATTTGGGTATTCTGGGGTTAATATAACAAACAACCTAAACAAACTTTGCGAAGTTAATGTTATACCCCTTATATGAGTAGAATATAAATACTAGGGCTGCGCATGCACAACAGACCTGATCCAGGGCCCTGATCCAGACCCCCAAATCACTGGGACCTGGGCTGGACCTGGGACCACCCAACCCAACCCAGACTCAGTCCTGAATCAATCTGAGGGCAAGGCTGGTGTTTAATTAGGGCTCTGGTCGGTTTGTTATAAAACACATCTGGGGTATAGCATATTCAGCTTCCTCTGATTATCACAGTGCAGGGTTAAAAAGGAATTTAGTGGGACTATGTTGTGTTGTTGTTGCTGTTGATATTAATATTTAAATTTGTTTACTGTCCTATTCCCACAAGTCCCAGGGAGGTTGCTATGTACCAGATCTGGTTGAATCCTGGATCCTGAACCAAATCAGACTGATTTGGGTCAAGCCAGAATTCGGCAAGATTGGGTTGAGGGAGCCCCAGAACATCCCAGGTTGTTTGGGTACACCTTGAAAGCTCCACTGGTGGAAGAATGTAATGGGGGTTGGGCGAAGAGACACAGGCATCCTCACTACAGGGGTTAAATTCAGATCAGGGCAAAAGCCAGGTCCAGCCCTCAAATTCAGGACCGATCCAACTGAAGCAGCTGCTTATGACATCACAATCTTTGCTGTTGTTCACTTATGTTGATCTGCAAAGGAGGAAAGTCACATAATGATAAGCTGAACGCCCTGGAGGAGACAGTAATTAATAAAGTATGCAAAATAAGAAAATAGGTAGTGGAGTGATTAAGTCATTATGCAAACCTCTGTTTGCATGGAGATCAAACTAGCTGCACACGGTGAGCCATATTGCAGCATTGCCGTCTACACAAGGATATTTGAGACGGGAGAGAGAAATTTGGTTCAGTTTGCATTTAAAGGAGAGTCTAGCAAACCTGCACTTTCTGAAAGCAGAAGTGAGCTGAATCAACCATCCTTCAAAATCTGTACTTCTCTGAATGTTGCAGTGCATTTATCCAGCCAAACTATGGGAACAAAAATGCATCTACAGTGGTACCTCTGGTTATGAACTTAATTCGTTCTGGAGGTCCATTCTTAACCTGAAACTGCTCTTAACCTGAGGTACCACTTTAGGTAATGGGGCCTCCCACCACCGCAGTGCCGCCGCCACGCGATTTCTGTTCTCATCCTGAGGTAAACTTCTTAACCCAAGCTACTACTTCCGGGTTAGCGGAGTCTGTAACCCAAAGTGTTTGTAACCTGAGGTGTTCGTAACCCGAGGTACCACTGTACTAGGATAAAGCATGTATGAAAATGTGTATGTTTTTGAAGATAACATCTGGGAAAATATAAATATGCCTTGAAATACTGGGCGGATTAGGCAAAACGGCAAAGAAAAATGTGTCTGTTAGGAGAAATTTGCACTGAAATGCAGACAAATTTCCATGAGGACTTAAAAAAAAAACCCACACAGATGCGAATATGAATATTATTTATTTGTGTGGCTGAAGCCGTTGCAGAAACCCAAAATGCATAAAACAGAATAAATTACAGTACGCAGTTAAAATAATCATGAAAGCCAGACATTCCATCAGATAAGAGTTTTCTCCCCTGAAGCATTTCACTGATCATCCCCACAAACTTTTCTCCTTAGAATTGCCACTCTAAAGGCTGCACAGGCCGCCTTTTCAGAACTGTAGCGTGACCTGCTCCCTAATAAAAAGTTGATCAGATACCCAATTGTATCCAGTTGATTTCTCAACTAGGAGATTTAAATCTTTGAACAAGGCTGCTCATGAATCCTCACAGATTGGAAAACCAGTAAGTAGCCTGGTAAATCTTCAGGCGCATTCCCCCTGCACGTGGGCAAATGCTCTCTTCATAGGGGATCCGTCGATAGCAGCCTTCAGCTATGGCAGAGTGCATAGACTGGAACCGCAGAACTATAAAGGCTTTTCTTTGACATTTGTTGTGCTTGCTACACAGCGGGGGCGAGGAATCTGAACGGGTTGTTTGGCATACCGTGGGGGACATTGGGACAGGCAGGCAGGAGTGCGATCAGCACAAAAAGCCGTGCTTCAAAATACAAGATTTCATGCGGGGAGAAGCCGTCGCAAACGATGCAGAGAACTGAGCTAAAGGCTGGGAAAATGCAAAACGCAGATGAATCAAAATGGACCGATTCACTCATCCCCAATGGACATATTGGATTTTGGAAATGGAGCTCTCTTAAAGCGCCCTCCCCAAGTGCTTTTGGCATAAACCTTCATCCTGGCCTGAAGCCAAGGAGGTGTAATTTATTTTCCTCACTGCCACTCCTCTGGCCTCTTCTGTCCTTCCAGTCTCTCTCTCCATTGGCTGTTAAAACGTTAGACTGTAAGCTCCTAGAGGGCGGAGGACTGTTGCCATCTGCTTAGCCTGTTAAAGCATCAAGGTACAGCATTGATGGTGAGCGAAAACCATTGCCATTTTGTACCCAATGCCAACCTTACTCTAAACAGCCTCAGCCCAGTATACCTGAAGGAGCTTCTCCACCCCCATCATTCAGCCCGGCCACTGAGGTCCAGCTCTGAGGGCCTTCTGGGGGTTCCCTCCCTGCGAGAAAAGAGGTTACAGGGAACTAGGCAGAGGGCCGCCTTGGTAGTGGCGCCTGCGCTGTGGATGTCAAGGAAATAAACAACTATCTGACTTTGAGAAGACATCTGAAGGCAGCCCTATTTAGGGAAGTTTATAATGACTGGTGTTTTATTGTGTTTTTAATATCCTACTGGAAGCCACCCAGAGTGGCTGGAGAGAGGCCCGGACAGATGTGTGGGGTATAAGTAAATAACAACAGCAGCAACAGCAACAACAACTCTGAGTAGACCCACTGAAGCCTGTGCCCATGATTAACTTAATTCCAACCAGTGCACTCTGAGTAGGACTTAATTGACTGCAACCCATATTAAATAAACGAATTGTGGATTCAGGCCCGTGGCCCATCTCCCTCAGTATTGTCAACACTGACCGGCAGCGACTGTCCAGGGTTTCTGACAGGGGACAGCACTACTTGGGGATTAAACCTGGGACCTTCTGCATGCCAGGCAGGTGCTCTGCCCACTGAAGGAAGCTGCCTTACGCAGAGGGCTCAGCTGTCTTATTACTGCCCGCTCTGACTGGCAGCCGCTTTTCACAGGATGGAAGCAGAGGCAGGTTCCCAGTCACACCCCCTCCTCACTTGGCCAGCCAGGGGAGAGTTCTGGAGAGGGCGGGGCACCTGAGTCAACAGGTGACATCACAGCCTCCCCATTATGATCTGCGTGCGAGTCAGCTTCTAGAGGATATGGCTTCAGAGCGGGAAGGAGCCTCAACACCGACTCCCCTTTCACAAAAGGTCTGCAAGAAGAAGCTCTACAGCTTCCCGCCTCTCTTGACACTTCGAAGACCAACGTGCTTCTCAGGTCAGCCCCACAGCCCCAGATCCCAACAGAAACCACCTTGACACCCCACTCCCACCCACCTCTGGCTGCCCTCCCAATGGGATCGGAAGGGCAAGGGGTGGCGGGGCCACACACACACCTCAATTTTGGAGGTTGGGGGACCCCAGGCAGAAAATCCCACAAGCACTTCTCCCTCACAAATGCAGCAATAAATTAGGCAACCGCTCCCGACACCCAAAATCAACCACCTGAAGCAGCCTCTGCACTCGCCTAATGGTAGAGCCGGGCCCTGCAAAGGGATAGTTGTATGACAAGACCGTTTCCACTTTGGAGGAAGCTGCCCCAAGTGGATTTTTTTAAAAAAAGAAATCTTTAATTTTCCACAAGCCTTCCCTTCTTGAAGACACAGCTTTGCTCTTGAAGACAGAAAGCGCCTCTTCATTAAGCGGCGAGAGGCAGTCGAAAGAACTAATGAGCCTCGAGTGGAGATTCTCCCTTGGCCAGGCGACGTTTGGCTCAAGAGCTTTGATTAAATAATTAAATGAGCCGATGTGCAGGGAAGGAGCAGCTCAAAGTGCCAAACTCTTCAATGAGCCATCGGAAGGGATCTCAGAGGCTATTTAGGCCAGCCCCATTTAGCCAATGCAGGAAGTCCACTATTACAGTGTCCCTTCACAGGTAAAATCTGCTGCGAGAGTATCCCTGATTGGTAAGATCCTCACTACAGGATCCCTGATAGGTAAAATCTGCTGCTAGAGGGAGCCGGCCATTTTCTGATTTAAAACATCTAGCAATGTGGAATCCATCACCTTGCATTGAAAGAGCTTGTGCCTCCATCCATTCAATTTTTGAAATTGGCGACAAAGTGTGGCTATATTACATTTTGTGATTAGCTTCATCTTGGGAACCCCTGCCAGAAGCCCATTGGCATCACTGCTCCACTTTAATTTGATTTATTGAAATTCTTATAGACCACACTTTTTATATATAAACAACAACAACACACACAGAGAGAGAGAGAGAGCGTGCAAGGCTGTATACGACATAAACAGTTCCATTCTGATAAACATCCATTAAAATCATTGATAAATACTAGCCGGTAAAAAGAAAATCAGCATCAAAGGCCACTGAATAACACAATTTTTCAGAGGCATCCCAAAGAAGGCAGGAATGAATCTTGCTGAACCTCCATTGGCAGGCAGTTCCACAAGACAAGGCCCACCACATTAAAAGCTTGGTCCCTTGTAAAGGCTGACTGAACCTCAGGGGCCTGAGGAACCACAAGAATGCCCATCAGAGGATCTTCGTGATCTGCACATCTTTCAATTCAACCGTTCTTCAAGGCACTGGAGGAATTATGTAAAAGAGAGAGCTGTAAGCGGAGATATTTATCCCGGGGCCCATCGGTACTGTCCACATAAAGCAGTATCATGGCTTCTCCAAAGAATCCTGGGAGTTGTAGTTTGCTGGGTGTGCTGAGAGCTGTTAGGAGCCCCCCTATTCCCACCACAGACCAGTCTAAAGTTATTGAGGAGCAGGGAATTTGAGCCCTGGTCTCTACTACATCCTAGGCTGGCACTCTAACCACTCGGCCGCGTTGGCTTTCAAAACAAGAGCCAGCGCCCACCCGGTTCTGACCAAATTGCTCTGGCTTATGTAGGATGGATGGATGAAAGGCCTTTGGATGCCAGTGAAAGAGCAGCCGCCATCAGCTTAGGCTTCCGTTGGTATCCGTACTATACCGAAGCAGGTGAGGCCCGCAAGGGGAGAGCCGCGGCGGGAAGACGCCTGGGAAATGGCAGGCGGAGGGTTAAAAGCGCCCCGTCCAATAGGCAAAGAGGTGAGCAAAGAGACTGCCTCTAGCACCAACCTGAGATGGGCCTGTGATGGCTGGTAGGGCGGAAGGGGCGCCCAGAGTAGGCGGAGCCAGTGCAGATGGCAGGCGGGGCCGGAGCCAATGGCAGGTGGCGCCGACTGATGGTCCCTCCCCACTGAGTTTTGCAAGGGCCAAAGAGAGGCAGAAGATGAATGGGGAGGGCTGGTTGCATGAAAACAGGCTGGTGGGAGAGGGCTCCATTCACTCACAATGGGCCACCTCCACACTTGCTCCAACACACCTCAAATTACCCACATGCTGCAATTGGGCTTGGAAAAAAGTCTTCAATTAGCAAAAGAAAACTTATTTGGAGTCTAAGTTTGGAGGGTGGGGCAAAGACAGGGGATGGCAGCCCAGGCACTACTATTAGAATAATGTGTTTGTGGGAGGGGAGGTTTATTGTTTTGTTTTCATTTTTAACTATTTATTTTGTGCTTCTATCCTGTATTTTTATCTTGTGAACCCCTCTGAGATCTTCCAATGAAGCATGGTATAACAAAAAGAATTAGAATTAGAATTAGAATTTATATACCACCCTATAAGGGACGCGGGTGGCGCTGTGGGTTAAACCACTGAGCCTAGGACTTGCCAATCAGAAGGTCGGCAGTTCGAATCCCCGTGACGGGGTGAGCTCCCATTGCTTGGTCCCTGCTCCTGCCAACCTAGCAGTTCGAAAGCACGTCAAAGTGCAAGTAGATAAATAGGTACCACTCCAGCGAGAAGGTAAACGGCCTTTCTGTGTGCTGCTCTGGTTCGCCAGAAGCGGCTTAGTCATGCTGGCCACATGACCCGGAAGCTGTACGCCGGCTCCCTCGGCCAATAAAGCGAGATGAGCGCTGCAACTCCAGAGTCGGCCACGAATAGACCTAATGGCCAGGGGTCCCTTTACCTTTACCTTTACCACCATATAGCCTGAGGTCTCAGGGCGGTTCACAGAACAAAAATCAAAATATAAAACCACAAAATATATAATCAAAATAAAAACAACAACCTAATAACCCCACCCCCTCAAAATTATTAAAATTATTTAAAAAAACTAATACTAATAGCAGGCAGCGAAAAGTCGTGTTATCCAAATGAGTTCTACTCAGTGCTTGGCTGATTGTCCCATAACTTTGGGCTCAGTACCTTTTCGCCCGCCTAAACAAAGCACCACTAAAGTTTCCATTTTGTTAGGTGAGGTTTATCGAGTGGGATTCTTGAATTTATGTATCGCTTCCCATTACCAAAAAATAAATAAAACCCACCCAACTCCCCAAGCGATTTTCAAGCAAGTAAAGAATGCGGTCATAAAATCACACGGACGTATTAAAAACAGATTTAGCAGTACAATCATATCAGTGATGCTGCCCAGATGGCCAGGAAAACAAAACAAAATATTCTTGGGCTGGCTCATAAATAATGACAAGGCTGGAGCCAGGCGTACCTGCTGCCCAAGCAATGGCATTTTAATCTCGGAAATCCATCTGAGGCTTAAGACAGCTGCTTATTGGATTTGCAGATTATGGTAGAAATGAATATCTAACTATTAACTATGAGAAGTCAAAGGTTTCCACATGGACAGCCAAGTATTCCTGGACTGTGAATGTCCACAGACTAGACCAAGCCAGTTTTTATGAGTCTCAGGTAGAAAAGGACAAAAGTGTCAATTTCAGTTGCCATATTTCTTTTTCAAAAAATGATCCCCACGGAAATTTATCAGTGTACATTCCCCTTAATATACACAGTTCTCTATTCAGATTTGCCTGATATGTCTGTCTTTCTCTTTTTTGCAAGCAATTTCCCTAATATAATGCATTTTTGTTTGTTTTCACTCATAATTGCCTTCTTATGGACACCTTTCCTCCATGCATAAATTTTTGGTCCACATTTTGTGGCTGCAGAACTGCCTTGCAAAATTCAGAAAAGTGTGGCGATGAGCTAGATGGACCGATTGTCCGAATTTGCTGAAGTGCAAATTAGGTAAAGGTAAAGGGACCCCTGACCATTAGGTCCAGTCGTGGCTGACTCTGGGGTTGTGGCGCTCATCTCGCTTTATTGGCCGAGGGAGCCGGCGTACAGCTTCCAGGTCATGTGGCCAGCATGACTGAGCCGCTTCTGGTGAACCAGAGCAGCGCACAGAAACGCCATTTACCTTCCCACTGTTGTGGTACCTATTTATCTACTTGCACTTTGGTGTGCTTTTGAACTGCTAGGTTGGCAGGAGCAGGGACTGAGCAACGGGAGCTCACCCCGTCGCGGGGATTCGAACCGCTGACCTTCTGATCGGCAAGTCCTAGGCTCTGTGGTTTAACCCACAGCGCCACCCGCGTCCCTGCAAATTAGGTAGGGTAGTGTTAAAATGCAAACCAAACTGAATTACTCCCCACCACCACCACAACATCTGATCTCGGGCTGCATTTCATGAAAAGACCCGAGTGGAAAGTGCAGGATAATTACAAAAGCTCAAAGCAGAACCTTCAATGGGTGCATTTCTTTTGGGGAATGGCCACAGCTTAGGGGCAGAGATTTGCATTCAAGACGTCCCAGGTTCAATACTTAAAAGCATCTCCAGGTAGGTCTGGGATTGTCCCCTGCCTGAAACCCTGGAGAGCTGCTGCCGGTCAGTGTAGACAATACTGAGCTCGATGGACCAATGGTAAAAAGCGGCTTCCTTTGTTCCTAGGGGACAGTTGTGACCCAGATTTTCAACCTAGTTTCCAGGACTTAGCAAAGAATTCTGTCCTCCTTTCTCTGAACTTTATTGAATCCACCCACTCGTGTTTCTGGTGCTGCCCTCGATTTGGAAGCTGGCTGTGTCTCATTAAATAACTTGGCTTGGGCGCCTCCTGTTCATTATTGGCAGCAAATTGGCTGCTCTGCCTCTCAAAATGCTCTGGCAGATCAGGTGCTGGTCGACTCAAAGAGCGAACTAATGGGCAGAAAGGTGTGCGGTCCCTTTCTCTCTCTGAAAAGCAAGCTCTTCTCTTAGTGGCAGGCTAAGTTGAGGAGCAAGCAGAAGGTCTCAGGTTCAATCCCCGGTCTCTCCAGGTACGGCCGGGAGAGAACTTTATCTGAAACCCTGGAAAGCCACTGTCAATCAGTGTAGACAGTCATAAACTAGATGGACCAATAGTTTCACTCCATATAATCCAGCTTCCTACATCTTAAGGGAAGGGCCTTAGTTCACTTGCTTTGCATGCAGAATGTTTTTTTCCAAAAATAAAAACAGAGATTGAATAGCCCCCTGTCAGGGATTTTTTTGCTGTGTTTCGTGCCTTGCAGGGGGGTTGGTCTAGATGGCCCTTGGGGTCCCTTCCTGCTCTACAGCTAATTCTATGGTGCTTTAAATATACAGGGTGGGTGTGGCTGTGCTGAAGGAACAGTAGTGTAGCCACCATGGACGAAACGTTGATTTGAAGCAATTCCAAATTAAAAGGCACAAAATATGAATGACTGCGAAGAGCCCACTCACAATCCTCCTCCAGAATTTAGAAGGCAAAAGTTGGGGGAGATGGGTCTTTTCGCAAAACCATTTATCTTTGAGTATTGTGGTCAGTATTGGTGTTCTTAGTATTGGTTCAGGGCCCGATGGCTTTTTCTCTCCTCCTCTTCCTCTGCAGATTCCAAGTGTGTCGCAAGTACAAGGGAGAAATTCATGACCATGTTTGAAAGCCAAACTGAGAAAGACTTGCAGCCAGAGAAGCAAAGCAGTAGGCACCCTCTTGCTTCCCCCAGTGTGCCCTCCCTGCCCCACTCCTCCCCGACCCACACTGTCCCCAAACCCAGACCCATATCTGGCTGCCTGCATGTGTAAAGCAAAGCTGCCGTTGCTCTCACAAAGGACTCCAGCATGAGAGTGGGAGGCCTTCAAGGAGGCAACGGCCAATTAGTTCCAACCTGACGGAGCCAGCTCTCATCCTGGGTGGGTGTCGCACAGTTGCAATGACCCCCTCCCCAAATTAATTGGCACGATGCTACACCCTGGTCTCTGGAGAGCAGACTCTGCCTTCCTTGAACGCTTTGTGAACTTTGAACAGCTCAGCGGAGACCTGTGAACACGGGCGTCAAAGCAAGCGCATCTGTGGGGAAAGGGTCTCTTCTGGCTGAGAGCACATACCGTATTTTTCGCTCCATATGACGCACTATTTACTCCTAAAACGTAGGGGAAGTGTCTGTGCGTCTTATGGGGCAAATGCGTGGTCCCTGGAGCCAAATTGCTTGGGACGAAAAACAGATCATGCTTTTTTTTAAGAAAGAAAGACGGAAGGGGGTGTTGAAAAGAAGTCGCTGAGCAGCTGATCGGCAAGCGATTGGGCGGGAGATAAGGCTGCGGGTAAAGGAGGCTGCCGGGGGAGTGTGTGGGGGGGAGTAAAGACAGCGAACTTGCAAGGAGAGGAGGCAGGAATACTAAAACAAGCAATGAGGAGAGAAATTAGAAAAAAAGGAGCAAAAAACTGCTCCAGCTAAGGAAAAGACGCTAAGGCAAACAAGAGGGAAGGGGGTGTTGAAAGGAAGCCACTGAGTAGCTGATCGGCAAGCGATCAGGAGGGAGATAAGGGACGCTAGCGATAAAGGAGGCTGCCTGGGAAGGGGGAGGTAAAAGCACATGGATCCTCAGGATTTTTGCATTGGGTCACCCCAAAATTTACCATCAGATCACATAGCATGTCCATGGCTACAGCCTGCACCAAAAAACCCACACATCCACTGTTTCGTGGGGCCACAATGGTGCAAAAACGTGGTTACAAAGCACGGATCCACATGGATACTCAGAAGTTTTGCATTGGGCTACCCCAAACTCACCGTCAAATCACATAGCATGTCTGTGGCCACAGCATGAACCACAAAAATCACACATCCACTGTTTTGTTCAGAATATTTTTTTCCCCTTGTTTTCCTCCTCTTAAATCTAGGTGCGTCTTATGGTCAGGTACGTCTTATGGAGCGAAAAATACGGTACTTTAGAGCAGGGTTGGCAACCCCGCAGATCACACCAGGCCCATCAAGCTTTCGGTGGCCCACCCACAACTGCTGGAGGCAGGAGGCCCCTGAATCCCAGTTGCCGGGAATCACCAACGGGGAGTGTTGTGCTCAGTACCAGATTTCAGGCTTCCCATAAGGAGCATCTGGTTGGCCACTGTGAGAACAGGATGCTGGCCCGATCCAGCCAGGTCCTTCTGAGGGTTGTATGCATGACAGCGAGGGTGGGCTGTTGCCTTCATGCCCCGCCTGTGGGCTTCCTGGAGCCACCTGACTCCCCCATGCTTTTCTCTCTTGGTTCCAGGCAATTCCAACTTAGCCGAAGGGGAGCCGGCAAACGAAACCAAACCCAAAGGGCAGAAAAGCGTTCCCAAAGCATCGCCCCGAATGAATCACCCAGAGGAGAAGAAGCCAGAGGAGCCTCCCAACCTGGGGCCTTTTTATTATATTGGAGGAGCAAACGGAATCGATATGTAAGGACACCTGCAGAAAGAATTGCCCCTCGGTCATGGGTGCTTCTTCCTGTGACTCCCCAGAGTCTTGTATTTCCTTATTGACAGCATTTCTATGCTACCCTTTAGTCCTCAAGGCCTCTGGCTCACAGTGTAAAACAGACACAGCACACAAGGAAAGAGGAAGAGGAGGGAGGAGGGAAAAGCAACCTCTTCAACTTAGTGATTGAAGTCACAAGTGATGTCAGTCCTGGCTGTCTCACTATTGGTTATCCTGGGGAATGACTCTGTGATGTTCTTATGAGTGAAGGGGGGCTGATGCCTTCATGCCCAGCTTCCTGCAGCCATCAGATTCGCCCCTGTGAGAACAGGAGGCTGGACTAGATGGGCCTTTGGCCTGATCCAATCACTAGACTCTTTTGATGGTGAAGGCAAGGGCTGCCGCCGTTCTTTATTTTAAAAAACCCAACAAGTTGCTGGACCTCATTGTTTTCTCTCCTTCCTCTGAGCAGACTGAACGCCTTCTGCAAGAACAAAGGCTGGCAGCGTATCTATGACAACCGGAGGGATGATTACATCCTGAAGTGGTGTGAGACTAAGTGCCGGGACACCTATTTCAACTTCAGAGAAGGTAAGGAGGCCTGGGGGAGCCACCACCAAAAAGACCTTTTCCCTAGTGGTCATAGGGCAGGGGAGTGGAGAACCTGAGGCTCAGCAGATGTTGCTGAACCTCCCTCCATCAACCACAGTCAGCAGGGCGAGTGGTCAGGGATGATTTTCAAACCCATTGAAATCCATGGACATGACTAACTGAGGTCTATTCATATCAGTGGGTCTACTGACTACCATTAGCTACAGCCTGATGGGTGCTGTTCTTCAGAGAATCATAGCGTTGGAAGGGAACCCCGAGCGTCATAGAGTCTAACTCCCTACAATGCAGAAAAGCTGATGAACATTCCCATTCAAAGCGAGACGCGGGTGGCGCTGTGGATTAAACCACAGAGCCTAGGACTTGCCGATCAGAAGGTCGGCGGTTTGAATCCCCGCGATGGGGTGAGCTCCGTTGCTCGGTCCCTGCTACTGCCAACCGAGCAGTTCAAAAGCACATCAAAGTGCAAGTAGATAAATAGGTACCGCTCCGGCGGGAAGGTAAATGGCATTTCCATGCGCTGCTCTGGTTCGCCAGAAGTGGCTTAGTCATGCTAGCCACATGACCTGAAAGCTGTATGGTGGCTCCCTTAGCCAATAAAGCGAGATGAGTGCCGCAACTCCAGAGTCAGTCACGATTGGACCTAATGGTCAGGGGTCCCTTTACCTTTATTCCCATTCAAATGGTGTGTGTGCACCATGTCATGTGATTGAATATGTGGGGCGGGGCTTACCTGGCCCCCACAATATTTTATTCTTGTTGGAACCCCTGCAGTCCAGCAGCAGCTGGTGTCAGCGGGCTCCCTGCACCCTTGTTGTTGGGCTTGGCCCAAAGGTTATCAATGAAGGATGTGTTGCATGTGAGAGAGGTTGACCCAGCCTTCATGCCCCACCCTGGCTCTCACTAGTCCTCCCTTTGCAGGAGAGCAGCTCCTTTACCAGATCTCTAACAACAAGATCCTCACTACGAAGATCGGCCTTTTGATGAACTTGAGGGAGTATGAACGGGTGATGAAGAAGATCAGCAGGACCACAAAGTGAGCCCTAAACTCTTAAGCACATCCTCCCTGCGCCTTATGTTGTTCAAGGGGGAAGGGTCTCGAGCTCAGAGGGACCAGACGTGGCCCTCTAGCCCTCTCTAATCTGACCCTTGGGATGTTCCGCAGGCCATGCCTTCCTCTCGCCAAACCACGCCCCTCGCTGGGCCTGCTTCACAACCTCCTCTAGTGTTTTACCTGGATGGAACGTGCCCTTGAACCCACATAATTCTTCTTTGTCAGCTGGTTGGAGGATAGAGAAGGGTGTTGGTGTGCATGTGTAGCCTGCCATACAAAGATATCATTCACATGGCTTGCTCCACTCATTTTTCATTTGACTCTGCCCACCACGGTCATGCGGCCCCCAGAATCTTGCCTAGAAAGGACTGTGGCCCTTGGGCAGATGAGGGGCATGTAGAGGGGGCAGCAGAGTGGCATTTATCGTTGGGCATAAAAAGGAAGATGACTTGATTGGTAGTGGGGGTGGGGTGTACCTTCAACAGCTCCCTTTTGGAGCCAAAACTATTCACTGGGGAGCATATGGTGCAGCTGTAGCGAATTATTAAGTGTGGCAAAAGCAAACATTGCAACATTATGCAAAAGAAGGTGAAAATATGCATAGAATTTGCAAAAATTACGCAGGCTACAAAATCCTCTCTTGCTTCTTGGTAGCTGCATTCCCAGTAATGGGTGATGTTTGCTTTAGGAGGCCAGGAGACGCCTCAGGGACAAAGTTTTGTAAAAAAAAAAAGACTATGGGAAGTCGGTATAATCTAACTGCCTCTCCCACGCACCCTGTAAAAAACACCCCCCAGCCATAGCCAGCTTTCCAGAACAGAATGTAGTCTGTGCCGACATTCAAAACCTCAAATCCAGATGTCAGCGTGTGACAGGGTTTCAAATCTGGAGCTATTTGGCTTTGTGACATCATTGTGTTCGCTGATTGGTTGGGATCACATCATCAAGAATCATGTGACCCTCACAGCTGAGGGTATGGAGGTCTATGAACTGCCTTGGCTGAAGAGGAACGTTGTCCCATTTCCACACTGGTGGGGGGGCATGTCAACAGTGGGGCTGCCTGGCAAACAAGCCCCCTAGAAATATGGACCCAGTGTTTGGACAGTGTTGGGGTAGGGTGTGTGGAATAAACTGGATTCAGTTTTCATTTAAAAGTGAACCTATTTATATTATTTTTATTAATTAAATTTATATATTGCCCTTCGTCCGAGGCTCACAGGCCAGTTTGTAGTATATCTATTAAAAATACAGAATGTAATAAAAAGCAAAACAACACTTTCTGAAACGATATGGAAACTGATACACAGCTATGTTCCGAAGTCTGCCCTGAATTTTGCAGTGCAGCTCTCAACCCAAGCAATGTGTGCAAAAGGTGCACAGACTAAGATAATGCATGCATTTGAATGCATCTATTTCTGCCAATAGATGCACAATGCCTGGGACGCGGGTGGCGCTGTGGGTTAAAGCCTCAGTGCCTAGGACTTGCCGATCGAAAGGTTGGCGGTTCGAATCCCCGCGGCGGGGTGCGCTCCCGTCGTTCGGTCCCAGCGCCTGCCAACCTAGCAGTTCAAAAGCACCTTCGGGTGCAAGTAGATAAATAGGGACCGCTTACCAGCGGGAAGGTAAACGGCGTTCCGTGTGCTGCGCTGGCTCGCCAGATGCAGCTTGTCACGCTGGCCACGTGACCCGGAAGTGTCTGCGGACAGCGCTGGCTCCCGGCCTATAGAGTGAGATGAGCGCACAACCCTAGAGTCTGGCAAGACTGGCCCGTACGGGCAGGGGTACCTTTACCTTTACCTTTATTTCTGCCAAGACCATACAAAAAAAAAAAAGCATTGTATTAGGGGAAATGGCTCTGCGGAAATGTGTACGTCAGGCAGAATTGCATACAAACGAGGGCGTATTAGGAGAAATTCGCTGGTGGGTTTTCAAGAGGGCTTTTAAGGCAACTAAACAAATGGCAAACAGGTGTGGAAATGTGGAGAACTGGACAGAATATTGGGGAAAGGAGAAACCCAAACTGAGGGGTTGTTCGCCCATCCTTAGTTGGAGAGGGGCAGATCCCTTCACGAGGAGCATGCAAGTTCAAACCCCTTCTTATCCTGGGCTTTTGCAGGGTTTTGAGAATGGAGGACTTTTTCCCTGAGACTTTCCGCCTGGATACCAAGGACGAGAGAGAGATATTCTTTGAAATATATGAAGGTGAATGTCAGGAGCTTCAGAGCTAAGTCACATCCTCCCAAGCGGAAATAAATTCATTTGACCATTTTCCTAGCCTGCCAAACTCCTGCTCAGCTCAGGCACTGTCTGGTTTTGGATCCGAATTGGGCTGTGGCTGTAGATTCCAGATAAAGGAAACTATTCCCAGTGGAGATAGTTGGAATTCCTTTTCTTTTACTGCTGCGTTTATCTCCCACCTTTTCTCCAGAGAGCTCAAGATGGCAGACATGGTTCTCTGGCTCCCCATTATATCCCCACAGGCCGAATCAGAGCAGCCAGCCAGTATTGCCTGCACTGACTGGCAGCAGCTCTCCAAGAGTTTCAGGAAGGGGACATCTTCCATCCTCCCTGGAGATGTCCTTGGGGATGGAACCTGGGACCTTCTGCATGTGAGACAGGTGCTCCACCACCAAGCTACAGCTCAGGAGGCCATGATGGGCCAGACAGACCCATCAGGCACCTGCCTGTGTTTCTCCTCTTCTCCACAGAGCCTCAGATCTGGATCTGCAAGCCCACCAGCTCGAACCAAGGCCGAGGGATATTCCTCCTCAAAAACCAATCCGAGGTCAACAGCTTGCAAGCCAAGCTCCTCAGCATCGAGGAAGATCCTATGTACAAGAAACTGCCTTACAAAATTCCTCCGGCGAGGATCGTTCAAAGGTAGAGAATGCAGGGATGTGGAGGTTCTGCTAAACCACTGCCCCAAGTTTCCAGCTGGCTGGTGAAAGAGGTTGCTGGGTGGTCTTTGGGGAACTTAGCTACAGTGGTACCTCAGGTTAAGTACTTAATTCATTCCAGAGGTCTGTACTTAACCTGAAACTGTTCTTAACCTGAAGCACCACTTTAGCTAATGGGGTCTCCTGCTGCTGCCGCGCCGCCGGAGCCCGATTTCTGTTCTTATCCTGAAGCAAAGTTCTTAACCTGAAGCACTATTTCTGGGTTAGTGGAGTATGTAACCTGAAGCGTATGTAACTTGAGGTACCACTGTAGTGCGCTTGAGGTGAAGGAAGCCCGGGATCTCGGGTGGTCTGGGGAAATCTCCTTCTCAGGCCGTCATCTTGCAGAAATGCGAGCTCCTGGAATGCAACCAGTATGGCAGAAACAGGCAGCTTTTTTCACCCCCGGGGTCTCTTACTAGGCTACCATCCAGGGGCCACAGGCCAGTAGTGGGTGGGGCCGGTGGCAAAAGTGGGAGGAGCAACTGCTGCAAATCTTAACCTTTGCACAGTGTGCTGCTTCCTGAACAGAGTTCCCGACACTCTTCTCAACCCTCCATCCAGGAAAGCAAGTGATGCTGCCGAGTTCCGTGACACATCCCAGCCATTCTGGAGGATGTGAAGCTGGGCTGGAGAGGGGTGTGGCCTGGTGACAGGGGGTGTGGCCTAGTGAGAATCCCAAGAGCCATTTGGCACCTCTTCTGGGCCTGAGTATCCCTTCCCCCCCATTATGGGCTGCAAAAGCTGGGGACTTGCATCAAACTCCCCATTAAACACCCCGCATACCGGGGGGGGAATAGCAGAGTGGGGCATCCTGGAGGCCTCCTGTTCTAGATTCCATTCTAGCATCTAGAATTCCTGTTCTAGATTCCATTCTAGCATCTAGAATTCCTGTTCTAGATTCCATTCTAGCATCTAGAATTCCTGTTCTAGATTCCATTCTAGCACCTAGAATTCCTGTTCTCTAGATTCCATTCTAGCACCTAGAATTCCTGTTCTAGATTCCATTCTACAATCTAGAATTCCTGTTCTAGATTCCATTCTAGCAACTAGAATTCCTGTTCTAGATTCCATCCTACAATCTAGAATTCCTGTTCTAGATTCCATTCCATTTATGGCTCCTCCAAACATTCAATCGGCATTGCATAGCCACTGAGCTTACTCAGTCTTCACTGAGTTTTTTTGAGATGTGCGTGTCAAAAAAACCATTAAGTTCCCTTCCCCCAAATGCTTTTGTACTTGTGCAAATTTCAGAGAGCTGAACAGAAGGTGTTAACAAAGTGCCATCTCGTTTTCTGCGATTGCACGGGATTCTGCATTTTGCGTAAGGGCAACTGCGGAAAGTCTTAGCGGGGTGGGTAAAGGTAAAGGGGCCCCTGACCATTTGGTCCAGTCATGGGCGACTCTGGGGTTGCGGCACTCATCTCGCTTTACTGGCCGAGTAAGCCGGCGTACAGCTTTGGGTCATGTGGCCAGCATGACTAAGCCACTTCTGGCGAACCAGAGCAGCGCACGGAAGCACCGTTTACCTTCCCGCCGGAGCGGCACCTATTTATCTACTTGCACTTAAGGGTGCTTTCGAACTGCTAGGTGGGCAGGAGCAGGGACTGAGCAACGGGAGCTCACCCCGTCGTGGGGATTTGAACCGCCGACCTTCTGATCGGCAAGCCCTAGGCTCAGTGGTTTAACCCACAGCGCCACCCGCGTCCCTTTTAGCGCGTGGGTACATTGGGCCAACAGCAGGATATCCACACCCCCCCTTATTCCTTTTATTCCTCCTGGCATATAGAGCTCGAAGGTTCCCGGTCTAAGGACTTCCTGTCGTTTGTATGATCAGAGTCCTTTCCTCAGTCGGCCTAGTTTCATTTCCAATACCTTTCTCTCTCTTCTTAAAGTTTCGTGTCATCGGCACAGACAGATCATTAGCATTTTAACAGGTGGTGAAGAGAGAGAGAAAGAAAGAGAGACAGATCAGAGATTATTTCTGTCTGGGCATCTAAGGAGAGCTTCAAAGGGGGAAATGCACGCCAAAGACTTTGCATTGTGTGAGCTGAATAAGTCTCTAATGCTATATACCAAAGCTGTTAGAGAGCTGAGCAGCTGCACTCACCTGCCCCCGCCCCTCCCCGTCTAACTGGCTTCCTACAGAAGTGGAAATGCAAAAATTCATACACACACACACACACACACACACGGGCTGGATTTAGGTTTGATGAGGCCCTAAGCTACTGAAGGTAATGGGGCCCTTTATATGTCCAGCTGTCTTTTGTCAACAACAAATTGTCGCTGTTTTTTGTGTTGAATATATATGCTATATGGTAATTTATGGACCTAATAGGTATCTAAAGCCATTTGCACATAACAACGTATGTATTTTATCAAAGTAATTGCTGAGCTGAAATACAATTAAGAAGAAGTATATTAATATTGAAATACAATTAAGAAGAAGTATATTAATAGTGAAATAATTATTAAGCTCTAATTGTATGTAGGTTTTATTTGCTTTTTATCTTATATTTTGGAAATGTACATCCAGTTTTTTCCCCCCTTTAATTTTTTTGGGGGCCCCCAAGAGAGTGGGGCCCTAAGTTATAGATGGTTTAGCTTATACGTAAATCTGGCACTACACACACACACACACACACACACACACACACACACAGCCTCAGGCCAGAATAATCAAATCAAACAAACATGAGATCAGCTAATGTCCGCTTTCAACATCAGCTAATGTCCACTTTCCTTGCAAGCATGACAATTGCACGGCTAGTTTAATCAGTCCACTTACGACTATCAAAAACAATTCAAGCAGTATTTGAAAAACAGAAGCATTGTGTGCCGTCCACAGGGCTGGGAGGTCTATTCTGTTTTCTCTAGTTATTCTCTGCCAGTCTTACAAATCTGGAAAGCCTTTATTGGCTATACCAGCATAAAGGATCATAATACCCACTTCCTGTCCTCGATATATTCTAGAGCAGCAGTTCCCAAACTTTTTCGGGTCACTGCTCCCTTGGTTCCATGAACTCATCCCTTGTGCCCCCAACCCAATCTTTATTATTCATTATGCTGGTTCACACAATCCAGGAAGGAAGAATAATAATACAGTGGTACCTCTGGTTATGGACTTAATTCGTTCCGGAGGTCCGTTCTTAACCTGAAACCATTCTTAACCTGAGGTACCACTTTAGCTAGTAGGGAGACCCGCTGCCACCGCACCGCCAGCACGCAATTTCTGTTCTCATCCTGAGGTAAAATTCTTAACCCAAGGTACTATTTCTGGGTTAGCGGAGTCTGTAACCCAAAGTGTTTGTAACCCGAGGTGTTTATAATCTGAGGTGTTTGTAACCTGAGGCACCACTGTAACGCAATACAGTTTGAAACGGTAACCATTAACTGCACATGCATTCAAAAATCCAATTAGTTTAATTAATTCAACCAAACGGATGAACTTTGAAACCCACCCCCCCCTCCCCCCGCATGTGCACCCCCCCCCTAACCGGATGAACTTTGAAACCCACCCACCCCACCCCAGGTTATCCCACCACCTCTTTTGGGAATCTGTGTTCTAGACTACGGACCTTTTGAGTTATCTTTTCACCCCGAAACCCTGGAAAGAAGAATTTTGCATGGAAACGCCCCCCCCATAAAGAAACTGTAACGGAGGAAGGAAATATTAAGAGAATGAGGATGCATAGTTATCGAGCTGTCTTGTGCCTGCTGTGTTAATAAGTTACCCTTTCCATGCGCTTTCTCTGATTTATTTTGAAATTTATATTTAAAATAAAATAATAATAATAATAATAATAATAATAATAATAATGTAATAGATTAGAACATAAAAAATAAAATAAGCAGACTGGAATGAGAAAGACTTGAAGAGCCTCAGAAACTCAGGTGCCACAGAGATGCATATCCTCCCGGTTTCTCAGGTATATTGATAAGCCGCTGCTCTTAGAGGGGAAGAAGTTTGATGTTCGCTCGTACCTCCTCATCGCCTGCACATGCCCCTTCATGCTGTTCTTTGGCCATGGCTACGTCCGCCTCACATGCCTCAACTACGACCCAAAGTCGGAAGACCTCACTTCTCATCTGACAAATCAGGTGAGTGGGGAGAGAGGGGGGCGGGATTTGAGCGGGAGGCAGGATTCTGTGGACCAGGAAATAGTTGGGCCGTCTCTCAAACGTGGAGCGTTGCGTTAAAACAGGCATCGTACCCAAACAATACACGAAGCCAGACATTCTTTGAAATTCGCACTGCTCTGAATGTTGCGATCTGGTTCTGAAAGTGTGGAAAGTGTGTAAGAACGTGACCTTAGAATGTGGCAGCATGTAGCCGTTGGAACTCCCTGCCTGTTGATACCAGGCAGGCCCCTTCACTGGCCTCTTTTTGGTGCCTTCTAAAAACCTTTATTGTTTGGGCATGCCTATCCAGACGTTTAGAAAGTTGATGCGAGTTTTAATCTGCTTTTAGTCTACTGCATTTTAACCTTTTAGAAGTCTGTTTGTTTTCTCTTCATTTTCTTTTCTTTTCTTTTGCAAAACTGCTTTGAGGTGGTTGTTGCCCATTTTGCAAATCAGGTGCCGTGTGGGTTTTATGAAATAAATAAATAAGGGCATCTATCGGTGAAATTAACATGCTTCCAAAGTCAGTATATTAAGGGAAATTGCCTCCAAAAAGAAAATGAATGGTAGGCAAAATGGCATGTTAAATTAGGGGGAAATGTAGACTAAAATGCAGGTGAGTTTCCATGAGAACTTTCTTTTTTTAAAAGAAGAAGATATTTGCAAATCAATGCAGAAAGGTGAAGAACTAATCTTTAGATTGCAAAAAGCAGGAAATGGAGGAAAACTGGAATGGAAAGATTTGCCCGTCCCTAAGCCTAGCCCTCAAAAACAGCTGGTGCTAAATTTAAGTAGCTGGCCCAAAGTCATGAAAATATATGACGATACCTGTGGCCTGCAATACATTGTTTGAGTCTGTCAGCCTCAAGCCAGCATCACTTTTGCTCAGGGGTTGATAGGAGTTGGAGTTCAACAGGGGCAGGATCTGCAAGACCTGCCTTTTATTCCTACAGAGGCGCTTCTAGGTCTTATTTGCTGTCCCTGTTGTGACTGGTTTTGTGATTGTAAGTCACTTGGGGCCACTTGAGTGAGGAAGCAGCTGATTAATACTAATTATTACCATTATTAACAGCAGCAACAATGTCCAGAGAGCCACAGATTCCCCGCAACCTGTGCCATAAGCGATACCTACCCCCTTGACCATCTAGATTTCTATGTGCAGGGAAGGCTGGCAAATTCATCCGTCTCCCTTCGAGGGCTTGGGTGAGATGAGAGAGATTTAATTTAAATGTGGCGTTTTTGTAAGCCGCCCAGGTAACATTTTGCAAACCGCTTTGAGGTGTTGATTTGAGAGCAGGGCGTTTACGATTAAGCGGCATATAGATATTTTGAAATAATTCAAAAATAGTTTTCTGAGGCCTCTTAAGCAAGAGGCACGATCGGAGCAAGGCCTGAAGTGGGGCTTTTTGATTCTAAAGCCCCCCGTTTGTTATTGAATACGTCACACTCGCCAAAGAGGAGAAACATAGACAGGAATTGATTTCTCTTCTCGCTCCGAGGACGGGCACCAGAAAACAAGGGCCATCCATCCCTGGTAAACAGGGACAGCTGGAGCATATGTTATCCCTGCCAGCCCAGCCCACTTGGTATCGCCTTCCTGCAGCTTAATGGCCTTGGCAAGATGGGCGCCTTGTGTGTGTGTTTTTTTTGCCTTGAACAGAGCTGTTTGCTCAGCTTGGGATTTGGAGAGCTGCGGTGCCATGCTGGCTCCGGAGAGACCCCGCTGCCACAAAGGACATGAAATGAGGGCCAGGTGTTGTTATTCAAAAGAGTACCTGCAAATCTCATCTGCGGGGGGTGGGGTGGGGAGGAGGCCAGGAAATTCAGGGCAGAGCAGGTGGCGACGGCGGCACAGAAATCTGCCTCTCCGCCCCCAATTGTGTCCCACCTGAGTGGGTGGGAGCGAGGAGGGAATGGTTTGAATTTTCATATTTAAGAAGAGGGGATCCGCCAGGTGGATGGAATCAAAGGGGAGAGACCAGGAGGCTCCCCCGTTGCTGCCCCTTCGCTGAGAAATGCGTAAACAGAAGGTCTGTGGAAGACTCACCCCTTTGCTTTCTGGAAAACTGCCCGTTTGATTGAGGTTCCTAGATTTGTGTGTGCACACCTTTTATTTTATGGGCAATATTTGCATGTGCACCCAATAACAAAAAAAAAACTTCTCTGGGCAGCTTGAAACAAGAACGTCGTAATATAGTTGTAAACAGTAAATCATAATGCATCGTGGAACATCCCGTATGAATTTGCCCAGTCCTCTTTTAAAGCCGTCATTACCTGTTTGGGGAATTAATTCCTCCGTTTAGTTCTGTGCCGCGTGAAGAAGGCCTTCCTTTTGTCTGCCCTGAATCTCCCAACATTCAGCTTCATAGAATTATAGACTAGTTGGAAGGGGCCTCGAGGGTCATCCAGCCCAACCCCTAGCGATGCAGGAATCTCAACATGTGGTTCCCCATCCAATTTGAAACCAGACCAGACCCTGCTTAGCTTTGCAAGTGTGCTAGTGGCTTTATTGCTACACCATTTGGAGGGCTGCTGGATGAACCCCTAGGGTTCTCCTATTATGTGGAAGGGAGAGAGAGAGAAATTGCAGAAAATCCTGGCCCTCTTTTTCAGCCAATGTTAAAACAAATTGAATCCACACAAAATCTGAGTGAAATTAGGTGGAATCCAAGGGATTCAAAGCATCAAACAAATGTCAAATGTTGCTCTCTCTCTTTCTCTCACTCTCTCTCTAATGTGGTTTTATTGTCTTGTGGCTCTGGGCTCCTTCCAAGGAGGAAGGATGGGTTGTAAGATCTGAAATAATCAGTCAATACATACACCCTGCACCTGGTTAAATGGTGGGATCCACTTCGTCAAGAAGTAGCGGCAATCACCAATTTGGATGGCTTTAAAAGGGGGGTGGGGTAAGAGAAATTCATGGCAGGTTAGATTCCTGGCCATGACGGCTGTGTCCAAACTCCACTTCTGAATGCAGTCTGAATTCCAGTTCCTTGGAAACACAGGAGGGGAGAGTTTCTGTGGCGCTCAGGTCGTGCTTCCCACCATAGCTGTCAACGTTTCCCTTTTTTAAAGGGAAATTCCCTTATTCCGAATAGGATTCCTCACAAGAAAAGGGAAAAGTTGACAGCTATGCTTCCCATTGGGGCATCTGCTTGGCTAATGTGAGGCTGGGCTAGATGGGACTTTAGCCTGATCCCACCTTAGGTTCTTATAAGCAATCCTAGCGGCTGCCCTCCCCCTGCTTGCTTTGCTTGCCCACCCTCCTGCTCCCTGTCCTTCAAACCCGCTCCCCCTTGCTCCTTGCCCAGACCCTTGTCCTCAGGAGGGGAGGCACAGATCCAGCGCTACAATGCACAGCCCCTAACAGAGCACCTGTTTTCTCTGCCAACTCCCCGCAGTACGTTCAGAAGAAGAGTCCGATGTACAGCCACGTCAAGGAGGAGACGGTGTGGCGCATGGAGCGCTTCAACAACTACGTCAACGAGAGGTTCAGGCACATCAAAGGGCTCCCCAAGGACTGGGTCTTCAATGGGTTCACTGTGAGTTTCCACACTTCCACCCCACAGCTGCTGCTGCAGCATTTGTGGCCAGTTCTCCAGGATCAGGCCGTCACGCTGCTCCACTGTTTCTCTATTATTATTTATTGTACTTGTACCCCCGGTTCCCCCTCCCTCTCATTTAATCCCTGCAACAGCCCTGTGAGGTAGGTTGGGCTGAGAGGCGGCCACTGGGTCATCCAATGAGCTTCCGACCGAGTGGCGGATTTGAACCCTGGTCTCCCAGGTCCTAGTCTGATGCTCAGAACCATGGGTAGGCAAACTAAGGCCCAGGGGCCAGATCCAGCCCAGTCGCCTTCTAAATCCGGCCCTTGGATGGTCCAGGAATCAGCGTGTTTTTACATGAGTAGAATGTGCCCTTTTATTTAAAATGCATCTCTGGGTTATTTGTGGGGCACAGGAATTTGTTCATTTTTATTTATTTTTTCAAAATATAGTCTGGCCCCCCACTAGGTCTGAGGGACAGTGGACCGGCCCCTCTCTGAAAAAGTTTGCTGACCCCTGCTCTAAACTATTATGCCCCCACTGGACCGCATAAGCCAACGCCAACAGCTGACCGAATTGGAGAGCCTCGTGGAACTTGATTGGTGCAGATGCCCATATGACCGTACCTGCCAATGGGCATCTTGGGGATGTTGAGAAAGTGGACACCAGCCACAAAATGGCTGCCGTTGAGGGTTCAGTCTAACACAAAATGGCTGCTGTCGGGGCGTGGCATGACACAAAATGGGTGCCACCTCTGAAAGAGTAGGGAAAGGGTGGGGGCCGCTCTTGCTCATGGAGAGAAGCTCTTTGAATTGAGTAAAAAGCCATCGAAATGGATTAGATCCCATTGAGAGTTGGTGTGGTGTAGTGGTCTGGGTGTCAGACTAGGCCCTGGAAGACCAGGGTTCAAATCCCTTCTCGGCCTAGGACCCATATAGCTACGGGACTGCCTCTCCTGGTATGCCCCGTGGAGGACCTTGAGGTCCACAAATGACAACATTTTGGAGGTCCCAGGTCGCAAGGTGGTTCAATTAGTCTCAACTAGGGCCAGGGCCTTTTCAGTACTGGCCCCGACTTGGTGGGACGCTCTGTCACAAGAGACTAGGGCCCTGCGGGACTTGACAGCTTTCCACAGGGCCTGTAAGACAGAGCTGTTCTGCCTGGCCTTTAGTTTGGACTCAGTCTGACCCTTATGTTTTCCCTCCCCTTATGGTTTTGATCTATGGGCTACTTTTAAAATGAGGCTGCATTTTAAATTGCATTTTAACCTGTATTTTAATTTAATTTAATTTTTTAATGATTTTACTGTAATTTTACTGGTGTTAGCTGCCCTGAGCCCGGCTCTGGCCTGGGGGGGGGGCAGGGTATAAATAAAAATTATTATTATTATTATTCTCGGTCATGAACCTCACTGGGGATGACCTTGGGCCAGTCACTGTCTCTCTCTGCCTAGCCTACCTCACAGGGTCGTTGTGAGGATAAAACAGGGTGGGGGAAGACTATGTACGCCACCTTGAGTTCCTTCAGGGAAGAAGAAGTTGGGGTGTAAAAATAAATGAATATAAACCCTGAGTGGGCAAGCGTCCGTGACTTCCAATGGGTCTACTCTGAGTAGGGCTGAGCGGGACCACCCGAGGGCTGGACAGAAGCAGATCCTCTAATCTGGATCTTTTGTGGCTTCCCCTGACTCGCAAGAGGTCTTGTAGGGCAGGGGGAATCTTTCCGGGATCATGCCGTCCTTCTGTGTCTTTCAGAAGAGAATGAAAGAGATCATGCTGCAGTGTTTCCTGGCGGTCAAGTCCAAGCTGGAGTGCAAGATGGGCTACTTTGATCTCATTGGCTGCGACTTCTTAATCGACGAAGACTTCAAGGTACAGTCATGCGGCCGCATCTTCGGCTGAGTGGGCCGCGGATCGAGAGGCACGAGTCTCCAGAGTCAGGGCTTGAGGAGGACAGCCAAGGGCATTGCAGTCAACCGTCCCTTATTTGGCGGGAAAGTCCCTTATCCCAGTGCTATGTCCCGCTGCTGTCCTTTATTGATGATGTCCCTTAAATTTCCCGGGTTTCAAAGGAAGCAACTCCTCTCCCTCCCTCCCTGCCGGCCAGGGAGGAGGGAGGCTCCAACTGTGCTGCTTGGCTGCGTTGCTCACCCAATAAGGAGTCTAAGAACGACTGGGGGGTGGAGCTTGCATGCCTTGTGCCGATCAAATCGGCCGTGTTGCCTGGGGACTCGCCTTTGCTCAGCGCTTCCCAGCGGAGAGGTGACGGTGGTTTTCCTTGCTGCATCCCCTTTGCCGGGTTGCTGCACTGTGGGAACCACCGCTTGAGGCTTCGTTTGGCTGCTGGCTGGGCTTTCTGCCTTTGGCTCGAAGGGGCTCAAAAGTCAAACATACCTGTGCTCTGAAAATCCCTTATTTTGGCTGCTGATCCCTTATTTTCGAGGCTGCTGGTCCCTTATTTTCAAATCTGTAAGTTGACAGCTATGGCCAAGGGACTCCTCTGATGGATAATGAACCCATAGATCTGGGAATGGTGGCTGTATGGGGTGAGCCTCCGGGTCTCTCTGCCTAGCCACATCCCCTCACCAGCCTTGCTTCACACCTCCCCTGAGAGTTTTTGCCTTGCTGGAAGGTGTCCTTGAACTCAGATCGTGCCTCTTCCTTTCCTGGATGAAGGATTGAGAGGGGTGTGTAGAAACCAGCCCACTGCGCAGAGGTAGAATTTGTACTTGGCGCTTTGCACTTTGTCCCTCTGGACCCACCCGCTGCTGGCCTCCAGACGTTATATGGAGTGGGTTTACTAGAAGTCGTGGACATTCAGTGAAGCTGAATGTTGGAAGATTCCGGACGTACATAGTGCATAGTTTGACTACGGAACTCCCTGCCACAGGAGGCAGTGATGGCCACCAATTTGGATGGCTTTGAAAGGGGATTAGGCAAATTCATGGAGCAAAGGCTACAGTGGTACCTCGGGTTAAGTACTTAATTCGTTCCGGAGGTCCATTCTTAACCTGAAACTGTTCTTAACCTGAAGCACCACTTTAGTTAATGGGGCCTCCGACTGCCGCCGCGCCGCCGGAGCACGATTTCTGTTCTTATCCTGAAGCAAAGTTCTTAACCCGAGGTACTATTTCTGGGTTAGCGGAGTCTGTAACCTGAAGCGTATGTAACCTGAGGTACCACTGTATTTCTGAGATCCAGGTAGCTCTATAGGATAATAATAATAATAATAATAATAATAATAATAATAATAATAATATAATAAAAGTTGTCGTCAATGAACTTTTCTTATAATTGACCCACTGAAACCATGACACACTTTGATTTCAGTGGGTCTACTCAGAGTAAGTGTTCGTTGACTACAACTCGTTGATGGTTGTTCATAATAATGGATTTTATCCCATTTTCGTCCCACTCAAAGTAGACTCGTGGAAACTAATGGGTATGATTAACTTAGGTCCATTCGTTTCAATGGGCATACTCTGAGTAGCGCTTGTTGCACACAACCCAATGATTATTAATAGAGAAATATAAGAAGAGAGATAAGAAGAGATAAGAAGAGAGATTTGTGTCCTATTTTAGCCCTATTCACAATAGATGCATTGAAATTGATGAACATGGGAAACTTGGGTCTGTTACTTTCAGTCTACTCTGTGTAAGACCTAGGTGGATATATGATTTATATGCCATGTACTGCCCAAAGGTTTTTTTAAGCAGTTTATGAAACACATACACCAAAAACATTTGCACTGCATTGTTTAAAATACGGAATAATTTTAAATATATATATCGTAGGCAAAACCCACAGCAAAACTATCCTGTTTAAACATTAAACTATAAATGGCCATGATGAAAATGTGCAATAGAACATCCCCGTTAAAACAACACAGCAATTAAAACTGGATGCTCAGGCCATGAGATCAAAGGGCATCATAATCTTCATTATCTTCAGCACCCAGTTAAATAAATTATAGCCAGTTATGATTAATTCAAACTACATATGCATAAAAACAATTCTATATGAGTCAAATGTTTTGTGGATATTTTTCACACTTCCAAGAAAGCCACCGCTCTCCTGAATCCACCGCTGCACTGCTCATTTTTTTCACTGCTTGCAGAAATATATGGCTGGCACTTTCCCCTTAAACTCTTAGCTTCCTTGAACTTGTTTATATAGCCTCTGTTACAAGAGGAAAGATTTTTGGGGGGAGGCGGTTACGAGAGAAAATAGAAATGACTTTAGTGCCCCCTAGTGGCAGTCATAAAACATTTTGACTGGTCAAATTGGAAAACGGAAACAAATTGTGGGGAAACAGAACACAGAATCATTAAATTGTGGTGTTAGAAAGGACTCTGAGGATCATCTAGTCCAACCCCCTGCAATGCAGGAATACGCAGCTGGATTGAACCTGCAACCTTGGCATTATCACCACCATGTTCTAACCAAGTGAGCTATCCAAGATCAACAAAACAGGGATCACACACATGCCTTTAAAACACATGGCTTTCCCCAAAGAATACTAGAAATGTTAGATTGTTAAGGGTGCTGGGAATTATAGCTCAATGAGGGGTAAACTACAGTTTCCAAGATTTGTAGGGAGCCACGTGCTTTCTTTAAAAAACAACAACCCTGTGTTGTCGCACAATAGTTCTCTTGCAGAGTCTTAGAGCCAGGATTCAAAGGCAGGATCCAGTGGATCCTGAAGCTTTAAACTAGACGCACACCTCGGCTCTGATTTGCAGCCTGGATTTCAGGGCCAGAGCTGGAGATCCAGCAATTCAGCCTGTATGCAAAGAAACAAATGTGTTTTCCCCCCTTTTCCCTTTTAAATCAGGTCTGGCTCCTGGAGATGAACGCCAACCCTGCCTTGCACACCAACTGCAGTGCCTTAAAAAGTATCATTCCCACGGTGGTGAACGAGACTCTGGGTAAGCAAAGCTGAGCAGCCATGGAGGGGTTCAGGAGCACAGAAGCAAGCCGACTCCTCCATGAACAGAGTTGACCGGGTGCCCAGGGCTCCCATGGCTTCTATAGCTGTGTAGGGGACCAGGCACCAGGAATAGGTGCTGTCGGGCAATTGCCCAAGCTCTCAGGAGGGCTTCGACTGCCTATCAGCCCATCCAAATTACCAGCTCCAGCCAGCTGGACCTGGCACTCTTTGTGAAGCTCTCCTTTGCCCAGCGTTGGTGCCCAGGTGGCTGTAGCCTGGCTCCTAGGGAGGAGTGGGTGGCGCTGTGGTCTAAACCACTGAGCCTCTTGGGCTTGCCAATAATAATAATAATAATAATAATAATAATAATAATAATAATAATATTTAAACCCCGTCCATCTGGCTGGGCTTCCCCAGCCACTCTGGGCGGCTTCCAACAAAATATTAAAATATAGTAATGCATCAAACATTAAAAGCTTCCCTAAACAGGGCTGCCTTCAGATGTCTTCTAAAAGTCCGATAGTTGTTTATTGCTTTGACATCTGATGGGAGGGCGTTCCACAGGGCAGGCGCCACTACCAAGAAGGCCCTCTGCCTGGTTCCCTGCAACTTGGCTTCTCACAGTGAGGGAACCACCAGAAGGCCCTCGGCGCTGGACCTCAGTGTCCAGTTTCTGAAAGATAGCTAGCTTTGGGCTTTGCCTTTCAGAAACGAGAACCAGGTAAGTTGCCCTTAAAGGCGGAAACTGCATTGGGTCTCTCCCCACACCACCCCTATTCCTGACTCTCTCTTTCTCTCTGTGGGCCTTTCCCAGATCTGGCCATCGAGATTTTCACCAAGAGCCAGAAGATCCAGAACATATTGCCCTTGGAGTCGCTCTGCCACTTTGCCCTGCTGTACAGTGGGGTGGGCACAGACAGCAACCAGTCGCGGCCCACCAAGAGCAGGACGTCCCTCCGCTCTCTCAGGAGCCACCGGTCCCTCACCGAGAACAGCAGCTTCTGCAACAACACCTATAACATTAGCCCCGGGCGCCCGGTGGAAAAGCAGCCGGTCAAATCTCCAGAGAAGCCAGCCAAGGGTGAGGCGCCAGCCCACTCTGAAGGCGTCACCATCATGCCCAGCAGAGGTGTCCCCAGGAACACTTTGCCCATGCCCCAGATCCAGATCTCCATTGTGCCCAACCTCGCCTGCTGCCCGTCCGTCAAAACCATCCTCCGGGGCAACCAAGTCTGCAGCAGCGGCAACCAGTATATCATCAAGCATGTCCCACCGGTCTCGGACAGACACCCGGAGGCCGAGGGCGATGACGAGAGGGCCAGAGCCGCTGGTCTTGCTGTTGCCGGAGCGCCCTCCAAGGACCGGTCCTACGCGGCTTGGTTCCAGCAGACGTTTGGGTCCAAGTTCCAGGCGGCCAGCGGCAACGGGGCAGGCAGCCCCTTGACCAGCTCGCAGATGGTCTCCCTCCATCTCCAGTCCAGCCTCCCGCCCAATCTCCCGGCCTCCCAGGAGCAAGCCAAGCCGCTGCGCCAGCTCATGAATTACTCCAAGATGCCCGGGGAGAGTGGCAAGGCCTTGGCAGCGGGCCAGAGCTGCGGCGAATCCCTCCCTGAAGAGAAGAAGCTCTCTCACCGGGGCTCCTAAAAGCAAGATCGCTTGTGTATTTCCAAAGCCCTCCTTCTTTTTCCTATAAAGGACGACGAGAAAAAAAACCCCAAAGCAACCCCGGTCCTTGACTTCTTTCAGCAGTTCTAAAAATGGAATCTGTGGCATCCCTTATAGGATGTCAAAAATGATTGGTGTTGGGTTTTTTGTTTTTCTTACACAAATTCTTCTTGATATGTTTTAAGGGAGAAGAAAAGGCTAATAACGAGTGAGCCCGACACAAATCCGGAGTGGAGTCACTAAGACGGTTGCAGCCAAGCTGGTGCCAAATTTATTGCTCTGCTTTCCTTGGACCGCATCAGCGAGGCTGGGAGGGAGGATCTTCTTGTCTGGGCAGCCCAGGACCAAACTGCCCAGGCTTGCACCCTAGGGAGGTCACTTGCTAATTCAGAGGTTTGACTTCACCTCTGGAGGTGCACTCCATTGTCTCTCGAGACAACAAGAAGAAAAGAAAACATGGCGCAAAAAAACATGCATCTGCCCATAGTCAAGACCCAGATTAATTCTGGGATTTTGCTTGACTCCTGTGCCTTCCCTTTGCGATTGATATTCAGGGGTGGGGCGGTCAGTAGCATGATGGAAACTGACATCCTTGCTTTCTTTCCTTCTCTGTGGGATGTGGAACATGCAATAGCGCCCTGCTTGATCATTCGTTGAGCAGAGCGCAGAATCACAGAATCATCGAATTGTAGAGTTGGAAGGAACCTTGAGAGTCATCTAGTCCAACTCCCTGCAATGCTGGAATCTTTTGCACAACGTGGGGCTCAAACCCACAACCCTGAGATTAAGAGCCTCATGCTCTATACCAACTGAACTAGCAAATGAGTAATATTGTTGCATGCCACCCCAATCTCTGAACAATGCCAGATTCCAGGGCTACCAGGTGCCCTTACCAAGGTCTGTGTTTCCTTTCGGACAACGAGGCACAGCAGGGACTGTGGTGTCTTTATGATACATGGTTTATTGACACATATATACAACTTTGAGCCTAGGATGGGTGGAAAGCTTTGCATTCCAGGAGGGTTCTGCCTCTCCCATGGTATCCAACATTGGATTCAGACTGCCAGCCCACGTTGTGCTTGCAAACTGCTTCCTAAGACGCCAATATTTTTCCTCTTGCTTAAATCAGCCCCCGGCAATTCTGAAACTCCCCCCTCCCAACTCTGCATTGTCTTATGCTAACTACTCAGAGCGATGGCTACCAACCTAGACAGCTTTAAAGAGAATGATATAAAATTCATGGAGAAGGGTATCAGATGGCTCTGCTCTGCTTCCAGATGTAGAGTACAGTGTAGAACTTTTCTTTGCATGAAGGGATTCCCAAATCCCAGCTCCAGCAGCATAGCATGGGAGGGGGGCAGAGGGGTGGTGGCCTGGGGCACAAAATTCTGAGAGGGGCACAACCAGGCACCCCCACAACAGGCTCTCCTATTGAGGGCATGTGGCTGAGCTCCCAACGCCTTCCAGAGCCACAGGGAGGCAAGTCACGTTTCGGGCCTGGGGTGGTGCCACCTTCCCCTCATGGCCCTTAAAGGGATGCCCGCATGCCAAGCCAGGAGGCAGCAGAGCCGCCAAGCCGAGAAGGTGCACAGCCAACTACCACCAGCAGCGGCGGCAGCCATGTGTCTTGCAGACTCAGCACACACACACACCCCCGGTGCATGCTTCCACCCAGCTGCCCAGTCCACCCAATTGCCCTGCCCTGGGCACCAGCAACCCACGCTATGCCACTGCCCTGGCAACTGCAGGCAAAAGGGAATCATGCTTCCACCCAGCTGCCCAGTCCACCCAATTGCCCTGCCTCAGCCCCAGCAACCCATGCTATGCCACTGCCCTGGCAACTGCAGGCAAAAGGGAATGAGGTCACTGTTGATGGGAGGATCCCTTCTCTGTCTTACACTCTGGAGAGCTGCTGCCAATCAATACATCCTCTACACTGACTGTCAGCACCTCTCCAGGCCTTCAGGCAGGGATGTCTCCCAATTCTTCCTGAAGATGCTTATGATTGAACCCTGGACCTTCTGCATGCAAAGTTGATGCTCTGCCACCGTGCTACGTCCCTTCACATAAGGCTGCCTTATACAAGTTAGACCGCTGGCATGTCTAATTCAACATTGTGTAAGCTGATGGGTAGAGGCTCTCTAGTGTTTCAGACGGGGGACATTCCCAGCCCTACTTGGAAATGCCAGGGATCGAACCTGGGACCTTCTTCACGCAGAGTAGATGCCCCACCACTGAGCTGCAGCCGGTGACACACCCTGCCTGGCCAGCTGCCCCTACTGGGCCTCTGGGTAAGCCAGCAGTCCAGCTTGTGACCTCTCACCATGAAAAACTCTCTTTAACAAAACGCCAATAGAAACGTATGATCTTTACTCAGGTTGTGCCCAGACTGTTAACTCCACCTTTCATAGGAACGCAAGAAGCTGCTTATCGCAAGCCATACCAGTATTGTCTGCACTGACTAGTAGCAGCTTTCCGGGGTTTTGGACAGGGTCATTCCCGTCCCTGCCTGGAGATGCTGGGGATTGAACCAGAGGCCTTTTGCATGCATGCACCGGACTGTAGCCTCTCCTTCCTCGCCCTGTTACTTTTCTCCCCCCCCCCCCCCCCTTGTGGAAATGCCAGCCCCACCTTTGCGAGATTAACGCATCTTTAGAATCTGAGCGGGGTTGAAAGGAGCTCTTTTAGTGTGTGCAAGCGCAAAGCACACCCCCAGCTTCCAGCCGGGTAACAAAACCATCCTTTCTTCAGATTGGTCCTGAAATTCAAGTGGGGAAAACACCTGAAGCCGTGAGTCACAGCGAACGGTTGAAAACATTTTGAAGAGGCACGCACTCCGTTGCAGGGCGTTTCAGAGAAAGGGAAAGTGTCCATGAGGTCACCCGCTATCACAGTCGTGAATTTCCACAGTCTCTTTACTAGCAGCGGAAAGAAAGAAAACGAGTGAAGCTGAAGCTTTATTGTTTTAACGGAAAATTGTCAGTTTCACAAAGGAAGCGCAGCTCAAGGCTCTGGGGTTGTCCCCCCCCCTCTTCCTTTTCTAAAAATTAAAAAAAGAAAAGGCGATTCTCGTTAAGAGATGGGGGTGGCGCCGCTGCTTTGGCGATGAAAGCAAACTTTCTTCCCTTGCGTCAGAATTGCACCCTTTGAAACTGTGGAAGAAGCAGCGGAGTAAAAGGGGAAAAAAACGCCTTCAGGTTTCCCAAAGCAGGTTTCTCGAAACAAGGAAAGCTCAGGGCAACGGCCTCCAGAACAGAGCGTGAGGAGGGACGTCATTATGGGGGTGGTGAGATAAGCAGAAAAGCCTCCAGGCAGCCTGCAGTTGGAGATACACATTTTGCCAGAGGGTGGGAAACAGCTCAGGGGAAGCCTGGTAAGATTGCCATTTTGCAGATTCTAAGCTGAGTCTTGCTTACCAATCAGGGAGAGGCTCTTAGAGCAGGTGTCTCCAAGCCAGGGGCCTCCAAATGATTTAGACTACACCTTGCCTCACCCTATGGTCAGGGACAATGGGAGACGTTGTCCACAACATCAGGAGGGTGCCAACCAAGGGAAGGCTGTCCTAGGCATGAAGGGCACGTCATTCTATCTGAGTACCGCAAATCATTTGCCTGTGCCCAGGCCATGTCTTGCCACCCCCACCAATATACATAGACAGGGTTGCTAACAGGCCGGTCGATTGCTGATCTGACCAGTGAAATGGCATTCTGAGCTGAGCTAATCCTGCTCAGAGTAGATCCCTTGAAGTTAATGGGCAAGGCTGGCTCAGGTCCATTCAGTTCAGTTAGCCTGCTCCCAGTGAAATGTAGTTGAAGACCCTTCTCTCTCAGAGAACCAGGAAGGAAGTCTGGGAAGTCAGATTCTGCAAGGCTCCGCCCACAAGCCTCCCAATCACATTTGGCTCCACCTCCAATGTATGCCAGACTCCGCCCTGCCCTCTGGCCCCGCCTTCCCTGGCTCCATACCCGTGGAGTACTCATAGGACCGGTGTTTTTGAAAAAAAAAATTGGACGCCAGCTGCCCTACCCACGAGGATGTCTCCTGCATTCTCCATCTTCCAAACCCTGCCTAGGAAAGCGAGGTGGGTGGCTTGTTCCAGCAGTTGCAACTGGGGATGGGTGAATAGGGAAAGCAGGGTTGAAATTTCCATCTCCAGGAGATCTTTCCTCGTAACCTGATTTCCCTAGCCAGCAAGGAAAGCTCTCAAAGTCACAGGGTGTGGAGCAGGTGATCTGATCTAGAGACAGCTAGTAGCAGTGAAGGAGCCAGCCTAGAGGGAAACAGCTCAGGCGCCCAAAGCCCCATCATGCCACAACAAAGATAATAGCTGCCGTTCATATAGTTCAGCCGCCTAGATATTGCGGGGCGAGTTTTGCACGTGCTTGTGGATTCGCCCCAAGTTCTTTCAATGGGCCAAAGAGATCTGTGAGGCCTTCCATTTGTCCATGTTCTCCCCATGCTCTTCCTCTGGGAACTGGCAACTGCAGGTGTCTTCATGATGAGATCCTAGGAAGTTTGAAGGGTGGACGGATTCAGGCTCTGCAGGACAAAGGTACCAATGGTAAGACAAGGAGGAGGGATGTCTGAGGACCACGTTCCTTCCTGGGAAATGTGGCATGCCCCAGAGGTGGGTGGGGCCAAAGGCCAAAGTGGGTGGAGCAATGAATGTAAATTTTACCGTTGTGCGGTTGGTGGAGTACCCTCCAACCAGGCAAGCGAGGGTGAATGGGCACAAAAAACGAGGACATGCAATAATTAAACCTGTGGTTGGGAGGGGTGTGGAGGGAGAAGGAGGTGCTGGGTTCAATCCTGCTGGGTGCTGCTTTGATAGCACATTCCCTGCAAGGAAGCCCAGCCAAAGCAGACCCTGCAGAGCCTGCCTGCCTCTTCTGTTTCTCCCCTGCCTCATAACCAGCCCACCCTCTTTCAGGGCCAGATTGCTCTGGGTGGGACAACCCAACCTGAGTTGACTGGGGCTGTCTCTCCGCTCAATGCAGGGTGATTTGGTGCTGGATCTGGGCTTGGGTCAGATCCAGAGCACAACCCTACTGGAAGTTGGCATACTCCAGGTGTCATGGACAAGTTGGATGCAGAGGAATGGGGGGGGGGACCAGCTGGGGACCCACTAAGGGAAGAAGGCTCAGAGACCAGGGACTGGTGGTGGGATGATGATGAGTGGTCAGAGGGAGAAGATTGGGAGGAGGAGGAGGTGTTGGAAGAGGTAACAGGGTTTAGTGAGCTAGGAGAGTCGGTGGCAGAGAGAAGTCTAGAATCGGAGGCAGAAGCTGAAACAGGAAGAGGGGGGAGAGAGGCCAAGAGGCAGAGATGAGTCAGGCTGGTGAAGAATTGCAGGTGTTGCCCCCTTCTGCTGTGACAAGCTCCCCTCCCCACTTGTCTCCCAGAACCAGAAGAGGGCTGAAATGGGTGGAGGAGCAGCAGGCTGCATACAGGCGCAGTCTCTGATTACTTGGGGGAAAGGCCTAGAAAGGAGGGGACTTAGCTGTGGGGAGGTGGGGGCTTTCGGTCACAGCAACTGATTCGTGGGGTAAGACCTCCCAGAGACGAGCTGCTGAGCTCATTAGGCCTGACACTCAGCCAAGTCTGTGAGGATTGTCTTTTTGCTAATTAGTGCCAACTATGAGCACTGTGATTTACTGCCGGCTTGCCCGTTGACACTAGGTTTTCGACTGATACCGCCATGGCTAGGTTAGGAGGGAACTCTGGGTGGGCACCAGAAGGGGGTCAAAAAGCTACACTGACCTTCCACCAGGGGCAGTTTCTTCTTCTGTGTCCATACGCAGATGATTAAAAAGAACGTCAGCAGGATGAGAAGAGAGAGGCCCGTTGCTGTCACAATGGTCAAGATAGTCGTCACTGTGGAATCTAAAGAATTAACGGGCATAGATTTATGTATTTATAAGAGCATTATTTTACCACCATGTCATAAAACACCCGGGGAGTATTCAAACATAAGACACCATTCAAATAAATAAATACAAATACATTAAAGTGACTGGCTGCTAAATAATAATAATAATCTGCTGCATAGACCTGTTGACTGAACTTTGGCTGAGCTCCAACTCCCTAGATGGGCTTCAAGGGCGCCATCTAGGCTGCAATACCAGCCACCTGAGCATTCTGTCAGCTGACCTCCCAAGGGCCAATCCCAGCACACCAGGCCCTATATAAGCTCAGAACCTGACCGCTTGTTCCTCATTCCTAGCGTGAGGACACTGCAGAACTCCCTTCTCTCTGCATCAGGCTTTAAAAACAAGCACTAGATTTTCGAAACAAGGAAGCCGAATAAAACACTCCTCCGTATAATTCATTCTCATATACATTTAATCCATTTCGTCTGATTTAATTGGAGTTTAATTGGGTTGAGAGTTTAATTTATAGAATTTGGAATTACTTTAATCTTACATAGCATTTTAAGAGGGTAATTTATCTGTAATTAATTTGTGTTCATAATTTATATTTTCTAACCCTCCATTTTATTGATCTTTTCATTGGTTTTTCTCATATTAATCTATATCATTATTTTCTTTCTTTAGCATCTATATATTTAAATCTTCTTATAAAAGATGAGAAAAATTATTTGTTTAAAGGTATCCCCCCTTTTCTTCTTCTTAAAAGTTAGGTATTATTTTATATACTCTTCTTTACTCAGTTATTAATGGGCTCATAATATTGTAAAAGATGAATTAATGATATCTGTTTCTAGGACATTCTTTATTTAACAATATCTTTTTTCTCCACCTTCGTTTTCGGGGGTTTTGATCAGATAGACACTAACATAAAGCAGTGATGACAGCCTTTACCAAAGGTGTCATGGGCTTTGAAGACACTTGAACTCAGGATGCAAGGGAGAAACGTGCTAAGATGAAGGCACGCTTGGCAAATCCACACCGTGATCAACTCCTGCCCGGAAACCAATGTCCCCACTGTGGAAGGACTTGTGGATCCATAATTGCCCTCCACAGTCACTTACGGGCTCATTGTTAAAACCGTGTTTATGGAAGACAATCTTACTCGGCTACGAGTGATTGCCAAAGAAGAAGAAGAAGACCTGTTATACATTGTGATATTGAAGTGTATTTATGAATTTAAATATATAAAACAAAACAAACACCAAAATGTGTCTTTAATATTTGCTGCCACCTGCAAGAGAACTCTCTTGCTAGCCGGGACCATCATTCCTGCCCCCAAGAACACCCATCTCTGTCGCCAAGGAGAAGCGCAGGTCACCCTCCCATTTTCACCACCTGCATGGGCCGCGTCAAAAAGGTGTGTCTCCAAGTGTGTGAGATTTGGCAACAGCCGTAATTGGAATACAGTCCCGCTGTGTCCAAGTTCTCTGTGTGTTGTATTCAGTGCAAGCTGTACTCAGAGTAGACCCACTGAAGCGAACAGGCACCACAGACAGATTCATTCATTTCAACAGGTCTGCTTTGAGTAGAACCGTGTCAGAGAGAACTCTGTGATTCCCATGTGTAGGTCTTTTAGGCCCATTTTGGATACAAAAAACAGAACCGTACCAGTTTGCATAACCACGGTGACGGGTCTCGTGTCGCCACATTCCACGTTATGAGTTGTGTTCCCTGGTCGTCGAACTGGAAGCCCCAACGTCTTGCAGCTACAAAGGAAGGGAAGAATGATGGTTGGAACATGGGTGATGCGCTCAAGGTGTGCTACAACTTAGTGGTTGAGCATCGGTTTTGCTTGTGGCTCCAGGCTTGTAGAGTCTCCTCTCTGAAACCCTGGAGAGCTGCTGCCAGTCAGTGTAGACAACACTGAGTTAGATGGACCAATGGTCTCTCTCGGTAAGTGCCTATAATAAAATAGCATTGTTATTTTTTATGCTGCAAAGCAGAGAATGACTTACTTTGCCCAAGGTCTACAACAGCTGCCTTTGGCATCAGAGAAAGTTCCATTAGGGCATGGGCTGCAAAAATATCTGAAGTCAATAGTGCCTGGAAGAAGGAAGAGGGGAGGTGGTTACTTACTGCTGAGAAGCTCCTAGCTGTGCTTTTACTCTTTCTAACAAAGCAACGTTTTCTCTATTTTTGCTTAGTAAATCTCTGTACAAGCACTCCAAAACAGTTTTCAATAAGCGGCGAACTATAAAATTGAGTGAGACGGTAGAACAATTCGGAACTTTAAAAGAAGCCGATACAGTACTCTGTTCCAAAAAAAAAAACCACTAGTAGAACATATTTTTTATTATGTATAAAATTTGTATACCGCCTTATACACATAGATCGCAGGGTGGTTCACAACATAAGACTACAATATAAAACCCCCTACAAAATACATAATGAAAAATAAAAACAAAGATAACCCAATAATTCACACACACCCTTCCACAATATATTTTATAGGGCATTAGAAGTCAATCACGCCTATTGCTGAGGCTCAGAACCTGGCAGACCCCACAGGCTCCGCCCTCAGATCCACCACACCCTGCCGGCTCCACCCCCTACTCTATCGCATTCTGACAAGCTCCAACCCCTGATCCACCACATTCTGCCAAACCAGACCCCTTAACCTTGCTAAGTTTTACCTCTTGTCTTCCACACGCTGTTAGACTACAACTCCCATCATTCCTGACCCTTGGCTCTGCTGGCTGGGGATGATGGGACTTGTAGTCTCACAACACCTGGAGGACCCAAGGTGGAAGGCCTGTGACTTAGAGCAAGAAGGGATTGATGCAAGGGTTACCTGAACATCTCAGTTCCTGCCCTTCTGGACACGTTGGCAGTGCCCGGCATTGATGGCATAGCTTGTCCTTACAGCACTTCCCACCACCACATTTGCCACAGGATTTCGGAGGGACTCCTGGTGATGAAGAAAGCACAGGTCAAGCCAGGTGAGCAAGGAAAGAGGACTATAAATACATCTTTCTTTACAGCTGCCCCTTTGAGTCTATGATGGGCACTGTGGTTTAGCCCAGGTCCTGGGAGAAAAATACAGCGCTCCATTGAAATCAATTAACCGAAGTTATTTCATTTATTACAGTTATATCCTTCCTTTTTTTCCAAGGAGCTCAAGTAGGAGTACATGGTTCCCCCTTCCTCGTGTAATCCTCATAACTCCGTGAAGTAGGTGAGGCTGAGAGCTTTTGGCTGTCTCAAGGCCGTGTGGTGAGCTCCATGGCTGAGTGGAGATCTGAACCCTAGTCTCCCAGGTCCTATTCTGACATGCTAACCACTATGCCGCAATGGCTTTCCAGTGTGCTCTTTAACTTCAATGGCTCTACTCTGAGTCCTCCAGCAACGGCAGCTTTGAGGAGATTATGAATCCACACCCTTGCCGATGTCGCATGGGTTGGTGGGCACCAGAGCTTACCTCCCCATTGAACCCTGCAGGGGCATCTCTCTTGACAGCCTTTGATCACTGGTTCACAGACTCCTTGGGAGATCAAGAGAACCCCAAACAAAGACCAACAGAGCCGGAAACTCCATTGCCTAAGCCAACAGCTACAGAAAAAGGCACTGGTCGCTTAACTGGCCTGAAGGGGCACTCAGGGGGTGGGGATTCCTGTTATTGACTGCCTAGCTTTACTATAAATCCTTGAGGACTTTGCTGAGAAGACTTGGATGACATGTCTTGCCTTATGGGGTGCTATCCGTGGTCCTGAAGCTTTGCCAAACTCCTGGCCACTTCTTGTTTCGGCCATCATTCTTCGTGGAAAACATTCCTGTGGATCATGACATACCCATCCCCTGGAATGGGACATTACTGGGAGAAGGGGAAAGATGCTGACTACCAAACCAATTGGAGCAGTATGGAAACTGAAATGTGTCTGCCCCCTGAAAACAGCCCCAAATCCCTCCCTCTTTTCATGAAATTATTATGGCCTAACCCAGCACTAATTGCTGCCACTTAGGCTTGCAAATGGACACTTAGTCTGGTGGTCTATGGCAAATAAGAACCGCACCAGATGTACACCTTTTGTCCAGTGGAAAGTTAGGCATGTTGGTAGTGTATAATTCTTATTTTCAGCTGATGTGGTTTCAATGTCTTGGTCAATGGGAAATGTTTAAACCACCACATGGCTCAATAACGAAATGACAGATAATATTAGTTGTTTTAAATTGTTCTAATATTGTTTTTTAATGGGACCTTAAGGTGAAGAGTTCGTAATAAATTGATCACCGTCACGATAAATAAGACCTGGAAAGATAGAAAAGAAGGAGGCAGCAGGATTGGGGGGCAGACAGATTGGCTGTTTAGGTAGAATAGATTGGATAGCTAGATTGATATACATGGCAAGTAAGATTAAATTATATAGAGATGGATAGAAAATGCACACCGTTCAATAAACAAAAGGATAGAAGGTATTGATAAGAAGACAGGTTGGAATATTGTAAGTAAATAGAATAGATTTAATGGATTGACAATGATATATAGAAATGGTAGCTAGGATAGTTGTGTAAAAAAAATAGAAACTAGCACACAGGCCAATAAACAAAAGGATATAAAAGACTGATAAGCTCTGTAAAGATGGAGAAAAAGGAGAGGGTACAATAGGAGCAGATTGGATAGACAGGCATGGGATTGTAAAGTTATGGAATTATAGGTAGAAACTAGCATGTGGGTCAATAGACAAAGTATAGACAAGATTGGTAAGGATAGCATAGGATAAGATTGGTAAGGATAGCATAGGAAGATAGCTAATAAGACAGATAATGCATTTGACAGAATAGAAAGGGAGAGGAAATAAATTGAACAGATAGATTGACATTTATGGTGAAGAGGATAGTTAAGTTATGCAAAGATAGAAAAACAGGATATATAAAATAGGTAGACAGGGTAGAATAGGTAAGATGGATAGGATAGCTAGACATTATATCAGCTATGGCAAAGCGTAGTTCTTAGGAAGTTCTCAGTATTACAAATAAAATTATCTCAGTGAACTTTGGTTTAACCACTGAACCACTTGGCCTGTCTTATGTAAGAAGTCTTTCTGTTGCTCGTTATGCAATAGTTCTCTTGAACCATGAGGTGAGACTTTGGAAATGGGGAGACACATTCTGAACACAATGGTATATTTCCTTCTAACCATTAGGCTCATTTTCAAGGTATCAAGACAAGAACACCCTAGCTGAAGCCACTGGCAATGTCCTAAGCTTCACGTTGAAAATTAGTGGTGATTCCCTGCAGTTGTTTTTAAAAAGATACAGGAAAAATGAGGGGTGGGAATAATTTTCACAAGTCATCTGCTGGTTTCCTAAACTTAAGAATGTCAATTTGACATTTAAGGGCTGTAGCTTTGCATGCAGAAGGTCCCAGGTTTGATCCCTCGCAACTCCAGGTAAGGTTGGGCGATACAACCTGTCTGAAGCTCTGGATAATACCTGCTAATCAGAATCAGTGATGCTAAGCTGCATGGATCAGTATAAGGCAACTTCCTATGTTCCTATATCTTAAAGGAAGGTCTGAGGTCAGTGGTAGAACTTTACATGCAGAAAGTCCCCAGTTCAGTTCCTGACATCCCCAAGGAGGGTTGGGAAAGAGCCCGTCTGAAACCCTGGAAAGCTGCTGCCAGTCAGTGTAGACAATACTGAGCTGGATGGATCAACAGCATGACTTGGTTTAAACACTTTCCTATGTTCCTATGAAAGGCTGAGTCAATAATTTGGGCACTACCTGGGAAAAGATCATACATTTCTACTGGGAAAGACCCCCTGCCTGATACCCCAAAGAGCTGCTGCCACCCAGTGTTGACAGTACTGAGCTGAATGGACCGTCGTCCTATGTTCCTACGCTGCAGTGGGACATCTGAAATGAGGCCTCTGAGAATGCTAGGCTTTTACTTCTGAGAATAGCTAGCCTCAGAGTCTTCAAATTCAACAGGGCCTTGGAGCATATGCAGAGTGCCACCTCAGTCAGAGATTCTTTAGCATTGCAAGGGGTTGGACTAGATGACGCTTCCCGTTCTAGGTAAAGGTAAAGGTACCCCTGACCATTAGGTCCAGTCATGACCGACTCTGGGGTTGTGTGCTCATCTCACTCTATGGGCCAAGGGAGCCGGCATTTGTCCGCAGACAGGTCATGTGGCCAGCATGACAAAGCCGCTTCTGGCGAACCAGAGCAGCACACGGAAACGCCGTTTACCTTCCCGCCGGAGCGGTACCTATTTATCTACTTGCACTTTTACGTGCTTTTGAACTGCTAGGTTGGCAGGATCAGGGACCGAGCAACGGGAGCTCACCCCGTGGCGGGGATTCGAACCGCCAACCTTCCGATCGGCAAGTCCTAGGCTCTGTGGTTTAACCCACAGTGCCACCTGCGTCCCATGGTCCTATGAACTCCCCTGGACTACAAGAAAAGAGCTATCAACCAAGGCAATCCAAAACCTCAAACCCTAAGGAATATGAAAACTCTGATCCAAACTTACCGGCAAGAGTTGACGAGCAACAAGGTCTCCCTTCCTGTTGACCATCAATGGTGGATTGTGCTAGTTCCACACACAGCCAGAGCATCGCCAAGCAAAGCCAGCGGCCGTCTAATCTGCAGTGAGACTTGGCTTCCATTTCCTTCAGTCGCCTCTTCACTTCCTCTGCTGGGAATGGAGGCTCACAGTTCTCCCACAACTAGCCCTCTGGTGCGCTGGCTGGGAACGCTGTGCCTGTAAGGTCTCCCACCTCTTCTTCCCCTCTGTCTCCCTCTCTCTCCTTTCGACACATTTTTGTAGCAAAGAGCAGCCCACGTGTTTTCTGTGGAACGAAAGCCATGTCATTTCCTGTATGGTGAGTCCGTATGGCCCTCTCGTACCACAGCTCTCAACAGGAAGCACTGAGGCGAGAGACATGAGGGGGAATCTGAGCCCAGCAAGAAGCGCTCTCTCTCTCTCTCTCTCTCTCTCTCTATCTATCTTTCTCCTGGCAAGGAGTCCTTCACAAAGCTCATAGCTCAACTGCAGCACTCTCTCTCACAGGAGATAAGAGACAGCCACCCAATTTGAATGGCTTTAAAGCAGGATTAGATGTGGAGAAGACTACTGAAGGGGACTAGCGATTCAGGATGCTTCTAAATGCCAATTGCTAGAAATCACGTGGGGAGAGATGCTGTTGAGCTCAGGCCCTGAGGGAGCGTCTCCACCCCCATCGTTCAGCCCGGACACTGAGATCCAGTGCTGAGGGCCTTCTGGAGGGTCCCTCATTGCGAGAAGTGAGGTTACAGGGAACCAGCCAGAGGGCCTTCTCGGTAGTGGCGCCTGCCCTGTGGAACGCCCTCCCTTCAGATGTGAAGGAAATAATCTTATTTTTAAAAGACATCTGAAGGCAGCCCTGTTTAGGGAAGTTTTTAATATTTAATGCTGTATTGTTTTTAACACTCGATTGGGAGCCGCCCAGAGTGGCTGGGGAAACTCAGCCAGATGATCGGGGTATAAATAAAATAATAATAATAATAATAATAATAATAATTCAGAAGCATCCAGTTGGCCGCTGTGAGGGTGCTGGGTGAGATGAGCCTTTGGCCTGATCCTGCTTCAGAACTCTCCTTACGTTCAAAGAGCAGCAGGCATCATTCAAGCGATACAGAAAAAGGCAGCTGTAGCCTATTGAAGGGCAACGATCAGAGGATCTAGTGTTTCGCAAACTCAGGTCTCCAGCTGTTTTTTGGGACTACAACTCCCATCATCCCCAGCTATAAGGACCAGTGGTCAAGGATGATGGGAATTGTAGTCCAAAAAACAGCTGGAGATCCAAGTTTGGGAAACACTGGTTGACGAACTCAATGGCATGTTTCAGATGCTCAGCACCGCTTTCCTGCCTCCGTGGGTCCTCAGGAGGAGATGTTTACTGAAAGTCAGAACAGGAGGGGCAACACCAACGAGTCGTGGCCAGGAAAGGCAGCCGAGCGAGGGCAGGGAACTCTGCTTGAATGGTCCTGGAACCACGGGGAAATTCTGATGTTTTAAGGGAGGAAGCTCTGTGCCTCGGGAGTAGAGCATCTGCTTTGCATGCAGGAAGTCCCAAATTCAATTCCTGGCATCTTCAGGTCGGGCTGGGAAAGGCCCTGAAGAGTTGCTGCCAGTCAGTGTAGACTATACTGAGAGAGATGAGCCAACAGTCAGATCCAGTCTAAGGAGGCTTCTTAAGTTTCTGCGTCTCAAGGATAGAGCATCTGCTTTGCATGCAGAAGGTTCAATCCCCAGCATCTCCAGACAGGGCTGGGAGATGCCCCCTATCTGAAACCCCAGACAGACGCTGCCAATCAGTGTAGACAGTACTGAGCTAGATGGACCATTGGTCTGGCTCAGGTTAAGGCAGCGCCCTATCCATTGCTTCACCCACTTTTGCCTCTGTCCCCACCTGCTACTGGCATGCGGCCCCCAGAAAATTATCTTTGAAGAAATGTGGCCCTCAATATGAAAAAAAAAAGGTTCCTGTCATGCCTCTTTCTGCGGTCATTTATCAATTCGGGAAAATGTTTTCTAGAGGGAGGTGAATATCTTGCTCCTCTTTTCGTTGACAACATGGATTTATCTTATTATTAATAGATATGGATCTGCAAACTAAGCTTTCGAGCATGTTATCTGGGAAAATTCTGAAGCCAGCGCAGTGTCTGGGACCGCCTCTATTATACTTTGCCATTTGTAATGCCAGAAAAAATTTTCAAGGAAGTTTTCCCCAGATGAAATGATCACAACTGGACACGGGTGATGTCTTCTGGCCGTCATTTCGACTCATTTGTGCTCAGGTAGGTATCTCATAAGGCAGCAGAGGTTTAGGATTAGAGTTTTGCTTTCCCCACATGGGGTACCTTCCCAGTGTTACGGAAAAATTCTGGGTGCAGGTTTACTCTGCTGCCCAGCTCATCGAGGTGCCACTCCCCACGGGTCTCTCCTGGTCAGCAAAAGAAGGAATCTCCAGCCAAGTTAAAGAAGCAAACAGCGGTCAGTAGACCTGATCTTTATTTGTTGCAACAAGGTTCAAACACACAAAGAGTAGGAACCCTGAGCATGGGGTTGCATGGACTTTTAAGACCTTCCCATCTGCCTTCCCATAATACATTTCCAGATACATCATCGATACATCACCAACGAGTCACTAAGAAGGAGGGAATCTTGCAAAGTAACATGAGCCCATCGTTCATCCCTGTTATCAGATTCAGTTCCTGAACACCTTCTAAGTACCTACCACCAAGAGAACAATAAAACTATTTACACCGAGCCTTGCCCTCTGGGCTTTCCTGAAAATGGGCTTTGTGAATACCTGGCTTCAGCAAACTCCGTCAAGGGATAGTTGTCTGGTCCATTGTTGTCTTTGTCCTACTTCCTGGGGAGGGGGGAGGTGTACGTGACTTTATGTATCAGGGATTATGGAGGCAGGGGAAGCCCTGGACCCCCCTCTTCCAGAGGAGTCATTAGCCATTGGAACCAAGGAAATGGGTCAAACTGTTGAATTTTGGCAATTATTTGATTCTATATTGGATAGATTTTGAATTATGGTGCTGGAGGAGACTCTTGAGAGTCCCATGGACTGCAAGAAGATCAAACCTATCCATTCTTAAGTAAATCAGCCCTGAGTGCTCACTGGAAGGACAGATCCTGAAGCTGAGGCTCCAATACTTTGGGCACCTCATGAGAAGACAAGACTCCCTGGAAAAGACCCTGATGCTGGGAAAGATGGAGGGCACAAGGAGAAGGGGACGACAGAGGACAAGATGGTTGGACAGTGTTCTCGAAGCTACCAGCATGAGTGTGACCAAACTGCGGGAGGCAGTGGAAGACAGAAGTGCCTGGCGTGCTCTGGTCCATGGGGTCACGAAGAGTCGGACACGACTAAACGACTAAACAACAACAATATTGGACAGTCAGGGGGAAACAGTACAATACATGGTATCCACTTATTGCTACCAGCGCCAGATTTACATATAAGCTAAACAAGCTACATCTTAGGGCCCACTCTCTTGGGGCCCCCCAAAACATTTAAAGGGAAAAAACCTGGATGTGCATTTCCAAAATATAAGATGAAAAACAAATAAAATGAAACCTACCTACAGCAACAGTGTTTTGTGTTGTGTAGGCTCCTATGATGTAAGTAATGGGCCCCGCCTGCTCCCTAAAATATCATTGGTTTGCTCATTTCTATATACAGGGTGCCTACATTCTGCATGGACTGGTTGCAAATGGGCAAATGGCTTTAGATACCTATTAGGTCCATAAATTACCATATAGCATATATTCAACACACAAAAAACAACGACAATTTGTTGTTGACAAAGGACAGCTGGACATATAAAGGGCCCCGTTACCTTCAGTAGTTTAGGGCCTCATCAAACCTAAATCCGGCTCTGATTGCTACAGTTTTCTTTTCTGATCTCCTTTGCTGTTGTGTGCGTATGGTGTCCTGGCCTTAGTTAGATGCTGTAGTGGGGACTTGGGAATTCAGGGAAGTTGTTTAACTGCCACGTCTCCCTATTCTTGGTTTTAACACCAGGTCTGATGAGCCCCACCTGCCCCTCACTACTTCCTTCTACAGTACAAAAAGAAATCGCCTTATTGACCAGCTATTGGTCTCGTCCACTCAAAGCAGAATTGGCCGAAACCTGAAGAGGAACTCCCAAATGATAAGTGGTGTTCTGTTCAAGCCTTAAGGTGTCCTGGGCTCCCCTTTGCTGGGATGCTTGTGGCTGCCTCCTGTGTTGCAGATCTTGCAAAGACTGGGGTGGGGATGGGGTTGTACTGGGTGACCTCCATTATCTTTTTCTAGCCCTATGAGTCAAAGGAGGTGGGGTTAGATCTGGAAGGGGCAACCACCACCGCATCAAACGTTTGTGATAAAAAACAGTAGAGGTAATTGATTCAAAGTTTCTTATCAAACCCAGAGCTGCTTAGTTAGGTGAGATGATCCACATACTTCTCTGCGGTCAATGAGTTTATCAGAAATAAGAATCTTAATATTAAAGCACTTTTTTGTACACGTACCAGTTAGGGACTGAGATTTGCAGTTGTCACGCACGTCATTTCACTGCCAAATGGTGAGGTGCGGCCATGAGTCGTGACTTTAAGAACTTTTGTTCGTACAGAACTACAAGATGGCTGGTCATTATTAACCTCCAAGATCAGAGAATCCTAGAACTGTAGACTTGGAAGGGACCACAATGTGGTTACCAGACGTCCCCGTTTCCCGGGGACAGTCCCCGGACTTACAAACCTGTCCCCGGACAAAATCCGTCCCCGGAATGTCCCCGGAATTCATTTAATGTCCCCGAATTTATATTTTAAGCGTTGTAGGTTTCTTAGTAGGGAATGAATGTTGTGTGATTGGTTCAACGGCACAAGACACATCATATGGGGACTTCTGGCGAGGCAAAATGGCGGGTGCCACGGCAGCAAGCAGCTCCTGAAGCCAGCCAGAGCCAACTGTGCTACCATGCTGGCTTCAGGCTGCTGAGACTGCCACTGCCACTGCTGAGGGGGAACCGGGGATGCCCGGTGCGTCAACTGGGGGAACCCGCTGACACCCCCCCCATGACCCTAAACGAACTGGGAGCAAGAGCGCCCGGCCACTTGGCCGACTGTTCAGTGGCGCTCCAGGGCCAGGAAAACCCCAGAGCCGATGCAGGGAGAAGGAGGAGAGGAGAAGAAGGAAGAGAGAGAAAGAGGAAGGAGAAAAAAGAGGGGAGCTCCAAACTTAGTGTGCTGCTGCCGCCGCTGCTGAGAAGGAGAGGTAGGAGAGCACTGGGAGGGCAAGGGCATGCAGCCGAGCCCAGGCCCAACCCAAGCCTACTCCACAGTGGATAGCGCTCCAAGAGAGCAGGCCAGGGCCCAGAGGAAGGCCGTGTGACAGAGGAGACCACAGAAGAGAAGATACTACTTCTTAATTTTTTTTTTAAAAAAATACTTTTTAAAAATAACTTTCCCCCCCTCTTTTTTTACAAAAAGTGTTCCCGGATTCTTTGGGGGGAAAAACTGGTAACCTTAGACCACAAGGGACCATCTAGTCCAGATATGGCCAAACTTGGCCCTCCAGATGTTTTGGGACTACAACTCCCATCATCCTTGGCTAACAGGATCAGTGGTCAGGGATGATGGGAATTGTAGTCCCAAAACATCTGGAGGGCTAAGTTTGGCCATGCCTGATCTAGTCCAACCCCCTGCAAATGCAAGAGTATTTTGCCCAACATGGGGCTAAACTGACAGACTTTCCTGTTCCCCTAGGCATTGGATGGCTGATAGAGCCTGGCCAGAGCAACCTTGAAATTAGCAACCGGGAACATATATGACTGTTTTGAAATGATTTTAGATGTTCTTTATAAAAAATAAATAAGATGGTTTTTAGTTGTTTTCAAAATGTTTTTATGTTATTAGAAAATTGCGTTGTTTTTCACATTTCGATTTTTGCTCCTTTAGGAGGAAGGCTGGAGAAGAAATTTAATACAGACAAATAAATATTGCTCAGCGTCCAGTAAGAACTGAGAAGGGTGTGTGTGAGAGAGAGGGTTTTAATCCACATAGGGCAGCAAAAATAAGACACACTGGCTCCCAGCTAGTGCTCACTAGTGTTGCTGACATTTCCTGTAGAAAACCCCCAAGTGTGTGGTTTATGTGACAAGGGCTCCATCAGACACTGAGCTCTCTACGTGTGAGAGAGGCGGGGGAAAGGGAAAGAAACCGTGCAGGCCCAGAAGGTAAGAATTTACTCAACTTGACGTCAAACTAACCACCAGCCTTGGGAGTTGACTCCAGAAATGTCAGCGCATGGACTCTGTGCTGTCATTCCTCGCTGAGGAAGCCCAGTGCATTGAAGTTTAGATGTCATTCTCATCACCTGTGCCATGGGGGAGAGACGTCAGAGACTGCTTGTCTGCAGAAGTCAGGGGGTGGGGTGGCCCCTTCGTCAGAAAGGCACCCTGGCGTCTCTGCAGGTATCTCGAAATGTCAACACAAAAGGCCAGGCAGGTGAAGACTCATGTCGAGAAGGTGAAGAGGGACCAAAAGACTTCTCATGATTTCTCTCCCTCCCTCCCTCTTTCTCTGAAACATGTTGCCTAGAAACTACACTGAAAACCACACAAGTCCCATCACCTTTCTCCGCTTGTCGGCTGTGGCTCAGCGGTAGAACATCTGCTTTGTGGTCAGAAGGTCTCCGTCCCGACCTGTCTGTGAGAGACTCCTGCCAGCTGTCTGGGCAATATTGACCCAAGTGGACTGGTGTTCAGACCATAGCTGTCAACCTTCCCTTTTTTTGTGGGAAATTCCCTTATTCCAGCACCGTTTCCTGCTGCTTCCTGCTGCTATCCCAGATTGTTAGATATCCCCTAGACTGTCCCCGGGACAGGTGAGGCTGCTGATCCCTTATTTTCAAATCTGAAAGTTGACAACTATGGTTCGGACTTGATAAAGGCCAGGTTCCTGCGTCTTAGGGGTTCACTGGCAGGGTATCTGCCTTGCATGCAGACAATCCCAGGTTCAGTCCCCACACTGGCCAAGCGGCCATTCAGTGATGGGGCCGGGGGCACAATGGTGAGGGCAGGCCTGCCTCTGGGGCCCAGAGACCCCCAGCAGCAGGCAGGGCAGGACGGGGATCCCGGTGGGGGTGGGGTGCCTGGCTCGCTTCCCCTAAAATTGTGCACCTGGGGCTATGGCCCTTCTGCCCCCCCCCCATGCTATGCCCTCTGCAATTCCCTCCATCGTCTTGCACTTGCACTCCCAGCGCACATTTTCAAGAATAATGACACTGTGATTTGGCACTCCTGTTTGGAGCCCTAAACAGCCTCAGCCCAGTATACCTGAAGGAGAGTCTCCACGCCCGTTGTTCAGCCCTAACACTGAGGTCCACCTCCGAGAGTCTTCTGGTGGTTCCCTCCCTGCAAGAAGTGAGGTTTCTGGGAACCAGGCAGGGGGCCTTCTCGGTAGTGGCGCCCTCTCTGTGGAATGCCCTGCCACCAGATGTCAAGGAGATAAAGATCTACACAACTTTTAGAAGTCATCTGAAGGCAGCCCTGTATCGGGAAGTTTTTAAGGTTGGGTGTTTTATTATGTTTTTATATGTGCTGGAAGCTGCCCAGAGTGGCTGGGAAAACCCAGCCAGGTGGGAAGGGTGTAAATAAGATGGTAGTGGTGGTGGTGATTTCTGGCACATCATAGTCCAACATCCTCTTTCCCACAGCAGCCAATCAGAGGGCTCCAGGAAACCCTTAGGCAGGACATGAAGACAACAGCTCTTTCTCACTGTTACTCATAAGAACATAAGGAGAGCCCTGAAGGGAACCAATTAGAAATACGGGTATTAAAGAGAATGTGGCCCACAATATTGATGGTGACATACTACAGGACTGGCAAGTTCCAATCCAGAAAAAAGGTTGGAACCTGATACTAATCCCTCAAAAGCTTGTATTTGTTTACTACCCACAACCGAAGGGCTTCCTCTCACGGATAGATCGCATAATGCATTTCCTGAACATCCTGAATGATATGTTGCCAGGAGTAGTAAAGCCAAACGATATTGTTTCTATAGAGTACAGTGGTACCTCGGGTTAAGTACTTAATTCATTCCAGAGGTCAGTTCTTAACCTGAAACTGTTCTTAACCTGAAGCACCACTTTAGCTAATGGGGCCTCCTGCTGCTGCCGCGTCACCAGAGCACAATTTCTGTTCTCATCCTGAAGCAAAGTTATTAACCTGAAGCACTATTTCTGGGTTAGTGGAGTCTGTAACCTGAAGCGTATGTAACCTGAAGCGTATGTAACCCGAGGTACCACTGTACTTACATTATGATGGTTACTCAGTACAAGCAATGATCGCCTTTCAAGATCAAAATTTGGCCAAACTTATCCACAGATCAAGACATCTATTCTTAAAGGAAAGCATAGCAATAATAAGATTCTTTGAAAATTGACCCCCCTCTTTGATGCCCTGAAGGATCAAGCCAGTGGCACCATCTACAGCTGCCTCCTACTCTCACAGGGGCCAACCCGACTTCCAGTGGGAAGCCCACAAGTATTTCCCGAGCATAATGGCAACTCTCCCCACTTGTGATTCCCAGAGACTGGCATTCAGAAGCAGACTGCCTCCAAGCAGTGGAGGGAGAAGGTAGCTAGTAGCCTTTGCTAGCCTTCTCCTCCTTGAACTTGTCAAATCCCCTTTTACAGCCCTCCAAGTTGGTGGCCATCGCTGCTGCTTGTAGGAGCGAGTCCCATTTTGTCACCACGCACCATTTTGTTTGTGATCGCTGTATTGTACTATTTTACGTTGCAAGACGCATTATCAAATTCATTTTCTGTGTCTTCCCCGATTCTTGATGCAGAACGTGGACGCCTAAAAATGGAATCCGAATAATCAGTGACATTTTGCTTTTGCTGAATCAGAGAACAAGAAAGCCACAGGTACGCCAATACTCTCTTAACCCCAAGTACCCAGAAGTGAGACATTTGCTAAGCTTGCATTTAACCAAATCTTCTCGTCTTAAATGTTCTCAGCTTCGTATCTTTAGGTCTGTACCTGGAAACCAAGTGTCATGACTCTGCACGAGACGGTGACCGCAGAGAGGGCCGCTTCCTTTGCAAAGCGGTGTCATCCGTGTACATGGCATCCGGTCGTGAACGTGAAACCCCAGTGACGGACGGCCGATCTCTCAGCACATTTGAGAAGATAATCTCTGACGACGAGAGTGAGAAAAGATAACTCTAGCATCTGCCAAAATATAGAGACACTGAGTAGTATCCAAGTAAGCTACACTGAGAGTCAACCCACAGAAATAAGTGGACCGAAGTTAGTCATGTCCATGGTTTTCAAAGAGTCTACTCTGGGTAGGACGAACCAGCGGGAGACCTTGAGGTCTCAGATTTCAGCAGTGCCCTGGGCAAAATTCAGTGCTCCTGCATCTCACCTTCCATTCTCTAGCATAAGTTGTGGCTCCCCCAATGGTGACCCTGAGGCTCCGCACTCAGTGTGGCTGAACTGGTTGTGCTTCCCTAAATGTGCCTCTGGACTAACATTGGATGCAATTGGAGATGGATGAATCTGTCCATTTCAGATTTTCCAGTTTGTAAATTCTATTCTCCACATTTTCCCGTCAGTTTCTGGTTTTCTTTTTCTTTTTTAAAAAGTTATGAGTTTGTGGATACCAAACTCCCCTAAATCTCTGGGTCCAAGTAGGTGTTAGAATTTAATCAAGGCACATGTTAAAATATTAGCCAGGCCAGTTTTCTGTTGAGTTAATCGCCTGGGAGATGAGCCATTTGGACAACAAAGGGAAGGTAATGAGCCATTAGGAAAGCTGACAGAGAAGGGGAGCTCTGTACCAGATGGCAGACTCAGAGTTAGTTAGAAGACAGAGTGTAGAGTCTTAGAGTTGAATTTGAGGTGACAAGACCTAGGGGGAAATGTGGCAGACTGTTAAAGTCAGCAAGCTGAAGAGAGGGTCAGTGCACAATGGCCAATGTCTATTTGAATCTACCCCTGCAGCTATGGGAGAAGCAAGACCCTCTTGGGGTGTCAGTGCTGTGAACCCCTCCACCGTAGGCTCAGGTTGTAGATATGTGTATATAAACCATATATCATAAAGACACCCCAGTCTCTGCTGTGCCTCTCTTCTGAAAGAAAACACAGATCCTGAATAAACGCCTGGAACCCCTGGAATCTCGCATCACTTGGAGGTTGGGGTAGGATGCAACAATGCATATGTTTGTATGCCAGTTTCCTGATATGCACATTTTTGCAGAGCAATTCTTCTCCAATACAAATCATTTGGGGATGCTATTTTCCCTAACATTTTATGCACTTTATGCACACTTTCTATGCATTTTTGTACACATTACTTGGCTGCCAGTTCGTTTCCGGGCGCAATTGAAGGTGCTCACATAGGTGTTTTAAGCCCTAAATGACTTCAGCCCCAAATGTCTGAAAGACCGCCTCCTTCCCTATAGACTCTCAAGGGTCTGAGATGGCAGAAGGGATCTTCCTGGTAGTTCCTCCACCCTAAGAAGTTTGAGTTGGGTGAATGGCCTGGAGCAGGGCCTTCTCTGGGGTGGCCCCTAAACTGTGACACTCCCTCTCCAAGGAGGTGTGTTTGGCACCTTCCTTACACAGCTTCCAAATATTGCTGAAGATGCACTTCTTCCCCCCTGGCTTTCAACACTTGTACGTTTTTTGGATGCAGCTTATTTCTATGATTGTGAATCATTTTAAACTGATTTTAGTATTGTGTTTTAATGTTATATCCCACCCTGGGTGAAGGGCAGAGAATTGATAACAACAGCAAAGCAGCAGCAACTCTTTCTGGCTGAGCTACCTGAATTGAAAATATGATGTTATTTTATGACTATATTTGTAATACTGAAACTGATTTGAACCTGTTGACTGATGCACTTTCCCCCCTTTGTATTATTTTGAATCAAAACACACACATATATCTGTATGTATATGTATATTTATATGTACATATTCTTCACATTCCTGCATGGAGTTTTGACGAATACACCTTTTCTTTTCCGCAAGCAATTTCCGCTAACGCGGTGCATTTTTGCATTGCATCCCATGCTAGCCCTACTCAGAGTAGACCCACTGAATGGCTAACTATGGTCAATTCATTTCAGTAGGCCTACACTGAGTAGAACTTACTTGGAAGCGACTCTTTTATGTTATTTTCACCGGATGGCAACCCATTCTTGTTCAGTTCAGAGTGAGCCCATTGAAATGAATGAACCTCACTAACTTATGTCTGTCAGTTTCAGTGGTCTGTAGCCTTTGCTAATCCTAGATCGATTGAAAAGGTATTGTGATCATGACTAAGGGGTCAGTCAAAGTCCTGCTTGCCCGGCTACTTTCCCCTGGGGAAACCCAATGTTTACCACTAAATGGGAGGAAACATCAGTCCCGTTTTCTCTGGATTGACGTTTTCTCTGATTTAGAGCTAAGAAGGCAGACCCTCCAAAGGTCCCTATTTTCTAGGGATGTCCCTGATTTAGAGAAGCCATCCTGGTTTCTGATTTGATCCCGAAATGTGCCACTTTTCCTTAGGATGTCCCTATTTTCACTGGAGAAATTTTGGAGGGTATGGAGTTATCTGACCCCCGAGCAGTCTGAAGGCAATCCTGTATAGGGAAGGTTTATTTTTTTAATGTTTAATGTTTTATTATGTTTTTATATATATGTTGGAAGCTGCCCAGAGTAAGATGTGTGGGGTGTGTAAATAGTAAAATTATCATTATGGAATGGGACGTCCTTATTTTCATCGGAGAAATGTTGGAGGGTATGAGAGTCGGGTTTCCAGTGGGGAACCAGCACGCTTCAGGTTACAGACTCCACTAATCCAGAAATAGTACCTCGGGTTAAGAACTTTGCTTCAGAAATCGCATAGCGGCATCTCGGCAGCAGCAGGAGGCCCCATTAGCTAAAGTGGTACCTCAGGTTAAGAACACTTTCAGGTTAAAAACGGACCTCCGGCACGAATTAAGTTCTTAACCAGAGGTACCACTGTATTGTGAATCATCTGTTTGGTGAACCTCACTGTTACAAAGGTTTTGATTGGAAAAGAGCTCCCCCCTCTGCTTCCTAAAGGTACTACAGCCAATTGAACATTTTATCCCCTTTTCCAGCCATAAAGGCAAAGGTAAAGGGGCCCCTGACCATTAGGTCCAGTTGTGGCCGACTCTGGGGTTGCGGCGCTCATCTCGCTTTACTGGCTGAGGGAGCCGGCGTACAGCTTCCGGGTCATGTGGCCAGCATGGCTAAGCCACTTCTGGCGAACCAGAGCATCGCACGGAAACGCCGTTTACCTTCCCACCAGAGCAGTATCTATTTATCTACTTGCACTCTGACATGCTTTCGAACTGCTAGGTTGGCAGGAGCAGGGACCGAGCGACGGGAGCTCTGATAAATTAGTACTGTGGACCACCTAACAAAGTGGGTCTCTGTAGTAGTTTTGTGGCTGATAAAAGGATCTTATTGTTCACCGGCTGTGTAATTTAGTTACAGAAGGCTGCAAGGTTTAACTCAACAGGAGACCCCTTAAAACTAATGGGCCTTAAGTTAGTCAAGCATTTCTTCTGGGTATTACAGGCACAGACATCCCCAAGGGCATAAGGAAAACTTTTTTGTATGCAACCATGGCTGCAAAGGTGCTTATTGCAACATATTGGAAAAATGACAAACTCCCTTCCAGAGTTGAACGGTTATCCAAATTGACAGAATATGCAGAATTAGCATCTTTTTTGTAAAGAATCAGAGACAAGCCCAGACAGGAGTTCATTTTAGACTGGGGTAATTTCAAAAATTATTTGAAAAGCAGCTGTAATCTAAACACGGTAGATGCCTTTGAATGATTTCTGTAAACGATACATATGGTGGAATACGATATCAAAATAGAAAAGAGAATTTTTACAAAATAGGAATGATAAATTAAAGCAAGATGTTTAATATAAAGGAAAATAGGGAGAGGATGGGAAGTCATCGGTTCGTGTAGAAAGCACGTAAGTTGAAATTGTATGTATCCTTTGTGATATCTTTATTGGACTGACTGAAATGAAGATGGCTATGTGTTGTATATACAGTGGTACCTCTGGTTACGTACTTGATTTGTTCCGGAGGTCCGTTCTTAACCTGAAACTGTTTTTAACCTGAAGCACCACTTTAGCTAATGGGGCCTCCCGCTGCCACTGCCCGATTTTTGTTCTCATCCTGAAGCAAAGTTCTTAACCCGAGGTACTATTTCTGGGTTAGTGGAGTCTGTAACCTGAAGCGTATGTAACCCGAGGTACCGCTGTATATGGAACATGAATAATAAAGCATTTAAAACTAAAAAAAAAAGTTAGTCATGCCCATTTTTTTTCAGTGGGTCTACTCTGAAGAGGACTAACATTGTACAGTGGTACCTCGGGTTACATACGCTTCAGGTTACATACGCTTCAGGTTACAGACTCCACTAACACAGAAATAGTACCTCAGGTTAAGAACTTTACTTCAGGATGAGAACAGAAATCACGCGGCGGCGGCGCGGCGGCAGTGGAAGTCCCCATGAGCTAAAGTGGTACCTCAGGTTAAGAACAGTTTCAGGTTAAGAACGGACCTCCAGAACGAATTAAGTTCTTAACCCAAGGTACCACTGTATATAATGCAGAATTCCCTCAACAGCGGAGATAGCTGCTCCGGCACATGGAGCGGCGCACATGCTGTGCACCCAGGGGCACGGGGCTAGCTGCCCACATGGGCGGTGTGAGCAACCCGGGGGGGTGATGTCCCTCCACCTCAGGGATGACACCCAGGGCAAACCACACCCACCGCACCCCCCTTCCTCCAGCAGTGAAGTCCCTTGTCCTCCACTGCCTTCAGTGGCTTAAAATGTGGGTTTCAAAAATTCCTTCGGGTGCTGATGGTAAACATTTGTCAGGTGTGCATGCAGGAGCCAGGCCCTGTGACCAGTAGGACTTTGCAGGACTGGGGCCTTCCTAAGTGTGTTCTGGAGAGGCAAAGCGTGGCCGCACAGGTGAGGCCGATTGGTAATTCACTGCACCTGGTGGCGAGAGCCAGGAAGGGATATAAGGTCAGCATTTCCCTTTGGCTCTTTGCCACAGCAACACGTTTCCTGCCTTGCTGCGTTTGGCTTCTTGCTTCCTGATCCTTGAACCTTGGCTTCTTGACTCCCTGCTTCTTGATCCTCGGACCCCTGACTTCGTGCCTTCTTGCTTCCTGACCCTCGGACCCTTGGCTTTTTGACTCCAAGCTCTCTGACCCTTGGACTCTTGACTTCCTGACTCCTGGCTTCTGGACCCCCGTTCCTGTTCCCACCCCGCCATCTTGCCCCCAGTCCTGATGCCCCCTGCCAGGACTTCAATCACCCGTGAACCGGATCATGACAGCTTTGCAAGACCACCGGGCTGTGCTCTCTTGGAAGCAGGGAGCTGAGCTAGAAGGACTTTTAGTAAAATCTTCTGACACTCTTGACTCTTGCCTCTGCTTGTCTCAGAAGCCTCGTTCTGCAGAGAGCAAAGCTTGCAGGCCTCATCTGAGAACAGGAAGAGAAATTGTGCTGATACCAGTATCTCTAGAAAGGTAAAGTCCCTCTTCATCACGCCAGCAGATAAGATCAACGGTGGCAGGATGAAGGCAGCCGCTTGTTAGCTATTTTAAGAGCCAGGAAGCTGCCAGATTTTTTTCTTTGCGTAGGCAGCCTCTCTGCCCGAGCTGTTTCTTATGGAAAATGGGGTAGGAGGAGAAACACTGAAGGATGTCTGTCACCTAGCGAAGCCGCCAGCCGGCAGGTGTCTGTCTGCCAAGAGGAAGCATCTCTGGCTACCACAAGATGTTGTGTTGGCAACAGAAGGAGAGGGTGGCAAACAAGACCATTATTGTCCTGCTTAAGAGCTTCCCAGAGGTCTGTTCACTTTGGGGGAAAGGATGCATTAATATAATATAATTATGGCGGGAAGGTAAACAGCGTTTCCATGCACTCCTCTGGTTCGCCAGAAGCGGCTTAGTCATGCTGGCCACATGACCCGGAAGCTGTATGCTGGCTCCCTCGGCCAATAAAGTGAGATGAGCGCCGCAACCCCAGAGTCGGTCACGACTGGACCTAATGGTCAGGGGTCCCTTTACCTTTACCTTTATACCATTCAGTATTCCTTCCATCAAAACTTATTTATGCTGTTGAATCTATCTTAATGCTGCCAGCGTTTTCAGCTGTACACAGTTATTTCCCATATATTCAATAAACGTTTTCTAATCTTCTCTAAACGTTTGTCCTTCTTGTTCTCTTATTCTATATGTTAAGTCCGCGAGCTGCGCATATTCTGTCAACTTAAGCTGCCACTCTTCTTTGGTTGGGACCTCGCTCATTTTCCATTTGAGGGCTAACAAAACACGGGCTGCAGTAGTGGCATACATACACAACCTTTTTTTGACACCTTGGAATTTCAGTCTGATTTATCCCCAACAGAAAGGACTCTGGGTTTGGGGGTGGGGGGAGTACTTTAAAACATCCCCCCCCAATTCATTATGGATCATTTCCCAATACAGTGGTACCTCAGGTTAAGTACTTAATTCGTTCCAGAGGTCTGTTCTTAACCTGAAACTGTTCTTAACCTGAAGCACCACTTTAGCTAATGGGGCCTCTTGCTGCTGCCGCACCGCTGGAGCACAATTTCTGTTCTCATCCTGAAGCAAAGTTCTTAACCTGAAGCACTATTTCTGGGTTAGTGGAGTCTGTAACCTGAAGCGTATGTAACCTGAAGCGTATTTAACCCGAGGTACCACTGTACACTTTTACAAGTCCACCACATATGAAAAAAAATGTTCCCTCAACCTCTTTGCATCTCCAAAGGGGGAAAGGATGTTCAGCTATGGACAGAAAAAGGTCTGTTTACTTCAGTGGGTCTACTCTGAGTAGAGTTCATTGATATACAACCCCTAGGACTGGGAAAAAAGATGATATCCCACCCATAAGAACATAAGCCCTGCTGGATCAGGCCAAAGGCCCATCTAGTCCAGCATCCTGTTCTCACAGTAGCTAGCCAGATGCCTCAATGGTAAGCTCAAAACAAGCAGGACCTGAGCACGAGAACCCTCTAGCCTGCTATGGTTTCCAGCAACTGGTATTCAAAAGGTTTGCTGCCTCCAGCTGTGGTGGCAGAGCCGAGCCATCATGGCCAGAAGAACAGCCTGGTCTTCTGTGAATTTGTCTAACCTAATTTGTCTAAAGCATTCAAATTGGTAGCCATCACTGCCTCCTGTGGCAATGAGTTCCATAGTTTAACTAAGAGGTCCTTCTTCCTTTTGTCTTGTCTGGAGTCTTCCAATGTTCCGCTTCCTTGGCTGCCACCCAGCTGGTCTGGTCTGGCGCAAACAAGGCCATTCTTTTAATCCGGATGAATTAATCTGGATTAGAAACTAAAGTGGGGTTAGTTTAATCACCACACAGACAGAACGGAATACATTTTTATTTGTTACGGTAGCTGCCCAACATTCAGGTGTTGGTCACTCCCATGGTGCAAGAGCTAGCTGTGTAGAATATCCTCCGAAAAGCAAAATGGAAAATATATCTATTCCACAGGTAAATTAAAAAACAAACAAACCCCCACCTCCCAGTGAATTGTCAAAATTCAAGATGCATTTCAGGGGGTTGGACTAGGCGACGCTTGGGGTGCCTTCCAACTCTTTAATTCTCTGCTTCTCTGTTAACTCTGACATTTGGGCTGCATTTAAAAAAATCAACTTATTAATATATTCACAGCCAGCCCTGCCAGCATAAGATTTAAAAAAAGAGGTTACAGCCTACTGGAACCTCTCATTCAAGCATAGGCAAACTCGGCCCTCCAGATGTTTTGGGACTACAATTCCCATCATCCCTGACCACTGGTCCTGTTAGCTAGGTATCATGGGAGTTGTAGTCCCAAAACATCAGGAGGGCTGAGTTTGCCTATGCCTGCTCTAATTAATTGCACTCCTTCATTTTGTTCCCAGAGGGCTGATTGTCTATCTCAGGAGAGAGAGAGTTCTGTAATCATGGGGACACCACAGAAAAGGCCCTGCCCCTTGTTGCTACCAGACTGACCTCCCTTCCTGTATGCCCAACATAGTAGGCAGAGCCAGGGGACAATGACGACAGGCAGAACCAGAGCCAACTAATTCTGGTTTTGTCCCCATCTTCCTCCCCTGCTGAGTTCTACAAGGGGCAAGTCTGAGAATTGGGAGGTGGTAAGAAAGCAGGCGGGTGGGGGCAAGCTGAGCTTGGTAGGGCGGTGTCCCCTTTTCCCCACTGACACCCTTTTTGGACAGTCCCAGCAGGCTGGTAAAATAAAAAAAATATTGACGAATTAATAAAAAAAAATACAGGCTAATAACTTTAGTACACTTAGTTGCAAGGATGGTTTAAGAGCACACCCCTAAAATATTTTACTTATCTCTGGGTCTTTCAAATTCCCTATCTGGAACCAAACCTAATATTTCTGAATGGAATACACCGTAAATTTGCTGCAATCTGTTTATGCTATCATCAAGCAAAACATACCTTGCAAGAAATTCATAGGCAATCGTTGCTTTGAAGTGTTTTACCCCACAACCAAACATTAAGTCAAAAAAAGGTTGACCGCTTCTCCTCAAATGCACACTCCCAAACTCCACATCCGTTTAACGTGGAATAACTGCCGTGTTTATTACATATAAAGCACCTGAAATAACCAGGTGCTGTACAAAATAAAATAATAAAATACAGACACAGGTTTTCAGGACCTGTGGTGTTAAGGTAACTTACAAATGCCGACTGAAATGGCAGTAAGAAACTTAAAAGTTGGATATAACCCCCCCCCCCCCGAGCTCACACTAGAAGCAGATAGGAAAACATGGGTCTATGTGCCTGCACAGCCATAGCCAATGCTAGTCCTACTCAGAGTAGACCCATTGAAGTTAATAGAGATGGCAAAGAACATAAGAAGAGCCTTCTGGAACAGGGTCCTGTTCTCACAGCGGAGGAAGAACATAGCCATTTTGGCTGGTAGCCATCAAAGGCCTACTCCTCATTGGATTTCCTCTCTTTTAAAGTCACCACTGGTTCTTGTGGGAGAGAGTTCCACAGTCTATTACGCTGTGTACTTCTTTTTGGCTGTCTTGAATCTATTCCTGAGTTCTAGACTAACCTGGCTCCCACTGGTTTCAATGGGTCGACCCCAAGTGTAAGCTACTGATGGTTTTGGAACTATTATTACTAAAGGGATCCTCGCTTAGTCCAACCTGATACAGGTAACTAAACATCCCTATTTCTAATGCCGCCAAGCTCACCTTTCCAATGTGGAAGGAATCCCTTGGGGCTGGTGGAAGGGGTTGTCCTCCAGATATGAATTTGTTTTAAAATAGGGGAAATACTAGATCTACCAACGGGCAAGTCGGTAGAACGTTAACAATGCACTGTTATCGCTTTAATGTAACTTAAGGCACTGATGCCAACACAGATCTATAGGGTTGGGGTGAAGAATCATGTTGCTGGGACTCTAACTCTCATCAGCCCCAGCAAGCATGGCCAATGGTCAGGGACAATGGGAGTTGTAGTCCAGCAATATCAGGAGTTCTCAAATATTGCTTTAAGGCAGTTTTTCTCAATTTTATTTTTCTAAATGGACACTTGTAGCTAAAATAAAAGATCCCACCACACTCCTTTCAAACCTGGCTCCCCTAATTCGTTCTTTTGAATTTTCAAATGGATTGAAATTTTGTGACTTTTGATTTTTCTTATTTACGGATATTTACTTTTTTGTTGCTATTGAAACAAACACACTCAGTATCTTCATATGCCTACCTAGTTGAGAAACATGGCTTTAAAGTATGAATAAAACAGAAAAGGGGTGTTAAGGGGGGGAGAGAATGACCAGGGGTCAAATCTGGGGAGAAAGGGAGGGGAATCTTGAAGTCCATGACTTCTGGCTCAGAGGTTAAAGTTGCGAATTTTTCTTCTTCATCAGGTTAGTTTTGAACAAAGGTTGATTTGCTGTCGGCTTGCTCCTCCTGAATGGGAATTCGGTAAGTGCTTCTTCCGTCTGAAAGATGGAGGAAGAGGGAATTGCAAAGGTGAAGGTGGAGAAGACAGGTAAGCATCCGCTTCAACATCTGGGTGATCCAAATTGGGATGCTTCGGGTTTTTTGGTCCCAAGCTCTTGCAGGAACCAGTTGACCAGTGTCAGAGCACGAGACCAAAAACCGAACCCCTTTTGTTCTGGTGCACTGGCGCAAGCCAGCTCACTCCTGCCAGAGCGCCAAACCCAAAAAACGGGACATTCCAGGATCCAATCAGAAGCCAAGAATGACTTCTGTAATTCTGGGATGTCCAGCTTAAATCAGGGTATGGATAAGGTGTGAGGAACAACCTGTGCGCAGAAAGCATATCCTGTTTCTAAAACTGGAGAAGATCATCTTAGAACGTGGACTTTCTTAGAAAGAACAGGTGGTCATCTATAAATTGTTGGGTTCTGGTTTCCAAAAGCTCCAACCAGGCAACAGGAGTTATAGTCCTGCAGTTTCTGAAGGAAACCAGATTTGAGAAGCTTCACTGAAGCCACATTCACTTTAAGCGCCGCGCTACCACTTTAAACTGTCATGGCTGGCCCCAAAGAATTATGGGAGTTGTAATTTGGTTAAAGATGCTGGTTGTTGTTAGGAGATCCGCTACTCCCCTCAAAGAGCTGAAATTCCCAGAGTTCCCTGGGAGGATAGGGGTTGATGGTTAAACTACTCCTGGAATTGCAGCTCTCTGTAGGAGTTTTGAAGGCTAGCTGTGTTTTGGTTTGCATAGCCAGTGTGGTTTAGTAGTTAAGAGTGTCAGGCTAGGACCAGGGTTCAAATCCCCCGCTCAGCCACAAAGCTCATTGGGTGTGACTTTGGGCCAGTCACTGCCTCTCAGTCTACCCTACCTCACAGGGTTGTTGTGTGTGTGGGGGGGGTTAAACGGAAGCAGAAGAGAGAACTATGCATTTCCACCTTGAGCTCCTTGGAGACAAAGGTGGGATATAAATGTGAAATTAAAAAATTAAGGCTATATATATAATAAATGTTCATAACTGCATATATAAACCACATGTCTGAAACCCCACGGAAAAAGTCCTGAAACCATTATGTCCCTCCCAAATTGACCTCAAATATTTCTCTGCAAGGTCGAAGGAAAATGGAAAAGCCTCCCCATTGTCTTTTCGTTCATAAATCCTGTCTTAAGGGTCTGTCTGTTTATGAATAGGGTGAGCCTGTGACCTGGCTCAGGAACTAAGTATTTATCATTACAAAAGACTGGCCAGGCTACCCAGGAAATCCAATCAAGTGACCATTAACAGGTAACCTGCCAGACAGGAGATAAACAACACACTCAGATTTCTGTTGTAGACCGCCCTTTCTGTGATGTAGGTATGATGTATCTGGGGGGGGTGGTCTTGGACTCCAGGGCAGGCAATTTAAAATGTCTATATAAGGGCGGGCACACCTTGTTTCGGGGTCCTCCTCCTTTCCTGCGTGTGAGGGGAGCACCCTGTTGCAACAGTTCAATAAAGATCAGGCTTACTAGCTGCTTTGCTTCTCAATATTCTCTGGTTGGCCTCTGTTATTTTCTCCGACCGATGGAGAACCTACAAAGGACTCTATAAGGGCTCTTGTGTTCCACATAAGGGAATAAGGGCAGGATTTTTGTTTATTACAAATGCAATACATAAACAAACAAACAAACAAACAAATAAATGCTGCTGTTTGATTTTTATGTCATTCATTCTCGCTCTGGACGTACCTTCCTGAAGAATTCTTGACAGCACCTCAGTCCTTGCCGTGACCTCCACCTTTTTCCTCTTGGATTTCCCCCAAATTAGAAAATAGGCCACCCCTCCCACTGCAAGAAGCAGCACTGCAGTGATGGAGATGATCAGTACCAACACTAAAAGACAGAGGAGAGAGGTCAAACATTAAAGCTGTCCAGGGGGAGGTTTTAAGGGCTCATTGCATCAGCTATTAAGCTAGGAGTTAACTCTCCAAATGCCACCTCAGAGTGGCTCAGAGACGTTCCGAATTTTCCATTAAAAAAGAAAAAAGGTGTGGATGATTAGAAAAGGGCAAATAGATTCCAAATTCAGTTTGGAATCATGACTTAAGTCCTGTTGTGGGAGGTTAGGCTAGATGTCCCTTTGTGCCCCTTCCAACTCTTACCATTCTATGGTTTCAATGGGCGCAAAGGGCCCCTAAGTACAACCTTATGCTTCTCAACTCAGCAGCAAGCCCCATTTAGTTCAATGGGGATTACTTGCTGGTCATCATGGATAGTACTGCTGGTAATCATGGATAAATCATGGATTGCTGGTAATCATGGATAAAGGGACCCCTGACCATTAGGTCCAGTCGCGGATGACTCTGGGGTTGCGGCACTCATCTCGCATTATTGGCTGAGGGAGCAGGCGTACAGCTTCCGGGTCATGTGGCCAGCATGACTAAGCCGCTCCTGGCGAACCAGAGCAGCGCACGGAAATGCCATTTATGTTCCCACCGGAGTGGTACCTATTTATCTACTTGCACTTTGACATGCTTTCAAACTGCTTGGTTGGCAGGAGCTGGGACAGAACAAGGGGAGTTCACCCCATGGCGGGGATTTGAACCGCCGACCTTCTGATCAGCAAGTCCTAGGCTCTGTGGTTTAACCAACAGCACCACCCGCGTCTCGTTTAATCATGGATACTGAGACACATGAATATGAATGACCCTAAGTTATATCCAATAACTCCAGTGGGTCTGATAACTTCAGGGCAGGTGCTCAATGCCACTCATGGATAAGTAAGGTTCATTAATTTCAATGGGTCTACTCTGAGAAAGGTAGCATTGGCTATAACCCACAGTCTCGGCCCAACCCTACATGTTTTGGAATTGCTGCATCTATTAAGTCATTTTGGGGTAAGTTTTTAAAAATGTATATTTTGCAGAATATGTGTAGATTATCTGCTTTAAACCAGGGTTGAGAAAGAATGAAGTACAGGTCAGAGTGAGCCCATGGAAAACTAGAAGCAGGGGGTGCCAATATTTTTTGGTTGGGGGGTACATTTGGACTTTTGAGCAGCTCCTCTGGTCACTTCTCCCGTCACCCAAGAGACAGAAAGTAGGCACACACAAATCCTTTGGAAAAGTGAGTTGGGTGATTGGTGGAGCCAGCTGGGTTAACCTGAGCCTTGAAAAGCACATAGAGCTGAAAAAGGAAGTGGGGAAGAGTGTCGCATTTCAAACTTCCTCCTTCAGCTCTGCATCATTTTCAAGGGGGCGGGGCTCAGAGTCTTTGTGAGCACCAGGAAAAGACCTTAAGGGCACCATTGCACCTACAGACACCATGTTGGTGACCCCCCCCCAATTGAAAGCAACGGAACAAGAGAAATTAGCAGAGGAATCAGCATTTCTCCCCCTTACTCCGGCTCTCGGGTCCTAACGCTCCGGATACTCCTGGATCCATCACTTTCACACGAGTGGACGAAACAGCGCAAGTAAATGTAGGGTCCGTAGTCGACACACCACGCTCCCGTTCTGAACTAGGCTGACGTGTGACAGTCATCACTCTTGGATCCACAGAGGAAAGTTGCGAGCAAAAAGGAAGAAGAACATTTCAATATTTTTAGGATAATTCAGGCCCCATCTGTATTGGCATTCTGCCGGTTTTCAAAGACGCGCCCATTTGCACAGATGTTCCCTTGATCTCATGACCCCAAGTCTCCAGTTTAATTTTCTATATTTTGTTTTAATGGAATTGTTCAATTACATTTTTAAATGCTTATATTTTAATGCCTTCATTGGATTGTCTTGGTACCCGACCTAAGGCGCTAAGCCTTACTACTTTTAATACCTGAGGATGTGTATGTTTAAGACTACAGCAGTTAAAACAATTACAACAAGTAAAACATGACATCAGTCTTAAAACACAATATTAGAACAGTTTTAAACAACTTAAAATTATAAAAATGACTACAAAATTATTGTTATTATTGATATATGTTTTAATTATGGAGGTTTATTTATTAAAGTTTGTGCAATGAGCTTTTATACATGTGAAACCTATTTTGCCATTAACAAGTATATGTTTTTTATAAAATAAAATGGTTATAACATTGGGCCAGTCACTGTCTCTCAGCCTAACCTACCTCACCAGGTTGTTGTGAGGGTGAAATGGGGAGAGGAGAATTCCTTATAAGAAAATGTACATAAATGTAATAAATAAATGTAAATCTGAGTATCTATCTATCATCTATCTATCTATCATCTATCTATATCATCTATCTATCTATCTATCTATCTACGGTATCTATCTCTATCTATCTATCTATCTATCTATCTATCTATCTATCTATCATCTATCTATCATCTATCTATCATCTATCTATCCCAATTCTGCTGACCCTACCAACATCAGCAGCCCTTAAACATTATCTTTTGCTGGACAATACTTACTCTGGCCAAGACTGACATTTCACATCCCCTCTTTTGACAAACTGCCCACTGGGACAAGGTTTACAGACTGAAATGATAAGAAACAAAACAGTTTTTAAAAAGCGAACTAATGGCTTGTCCACACTTAATTTTACCCTGCACTTTGCAGACACAGGGCCACACTTTCAAGCTCCAGAGCTTTCACTGCAAAAACCTGCTCTTTAAAGCTGAATCACAACAAACAAGCAATTCAGGTTTCCCATGGATTCCATGAATTTCCAGTGTGGTGTTGTGGTTAAGAGCGGTAGACTCATAATCTGGTGAACCGGGTTCGCGTCTCCGCTCCTCCACAGGCAGCTGCTGGGTGACCTTGGGCCAGTCACACTTCTCTGCAGTCTCTCAGCCCCACTCACCTCACAGAGTGTTTGTTGTGGGGGAGGAAGGGAAAAGGAGAATGTTAGCCGCTTTGAGACTCCTTCGGGTAGTGATAAAGTGGGATATCAAATCCAAACTCTTCTTCTTCCCATTCAGCTATAAAGTGCAGGTTTTTGTGGGGAAAACTGTGCAAGCAAGCAAGCAAGCAAGCAAGCAAACAAACAAACAACTGCTTGGCTCATGCTTGCAAAGTGCAAATGAAAGGTAAGAGTGGATAGTCCTGTTAATTATAATAGTTTAATAACTGACACTGAAATTAGAATGCCTAAATGTGTATTGGTGGAAAGGTTTAACATGGGGATTATCCCCCATTAGGAAAGCCCAGAAGAGCACTCTGAGCTCTTGCTGAGTTGATTATTAACTAACTAATTGATGTTCTTTGGTAGCTACTGTGTGAGTGTTGTAATCTTAGATCATGCGATGAAGGTATTGGGTTGCAAATCTCCATTTTGTGGGGAGTTGCCTTCGTGTCTTTTGTCTCAAGGCTCTGTGAACTAAGAACATGTGAAACACCCTCTCTGACTGAGAGAGAGAAAACAGCTCCAGGCTAGAAATGGATGCTGTGGGAAGAGACAGACCTCTGTTTCTAGGTCTGTTGAAACTATTTCATATTTTGTAAGATGCTGAGCATGTGCTGGATAGCACAAGACATTTTTTATGTACATTTGATGTTTTTATTCTGTTACGAAGAAAGTTCTGCCAGTAAAACTTTGAATCATATCTTTATGGGTCTGGAGAATGATTTCTCCCGAAAGGAGTCAGTTCTTATGCGTCCAGTCGCTTCAAACTGTGCGATATTAATATCTGCAATAAATCCCTAAGAAATAAGGCAATACTGGAGCAGGCTGGATTCGTGCTGGGCAATGTCACTACCTACTTTGGCTAGGAACAGTCAAGAAGTGGCTTCCACTAGCAATATATTTAGACAGGCCACCACCGGCCTTGGACTTCAGAAAACTCAGTACTCACTCTTTTCGCCAAAATTTCCACTGGCTGGAAAATGGCCTGGGAGACAGGTGCAGACTGTGTTGGAGGTTGTTTTGCATGACTCCTTCTCCCGGAGTCCCTTGTCTGTAGAAGAAAAAAGAAAAAAATGAAGATGGAACGAGATGTGCTAGCTGAAAAGAAGGTTGCTCCCCGCTCCTGTAGGCGATAAACCACTGGCCTGATCTGGTGGAAAGCAGATTTGGGGGGAAAGATGCCATAGATCAGTGGCAGCAGAAAAGAGGTCCCAGGGATCAGGATTTGGCTGAGAGCCTATGATCAAAGCAGACAGAGCGTAAGGCACTTGCAGAGAAGGTCCCATTAGGAGGGCTGATTCTGAATCTCCATTCCGGTCCCGGAAGATGTAGTGGGAATTATAGTATATGCTGGGATAGATAGACTACATGTGATGAGAGGTGCACACGAGTGTGCGAGAGAATATTGATCAGAGAACCTCCTTACTCAGAGTGTCTTAAGGACATGTCAAGAATGTTTGTGCAGGAAGGACTCAGCCTTGAGATGGTCTGAGTAGGCACCATTTTCTTCCCGCCGAATCAGGCATCCAGCTCTGATAATGCAGGCATGCTTTGCCTCTGAGAACCTAACCTAATTTCTATGCACGTGTAAAGCTAAGGCCTGTGAATGCCTCTATAAAAGCCTGTGTAATTTACAGGCCTTTTGTGGGGGGGGGGTTCTAGAGAAGCGGGTGTCTAGAGAAGCGGGTGGCACTGTGGGTTAAACCACAGAGCCTAGGATTTGCTGATCAGAAGGACGGCGGTTCGAATCCCCGTAACGGGGTGAGCTCCCGTTGCTCGGTCCCTGCTCCTGCCAACCTAGCAGTTTGAAAGCACATCAAAGTGCAAGTAGATAAATAGGTACCACTCCGGAGGGAAGGTAAACGGCGTTTCTGTGCGCTGCTCTGGTTCGCCAGAAGCAGCTTAGTCATGCTGGCCACATGACCCGGAAGCTGTACACCAGCTCCCTCGGCCAATAAAGCGAGATGAGCGCCGCAACCCCAGAGTCGGTCACGACTGGACCTAATGCTCAGGGGTCCCCTTTACCCCTTTACCTCCCCAGTGTCTGCCGTTATTATGTCCAAATAAAGCTGCCTCAAACATCATAATGGTGTGTTTGTTGAAGATATCCACCACTCTTTGAAAGAAAACCCACCAGTCTGAATAATAATATGCTGTATTCCACCCCAATCTCTGAGCAGGGCGATATCCCAAGGTTCGTGTTTCCCTTTGGAATGAGGCACAGCGGAGACTGTGGTGTCTTTATGATCTATGGTTTATTTACAAGCTGAGCCTGCAGTGGAGCGGTTCACAGCATTAACACCCCAAAAGGGCCTTGTTTCTTCCAAAGCCGCAGCCTTGGATTCAAACAGAAATCAAACATTGCTCTCAGACATTGCTCTGACTCTCTCTCCAGTTTGCTGCTTTATTTCTAAGGCATGCCGCTACCCCTTTCAACTCCAAACTCTGCCATTGAGGGAGGGATTTGCCATCTCACACCAAGCCTCACCAGGAGGCTAGCCTGGCTATTCCAAGAATTAGACGCCTTGATTAAATTCGTATGCTTGCTGGGATTAGAGGGGTCTAGCACCTACCGTATTTTTCGGCTCATATGGTGCACCGGCCCATAGGGCACACCTAGTTTTTTTGGGGGGGGGAATTTCCCCCAGGCCCGGGCCTGGGGTGGGGGGAGCCCGAGCTTCCCCCGACCCCAGCCCCCAGAACAGGCTGCTCTCCGCAAGCCGTGGGAGGGCTCCCGCGGCTTGCGCAGAGCTACCCGAATCCCGGCCGTGACTGCTCAGCACGCCCGGGCTTTGGGGTGCAGGCAGCTCTGCGCAAGCCGTGGGAGCCCGGCGGGAACTCCCATGGGCTCCCAAGGCTAGCGGATAGCTTCCTGAAGCCTGGAGAGCGAGAGGGGTCGGTGTGCACCGACCCCTCTCGCTCTCCCAGGCTTCAGCGAAAGCCTGCATTCGCCCCATAGCACACACACACATTTCCCCTTCATTTTTGGAGGGGGAAAAGTGCGTCCTATAGGGCGAAAAATACGGTATCTTAGCACCCCAAACTCATACATTAATAATCATAATCATAATAATCATAATCTGAAGTTCAGTCTGGCTTGGTGTCTGCCTTACTGTCTCTTCTGGGGCGACAGATCTGTCAATTTAATTTCCTCCCATTGCCAGTCATGCTCATTTCCCCACGTATTCTGAGGCACGTGTGTGTGTGTGTGTGTGTGTGTGTGTGTGTGTTTGTGAACAGGGCCTCACCTTTGGAGCAGGTTGTGCAACGCTTGCACCTTGATTCGGTGTAGCCCTCATTGTAGTAGCCGTGGTCGCATGGCTCACAGGTTGAGTCGGTAGACACCGTGCAACGTTTTGCCAACTCTTTTCCTAAGCAGAAGAAAAAGGGGCGCTGAGAAAAAGGGGCGAAGGGGAGGGACACACACTGGTGAAACAATCCCCAAACGTTTCAAATGTAGCTGGACGTTCAGGATTCTTGTATTTTCACCCAAACAGTCTGGAACAACATGGAATCACAAAAAGTGGGCCTGAAAGGAGGCGCATCGGGTACCCTGAGGTGAGGGCTTGGCCCCTGTGGGGACCCCCGGGAGACCCCATGGCCGAGGGACCCCCGTCACCCCTCTGCTTTCCCCCTCCCTCACGAAGCCTGAACAGGGTGTTGTGTATGGGGAGGTCACCCTTCGTTTTGGGGGTGCCCCACCGACGACCCCCCCCCCCTCCTGAAGCCCAGCTATGGCGCCTTTTCTCCCTCCTTTGTGGGGGCCTCTCTCCCTCAAACAGCACTTTATCCCTCCTTTTTTGGGGGGGGTTGTGATCCTCATTTTAGGCAGGATCCCCTCTGTATTTTAATGTTTTATTGTTGTATTTTAATCTTGTTTTTAATTTGTATTCATTTGACTTGTTTTTATTATTGCTTGTTAGCCACCCTGAGCCTGGACTTGGCTGGGGAGGGCGGGGTATAAATAAAATTTATTATTATTATTATTATTATTATTATTATTATTAGCCAGGGTGAAGAGGTGTGTCTTCAGCATTCAGTGGAAGCTGTGTGGTGAAGACACCAGGCGCACCTCCATGAGGAGGGAGTTTCACAACTGAGGGGCCACCACAGAGAAGGCCCTCTCCTGGGCTGCTACCCTCACTGAACCTCTAAGGACGGAGGAACTACCAAGAGGGTCCCCCTCAGACCAACTCAGAAACCCAGAGGGTCTGCAGGGAAGGAAATGGTCTTTCAGTTATTCAGGGCCATGGAGGGCTTTAAACACCAATGTGAGCACCTTGAATTGGGCCCAGAAATGAAATGGCAGCCACTAAAGCTGTTTTAAAACAGGGGTTATCTAAACAGAAAGCTAACCAGAAATCTGGCTGCTGAATTTGGGACCAATCAAAGTTTCTCAGTCCCATTGCAGCCCCACAAAGAGTGCATTGCAATAAATAAATGAGTAACAAAATCCCGTTCCATTATAGGGTCTTCCATTCCCTGCAATCCAGATTATCACTATTTTTGGATTTAAGCACATGCGGGCAAATCAAGGTTGTATAGTTGGCGCTCTTATGCACCAAACCTTCTTTCTGCAACCCGCTCCCCCCCCCCACTCCGATAAAAGATTCAGAGGTTTTTGCCATGAGGAAACGGATGGGGAAACACATGAAAGGCATGGGATGAAGATCTGCTTGACGTAACATCTAACCACCCCACAAACAACTCGGAAGGAATTGCTCAGTAAATACCTGGCATTGTCTAATCCAGGGCTTCCCCATCTCTCACTGCTCCGTCCCACCCATGTAAAAATGGCTACAGGTCTTGCTGGACCAATCCCTGCTTTCCCTTCTCCTTCTGCACCAATTGCAGTGCACTGTGCAAGACGCTGTATCATTTCTCATTATATTTTTGCTGCATCAAATACATATCTTAGATGTTGAATCTGATTGTATTGCAACTTGAATTCCAATAGACTTCAGACCATAATGCACAAAGAGAAATGAAAGAAGCAATAACAACACAGTTAAAAAATCAATGGTACCTCAGGTTAAGTACTTAATTTGTTCCGGAGGTCTTAACCTGAAACTGTTCTTAACCTGAAGCACCACTTTAGCTAATGGGGCCTCTTGCTGCCGCCCTGCCGCCGGAGCACGGTTTCTGTTCTCATCCTGAAGCAAAGTTCTTAACCTGAAGTACTATTTCTGGGTTAGCAGAGTCTGTAACCTGAAGCGTATGTAACCCGAGGTACCACTGTATTTTACGCGACGGGTGTGTCACCTCCTCCTTCAACCGCAAATCCACAGATGCGGTGCGAATCCCCTGAGTGAGGCATGGGTGGCCAGAGGACCAAAGTTTGCTAACCTCCCTGCAAACAAATCAGGATGGGTGCTCAATAAACAAGTCTGAAAGCAACCTTCCTCTCTCTCTCTCTCTCTCTCTCTCTCTCTCTCTCTCTCTCTCTCTCACACACACACACACACACACACTTTGCCATTTAACCTCAACTGGAGAATCTGTGGTCCTCCAGGTGTTGCCTTGAACCCAGCTGTCTGGGGGCTGATGAACGTTGCAGCCCAACATCTGGGGAGTCACAGATTACCTGCCCCTGTTGTGTTTCGGAGTCCTTTTTGCTAACTAACATTCTAGTCCATATGGCTCCCCCAAATGCCAGACATCCCTGGATGATGTTGGACCGCACAACCCATCTTCCCCATCTGTTGGGCCAAACTGGTTGGGGGTTGATGCGAGAGAGTTGGGGGTCCAACAGCATCCACCTGACTTTGGCAACCACCTGACACCCTACCTTCAGCGTTAAGTTACCTGCTGGACATTTCCTGCAGCACTTCGAGTTCCAAAGCGGGTATTCGTTTTCGGCACACTTTAAGCCCCCCGCGGTTTGCATGGGCAAAATGAAGATCAAGAGCAGAGCAAGTCCCAAGCTGTATTTCATGGCCAGCTTCAGCGTGGCTGTGCCAGTTGCTGTCTTCATCGAACCAGAGTAGGAAGAGAAAGGCATGCAGACTCTGGAGGCTGACTGGCAAATTTCAGCCTTGAACCAGAGGGAAGTTCCCAGCAGAAGAGCTTTGTTGCTGGGTTTTTCTTTCTGAATGGAGACCAAAATCCATTTCCTCTCTCTGAGTCAGCTCACACTCGTTCCGTTTGTTTGAGTAAATTGTAGCGATCAGCGTTTCTTCTCTCTTGCCAGCTTAAATTACTGTAGGTTGTGCCTGGTGTGCGTTGCGACAGGTCGGGAGCCCAACAGTAGGGGGAGCCAGAGCCAAGGACATGCAAAAAGGATCTAGGGGTCTTAAGGTAAAGGGACCCCTGACCATTAGGTCCAGTTGTGGCCGACTCTGGGGTTGCGGCGCTCATCTCGCTTTATTGGCCGAGGGAGCTGGCGTACAGCTTCCGGGTCATGTGGCCAGCATGACTAAGCCACTTCTGGCGAACCAGAGGAGCGCACAGAAACGCCGTTTACCTTCCCGCCAGAGTGGTACCTATTTATCTACTTGCACTTTGACCTGCTTTTGAACTGCTAGGTTGGCAGGAGCAGGGACCGAGCAACGGGAGCTCACCCCGTTGCAGGGATTCAAACCGCCGACCTTCTGATTGGCAAGTCCTAGGCTCTGTGGTTTAACCCACAGCGCCACCCGCGTCCCATCTAGTGGTCTTAGTAGACCACAAACTTAGCATGAGTCACCAATGTGATGCAGCGGGGGGCGGCAGGGAAGCTAGGCCAGTTCTCGGCTGCATCAACAGATGTATAGTGTCCAGACAAAGGGAAATAATAGTATTGCTATGTTCTGCCTCGGTCAGACCCCCACTTGGAGTACTGTGTTCAGTTCTGGGCACCACAATTTAAGGAGGATATTGACAAGCTGGAACGTGTACAGAGGAGGGCAACCATGATGATCAAGGGTCTGTGAACCAAGCCTTATGAGGAACAGTCGAGGGAGTTGGGCATGCATAGCCTGGAAAAGAGGAGATATGACAGCCATCTTCAACTGTCTGAATATGGAGGAAGGTTGTTTTCTGCTGCTCAAACCAAGGGATTCTAATTATAAGAAATGGAATTCCAACTAAACATTAAGAGAGCCAGTGTGGTGTAGTGGTTAAGAGCGGTAGACTCGTAATCTGGGGAACCGGGTTCGTGTCTCCGCTCCTCCACATGCAGCTGCTGGGTGACCTTGGGCTAGTCACACTTCTCTGAAGTCTCTCAGCCCCACTCACCTCACAGAGTGTTTGTTGTGGGGGAGGAAGGGAAAGGAGATTGTTAGCCGCTTTGAGACTCTTCGGGTAGTGATAATGCGGGATATCAAATCCAAACTCCTCTTCTTCTTCGGAATAACTACCTGGGAAGATGGCGAACACTCCTTCATTGGAGGTCTGTAAATAAGGCCCACATTGTCCATCTGTCAGGGGTTATTTCACTGCGATTCCTGCATTGCAGAGAGCGGATTAGAAGACCCTGTGATCCTGTGGTTTTATGACAGATTTGTCTATTCCATACCTCTGAATGTCAACTGCTGTGCAGTACCAGCAGAAAGGGGTTATCTGCCCTACAGGCGCCAAGTGTGGTCTTTGTAGGACCACCAGGCCGGGCCCCCTTGGAAGCAGGGCGCTAAGCTAGGTGGACTTTTAGTAAGATCTTCTGGCGCCCTTGAGCGAACTTGGATAGAAGTCCCTGCTTGTCTCGGAAGCCTCATTCTGCAGAGAGCAAAGCTTGCAGGCCTCATCGGAGAAGGACAGGAAGAGAAATTATGCTGATACCAGCACTTCTAGAAAGGTAAAGTCCCAATGATTCTGCGGCAGGCAGAGGAAACTCATTCTAGTTTCATCCTCCTCCTCCTCCTCCTCCTCCTCCTCCCTGCTGAGTTGTACAAATGCAACAAGGTGGCTGCTGTCTGCAAATAGGTTGGTGTGGCAGTGCCCCATTTGCCCTCATGGACCAGCTGCCACTGTTACTCAGAGCAGACCCGCTGGGATTAATGGGCCCAAGCTAGTCATGCCCATTCATCTCAATGGGTCTACTCTGAGTAGAACAAATGTTGAAGGCAGCCCAGATGCTCAAAAGCCAGCATGGGGAACCTTGGCCTCATTGCCCTTCCCTTCCAATCCATATGGTTCTGTTTCAACAGGTCTCCAGGATTTCAGGCCTACCAGGGATTGAACCTGGAACCTTCTGCACTCAAAGCAGGTGCTCTGCCAGCGTGCAACAGCTCTTCCCCTGCAACTAAAAGAAGCCGCCGCCTGGTCTTCATGGTTCTGAATGAAGGGCTCCTTTAAATAGGAAAACAAGAGGCTCCTTACCCCAATTCAGACCATTGGTCTATCTAGCTCAATACTGCCGACACATACTGGCAGCAGCTCTCCGGGATTTCAGGCAGGTCCCTCCAAACCCTACCTGGTAGTGCTGGGGACTGAGCATGGGACCCTCTGAAGATGCTGTCCCACTGAGCTACAACCATTCATGGGACATCAATAAGGAGCGGTACCCAAAGGAAGGACTGCCCAGTGTGTGTTTCCGAGGGGACAGCGCCATCTTTTTGAATGCTCCCTCTGGGCATTTGAAAGACTCAACCTTACCTCCCTGACCCCTTTCCTCTGCATTTTCATTTTTTGAAAGCTCACCAGGGTTCACCGATGTAGTGCTTGCTGCATCACCTGCCTTCTGCTGGAGATAAGCTTGAAAGAAGTATCCTATGGTAGCCGACAGGTTGCAATGTGTACTTGGTTGTGGTGCGTGTGAAAACGACGTTCACAAGTTTCTCCAGTTTGCAGGTGAACCCACGATTCCTGAGACACCTGGGCAACTGGTTTAAAACCAGTACCATACAGAGCAAGGCTGCTGTATGAAGATGGCCAGGAGACAATTGCAAAGCAGTGAGTCACAGCAATAACACAAGATGCTGCCCGCTAGATCAGACCCTCTTGCCCAGGATAATCTATCGCTCTGACTGGCAGCAGCTCACTGGGGTCTCAGGCAGAAAACGGCCACCCCCATCTCTTCCCACCTGAACAGTAGCGAGTGCAGAGACTCTGCATGCACTCATCACTCAAGTGTGCTTTTCTTCCCCATGTGCCCAAAGGAGACCCCCTAAAGCATTTATACAAGCTGTTAAAATTGGGAATGAAAATCTGTGGCCCTCCAGAAGTTGCTGGACTCCCAATTCATGTCGACACCAACCGTTAGTCATGTTGGCCATGGCTGATGCAATTTGGAAGTGTAAACAGCAACCCCTGTTTTAATTAGTCTTAACAGAAGCCAGACCAGCTACTCATGCAGAGACACAGCAGGGAGACTCCTTCCTGAATGGCTCTTCCCCCTTCCCAGGAGCCTTTAGTCCTGAGATGGAAAGCCTGTGCCGCTCCAAATTATAATTATAATTTTTATGATGTGCCCTTCCCCAGCAGGTCCCAGAATGGGTTACGTTACAGTAATTTAAAATTGAGAATTAAAAACTGGTAAAACGTATTAGGCTCCATGAAGCATTTCAATCCCAGCTGGTTCTAATAAGAGCTGTGATTTTTTAAGAACTGGTGCCTGGGCTTGCATTTTTTCCTTCTCCCTCCCAATCCTTTTGTCCTTATTTGCCATGTCATGTCAAATATTGCTGGACTACAACTCCCAACATCCCTGACCATTGGTGATGCTGGCTGGGGCTGATGGGGGTCCAGCAACCTTATCTAGAGGACCACAGGTTCCTCATTTAAATAAAGGGGGTGTTTGAAAGAATAATAAAACACACACACACACAGTTACATGTATTTACATTCTATTAAGGAGGGTAACATCAGACACCTTAAGCTGCAATTCTTAAAAGAACAGGGTTGTGTTGGTGTTTCTGTATAAAGGACAGGAGTGGAATAAACCCATTTAAATGAAAATTGAAACCTTCATGAACATAACCCTCATCAGGGAAGCAACTTCTGAACCTGAAGAAGGGAATCGTTCAGTCTTCCTGTAGAAATAGTCTTCCACCAGTAACTGGGTTATTTGAATTTATGTATTCCTGAGGAACAACTCCATCATCTGACTATGCTTTGACCGGCCAGAGACTCACTTGTAAACTCCCTCCAATTCACTACCTGTGACTTTTTATGATTTGATGCCTTTCCTCCAGCCCTCTCCTTAAGATTACCCTTGTGTCAGATCCAACACACACCAGGAAGTCTCTTGGTTACAACTCTCACTTCTCGCAGTTCTGGGTTCACTGGGCTGCTCCACTTTGCCAGCAAGAGATCTTCATGAGACCTCTTCCTCATCCTAGCTGGGTTCCACCCACTTTTCCTGCACCACTGCATTCTGAACGGCTTCCAAGAATGCACCTATACTCAGCATAAAGCAAGCTCTCTGTGGCGAGCACCGATTTGAGACCACGGGCGAGGCAACTTGGGTTTGCATAGCCTATATAAACAAGTGCACCCTCCAAGCGTAGGTAAACAGGGCATGCACAGGAGCACGGAACAAACTGATGCCTCTAAAGCTACCCTGGATCGCTCAGTTGGTTAGAGTGCGGCGCTGATAACACTAAGGTTGCAGGTTCAATCCTTGTATGGGCAGCTGCATCTTCCTGCATTGCAGGGGGGTTGGACTAGAGGGTCCCTTCCAACTCTACAAATATGTGATACCCCTTTTAGGTCCTACGGCAAGGTAGGATGTACCTAATGAATGCTGCAGTTTAGAGCTTAACCATATCCCGCTGCCCATTTTGGGATAATGGCAGAGAGGCCGACCCACCCTTATTCCATCTCTGAACAAACATGAGGGGGCAAGTTTGTCGCTTGCAGTGTATTAACTCCCAGGCACTGCTGAAATATAAGAGAGCGCTCACAGCTCTCTCCTTGACAACCTGCGCTTGCACATTTTTTTCTCAAACAAATCATTTTTATTAAGAGACAGGTGCACCCACCTCTATTTAACTGAGAAGCAGATGCTGTTCAAACACCCCCTCTAGACCCCAATCTAGAAAAACTGCTCATGCCCCTGGCATTACCTGGTCCCTGCCTGCTTAGGGAACTTGCTACCGGATTGTCCCCCCCCCCCTGGATCTGCCGTGCTATACAACTCGAGATGGGACTTCTGCCCATTGGAAGGGGTCCTCTGCCTTCCTGCACAGTGACTTGGGCTGTGATCGGCCCAGATGGTTAAAATGCACTTTCATGGTGCTTTTGTCCGTGAGCAAGAGAACATTCTTGAGGTCTATCTGCTGGGGGCGGGGGGGGCGGGAGTGCTCAATAGCAAGGGGAGCTGCCGCCAAACTCCAGACAATAAACGCTGAGTGTTGCCTCTTCCACAGGCCGTGCAGTGTGAGATGCTGGCATGTGAGCAGCTCAGCCCTGAAGAGTGGTGTCTGTAGTTATGCCTGTGTGCCCAGGTCCCTGAAGAGATGCCTCTGTTGAAACATTTGCTGCCTAGGAAAGAACGCCTCAGCTGGCATGTGAGTGGGACTTGATCGTGAGACTTGTGTGATATTAGCTCCAGCAGAAGCAGCTACTGGACTGTCCTGGCTCAAGGCACTAAATCTATGCAAGATATTGTCGTTCCTTGAAGCCTGCTGCACTGTGGTTTAGGATCGCTTGAGCTTTGGCGTGTGCTGAGCCAGGAGGAAAATGGAGAGTAAAGGAAGGGGAGGAGAAAGTGCTGGACCAGCTTGTCATGTGGGCTCCTGCCTGGGCAAGCAGAAGGACACGGTCCACTGCAAGGCTGACTTTGCTAATTTTGCTGGGGGAAAGGCTGCTTTCTAACCCAGAACTGGCCCACCATCTGGCTGCTTGCAAAGGGAACCGAACGCTGGTTTGAAAGGATGTACTGGGTGTGGGAAACCGCTGCAATCGCCAAAACAGAAACTTCAAACCAATGTGAAACCAAACAAATGCAGCCCATGAGTTCCTCGTCCCCCCACCCCTTCCCCCCAGGCAAAGATAATGGTCCTCAAATACTAAAGGTGCCTTCTCAAAGTCCAAACAGTAGAGCAGAACAACTGGGCGTGGCATTTGCAGGGTACAACCGAGTGTCCTGAAGGAGGGAAATAAAAAGAAGTTGCCCATCGACAGCACAGGCAAGAACTGGTGCGGATCCTTCCCTGTAGAAATCAGAGAGCACTTTCCTCTCGAAGGCAAGCGAGCTGTAGCTCTTTTTCATTTGTGGACGGCTTTCGTTCAAAAATAAAAAAGTAAGTCTAGAACACCGCACTGTATACACACAGAACACAGATATAGCAGCAAAAGGTAACCTTTGTTTTTTGGGGGAAAGCAAGAAGGTGCATCGAGACAGAGAGAGAAAGAGAGTGTGTGAGCCCCTCTCGGGTCAATTCCTCAGAATTCCTCGTGGACATTTCGTGCGTAGTCCATGAGCTTGCTGCCGGTGAAATACTCGCTGTATTTCAAGATCTCCTCTTGCTCCAAGTGGTGGTTCTGGTTCTCGTCGGCCACGGCAATCATCTGCTTTGCTTCGTTCAAGGCGTTGTATTCGTTCATGGGGTCCATGTATTCCTGGGGAAGGGAGAGAGAAAGCAAAGGGCATAAGAGCAGGCTGCTGGATCCGGCCAACAGCCTGTCTAGTCCAGGAATCCTGTTCTCACAGCAGCCACCCTGTGGGAAGCCATCGAAAGCAGGACCCAAGTACAAAACCACTCTCCCCCTCTGTAGATTCCAGAAACTGGTGTTCAAAAGCGCCGCTGCCTCCGACGATGGACTGGTAAAATGGCTGCGTCAAAACCAAGCCAGAGAGGGAGGGCCACTTTGCAGCAGCATCGGCAAAAACTGGCCAGAGGCAGGATGGGAGGAAGATGGGTGCCCTTGAAATAGCTACTCAGAGTTTTCTGGACAAAGGGGATTAGTGGAAGTTATCGTAACTGGCAGAGGACCTGACTAGCACACAGAATAACAACAACAACAACAACAACAACAACAATAATATCTGGCTGGGTTTCCCCAGCCACTCTGGACAGCTTTCAACAAAATATTAAAATACAGTAATGCATCATCAAACATTAAAAGCTTCCCTAAACAGGGCTGCCTTCAGATGTCTTCTAAAAGTCTGGTAGTTGTTGTTCTCTTTGACATCTGGTGGGAGGGCATTCCACAGGGCGGGTGCCACTACCAAGAAGGCCCTCTGCCTGGTTCCCTGTAACTTGGCTTCTCGCAGCGAGGGAACTGCCAGAAGGTCCTCGGCGCTGGACCTCAGAATGACCCAGGTTGTAATACCCTGGCATGTCCGGTAAGAAGGATCAGCTGTTGAGCGATGGGAAAGGCCTCTCTGAAAGAGATGCTGCCACCGCCAAAACAGAGGTTTGTCCTGCCTGGTCTAGTGCTAGTATAAGGCTGTTTCCCACATGATTTAAGAAAATCAAGCCTTGCATTCGCTGTACCAGGACAGGCCAGTAGTAACCACATCTCAATCTGAGGTGCGTTTCTAGAACTCATGGTTTTACTCTGAGTAGACCGACGCTGGACACAACCTGGTACAGTGGTATCTCGGGTTACATATGCTTCAGGTTACATACGCTTCAGGTTACAGACTCCGCTAACCCAGAAATAGTTAACTCAGGTTAAGAACTTTGCTTCAGGATGAGAACAGAAATCATGTGCCAGCGGCGCGGCGGCCACAGGAGGCTCCATTAGCTAAAGTGGTGCTTCAGGTTAAGAACAGTTTCAGGTTAAGAACGGACCTCCAGAACAAATTAAGTACTTAACCCGAGGTACCACTAATCTGAAAATCTGGGCTGAGTTAATTCTGCTTCTGATGTGGTGTACTTGCAGAACTTGGCTGTCTTTGAAGGGGAGAGAAACTTGATTATAAGTAAAAAAAAATCTGTGCGTACAGAAGATTTTCTTTTCTTCAGAATACTAAACCCCAAAAACGAAATGTATGGCGAGATATACAAGAAACCCTAAGCCACAGCCTCAGTGGCCTCGTCTGCAGGAAAACATTTTACTAGATTCAGGGTCACATTATCAGAAAGTATTTATTTCAGAAAAGTCCCCAAACTTCCTGCTGTGAGTCTCCCTTCTCCGAAACACAAAGAGCTTTGTTATGGAAGGGCACAAATGTGCAGATTCGCCCAGGGTTCAGATACCCAAAACTTTGTTTCAGAACATAGCCGAAAAAGGTCTAACTGCCTCTGTGACACACACAGTGCGCTAATTTCACTTTTTCCAAGGTGGAACTGAGAAAGGGTTAAAGTGACGTCAGACAGAGCACCAAGCAAACCTCGTTCCTAAGCAACGTCTCAGGAAGCGAAGGGGGCCCACGCTGGCGCTGATCACCTGCTGCGATACAGCTCAGATGCGAGACAGTAGGAAGTTATAGGTAGAGCTCTTTATCTCCCTTTGGCATCTGAATTCTTTGTGGAGCAGGGTGCATGACCAGCAGGGGGGTGCGCCTTCTTGTTTCAAGGGGGGTGGGAAGCAGCTTTTTCAGAATTCAGAAATCAATAAGCTTGATTAAAGGTCAGAACATCACTTGACACTGTGAACCTGGTAACTGTTAGAGGCAGCTTTATAATTCTAATCTTGACTTCGCCTTTAAAAAATAAATAAATGTTGGATGCTAATTTGAGATAACAATACAGTTCAGTTTCCTGTATTATGATTTATATACAGTGTTACCTCAGGTTAAGTACTTAATTCGTTCCGGAGGTCCGTTCTTAACCTGAAACTGTTCTTAACCTGAAGCACCACTTTAGCTAATGGGGCCTCCTGCTGCTGCCGCGCCGCCGGAGCACGATTTCTGTTCTTATCCTGAAGCAAAGTTCTTAATCCGAGGTAATATTTCTGGGTTAGCGGAGTCTGTAACCTGAAGCGTATGTAACCCGAGGTACCACTGTACCGCCCTTCATTTATGGAAGAACGGTAGCCTCTTTTTAAATGGAAGATTGTAGGCCCTTTTTGGGGGGACTATTTAGGGAAATATCGTAACGTGATGAATTCGTGAGCAGGATTTGAACTATGAGCAACAGAAATAATGAGAGATGATTGTATTATGGTTATGATATAAAAGGGGGAAGTCACAGAGTACAGCAATGAGATAGAATTAAAAAAAAAACACTACGGGAAATGGAATGGGAGGACGGGGGAAAAAAATATTATGTATTGAAAGTTGTGGAAATTTACTGAAATATATTTATCTATACAGTTAGCTAAAGTGGTGCTTCAGGTTAAGAACAGTTTCAGGTTAAGAACGGATCTCCAGAACGAATTAAGGACTTAACCCGAGGTACCACTGTACTACCCTTCTTTTAAGGATCACAAGGCAGTTCACAGTATAAAAACTCAGAAGTGCGTAACGTGTATATATAGAGTATTTTGTTTAGTGTTCCTGGAAATATATATTGCACAATATCTTCTTAATTATTTTTAAAGTAAAATTCTGTATTTCTTTTTTTTAAAAAAAGGATCAGGGCAACGGGGGAAGCAGGGGAAATGTAACAGTGTGTGTGCCTCTCACATGGGATATCAACCAAGATATTTGAAAAAGTTCGCAATTTGAGCATATGCAGCTACAGCCAATTCCCAGGACACACTAACCTCCAGCTCTTCCATAGTGACGATGCCATCGTGGTCGGCATCAATGACTTCCTCAAACTCTTTCTTCCTGTCTTTCACCCAGTCGTCATCGATGTCCTGAGCCTGCTGGTTCTCCACGGTGCCGACGGGCAAGGAGATGAACTCAGAAAGGGTCAGCTTCTTATCGCCGTCCTGATCTGCAAAGATTACAGCGTTTGACAGTAAAAATAACGGGACACGCAGAATTCAGCATGCGAGTTGCCACCAACGTCCCACCATTCCGGACTAGGTACCTACTACCACATGTTCAAAGTGCATGGCTTCTCTCAAAGAATCCTAGGAACTGTGCTTTGTTTAGTGTGGTGGTGATTTTAGCTCTGTGGCTACAGTTCCCAAGAAGCTTAATTTTATTCTTTTAGCGGGGAGCTTTAAATCTATGATATGTAGGCAGCTCATTGCTTCCAACAGGTTGTTAACTGGATTGGGACAGTAACCTTTAAGAATATTTGCAAAGGAAGCATCACCGAGAGCCAGTGTGGTGTAGTGGTTAAGAGCGGTGGACTCGTAATCTGGGGAACTGGGTTCGCATCTCCGCTCCTCCACATGCAGCTGCTGGGTGACCTTGGGCCAGTCACACTTCTCTGAAGTCTCTCAGCCCCACTCACCTCACAGAGTGTTTGTTGTGGGGGAGGAAGGGAAAGGAGAATGTTATCTGCTTTGAGACTCCTTTGGGTAGTGATAAAGCGGGATATCAAATCCAAACTCTTCTTCTTCTTCACCACCGCTTCTGCCTATCAGCTGGGCATTTACCCAGAGGCCCAATATACTTTCTGCCAATGGACAGTGAGTTGGAACTTGGGCTGGGGAGTCCAGAGTTCAAATCCGCTCTTCTCAGAGTGAATCCGGGTTAAATTGTTCCCTCTTACCTTAAAACCAGCACTGGGGGGACCCCTGTGGCCCTCCAGTGGTTTCTGGACTGCATTTCCCATCATCCCCAGAAACAGGCTAATTTAGATAAGGATGATGGGAGCTGCAGTTCAACAACATCTGGCGGCCAACAACCCTTGGCTTAAATTTAAGGTTTGTTGCAATTTTGTAGCAAGGTACAGAAGGTACAGAATTATGAATGCTGGCCAAAGCTCCATGGATAAAAGGAAAGGATAAAAATGCAACAACTAGATTTGAATGCATATCCTATAATCATCCACCTCTGTTTGGACATATAGGGTTGTACCCAGTGTTAATTCCACTACGAACAGACTCACTGAAGTTAATGAACACAACTAACTTAGGTCCAATAATTCCAGTGGGTCTACTTTGTGTAGAGCTTAGCTTGATACAACCCACAGAACTCCTTATATTAATATAAAAATTCATGTCAGGCTGGCTGGATTACTTTTATTATTAATGCAAGCTGACAATTTTTTTGTTATATTTGCTATGCTATTTTTTTTTTAGAGTTCTATCCAATTCTAGTCCTACTCAGAGTAGGGTTATCTTAACAGACATGACTAACTTAGGTTCATTAATTTCAGAGGGTCTCCTCCAAGTACAATTTAGCTGGGTACAATCTAGTAATCTTGAGAGGGGGGTGGAGTGGGGGAGCAACTTTTTCCACAGAAGAGAAAGACAAGGTAATGCAAGTGAGCCAGTGGGATCTGGAGCCAAGAGGTGGACTAGGGTGCCACCTTCTGGCCAAGGAGGGTGCTACAACAACAATTAATTATTCCCTCCTTGGAATTCTAACCATTTACATGAGAAATGTAGGCGGTGAAATTTTTAAGAGTTTCAGAGGCGGGGCAGCTGGCCAGAAGAGGGAGAAGTGTTTTTAAACTGTTCTCCCCAACACCACCTCTTTTATTTTTCTTCTGAAGGAATCTCCCCAGCTGCTTCAATGGGCCTGGCTCTACCCGAGAGGCCACAGCCTCAGGCGGCAGTTGCCAAGGGGCAGGCAGCAGACAGAGCCATGTTCCCCCTGCGGCTGCCCGTGCTCCACTTGGCTGCTGTCTTCAGATTAAAACGCGGCTGGCACTGAACCGAGATATACTTGCCTGCCCGCTTGGATTTTGCAATGGGAAAGCGCTAGCTTGCCCTTCGGGGCAGGCACTGAAGCAGCGTGGCAGCCAGCCTGGCCATTGCATTCTCCCACAATCCCTCATTTCGAAAGCCATAGCGTGGTGCAGCACAGCCCCAGATGCATTGTGGGAACAAAGAAGAGCAAAAGAGGCCACACCATGGCTCTGCCATGGAGGCTGTAACCCCCCTTGCCTCTAAAAAACTTGTCTGCTTCCTGACCCCATGAAAATATCCCCGAAAGATGCCCTTTCGACTTTAACAGATATGGAAGCTGTCTCCAAAAGCTGGAAACTGGAATGTAGGAATCTGCCTTGCACCAAGTGAAACCACAGGTCTCAGTACAGTGGTACCTCGGGTTACATACGCTTCAGGTTACATACGCTTCAGGTTACAGACTCCGCTAACCCAGAAATAGTACCTCGGGTTAAGAACTTTGCTTCAGGGTGAGAACTGAAATTGTGCAGTGGCAGCAGGAGGCCCCATTAGCTAAAGTGGTGCTTCAGGTTAAGAACAGTTTCAGGTTAAGAACGGACCTCTGGAACGAATTAAGTACTTAACCTGAGGTACCACTGTACTGCCTACGGCATGGATGGGGAACCTGTGGCCCTCCACATGTTGCTGAACAACTTCCATCAACCCTGGCCAATGGCTGGGGCCAATGGGAGTTCAGGAACATCTGGAGAGCCAAAGGTTCCTCAGCTCTGGCTTGCAGCGACAAGCAGCCGCCCTCCAGGATTTCATGTAGGAGACATTCCTTGAGATCACAGAATTGTAGAGTCGGAAGGGACCTAGTTCACCCCTCTGCAATGCAGGAATATGCAGCCATCCCATACGGAGATCGAACCTGCAACCTTGGCAGTATCAGCACCACACTCTAACCAACTGAGCTGCAGGAGATTGAAGATGCTCTGATGCTACATGATGCTACATGAGAAGAAGATGCTCTGCCCCTGAACTATGGGCTCTTCCCTTACTGGGAACAAAGCCAACTGCCTTGGAATGAAGAAAGACTATTGGCCCACCTAGCCAATTATTGTTTACACAGACTGGCAGCATGGCTCTCCGGGCTTTTAATTCCAAGCCCTAGTTGGAGATGTTGCAGACTGAACCTGGACCTCCTGCATGGAAGACAGATGCTCTTCCAGTGAGCTATGGCCCTTCCGCAACACTGTGCCCAATGCTACCTTTCACAGGACACAACCCACACTCCTCTCTCTGTGTCCCAAATCTCCCTCTGCCCACTATACCAGCAGCCAACGGGGGTAACCATTCGGCATCCTCTGGGATCTCGTCCCCATCGGACATCTCTCCAGGAGGCACTCCAGCAACATTAGTAGCTGGGATGAGGTCAAGCTTTCATGAGATTCTGCCCGTTACGGCTTGGAAACGTACCCAGATCCCGGACGATTTCCTTCACCATAAACTTCAACATCCCCCTGCTGTGTTCTGGGTGAAGGAAGGACAGAAATTCTTCCTCATTCAGCAAAAGGTCAGTGGGAGGATTGTCGGCTTGATACCAGCGGTCTTTCAAGTTGTCAAGGACTTCCTGTGCTACAGATCGGGGACAGACAAACAGATTTCTTTATTTCTGTTTTTAAAAATCACATTCTCTTTAAATTTGATCTGCAAGTTTTGAACACGTATTGCAAAGCTTTTCTTCTTGCGAAATAGCATGGTAAAAAAAAACATCAACAAGATCAAGACTGACCCAATGTAGCCTGCAGACTGACATTTCCCCAACCTTGATATATGCCCTATAATACTGGAAGTAGCCATGGCATCAGTGGCAGGACACCTCCCAGGCTTCATCCCTGGCCTAAGAACAAAATAAGTGCCTGCTGGGTCAGGCCAATGGCCTGTATTGTCCAGCATATTTCTCTCAAAGTGTCCAACCAGAAGCCCCAGAGAGAGGTCCGCAACAGCACCTGACCACCACAGCAGAGAGTTGTTAAGAGACCCCTATTCCCCTCCCAGAGCAGCAATTCCCTGAATGATTTAACAGCCAACCACTTTTAGAAGGAAACACTGGGAACTGTAGGCTTGTGAAGGGGACAGGGATTTCGTAACTCTCAGCACCCTTAATTAACCACACTTCCCATAATTCCTTGGAGGAAGCCATGGCTGTGAATGGTGCAGATGGGGCCTTTTATTTCCTTTTTTTTTAGTACAGTGGATTGCTATTAATAAATAATAATAATAATAATAGTATATTATTTATACCCCGCTCATCTGGCTGTTTTCCCAGCCATTCTGGGCGGCTCCCAATCGAGTGTTAAAAACAATACAGCATTAAATATTAAAAACTTCCCCAAACAGGGCTGCCTTCAGATGTCTTTTAAAGATAGGATAGCTGCTTATTTCCTTCACATCTGAAGGAAGGGTGTTCCACAGGGTGGGTGCCACTACCGAGAAGGCCCTCTGTCTGGTTCCCTGTAACCTCACTTCTCGCAATGAGGGAACCGCCAGAAGGCCCTCGGCGCTGGATCTCAGTGTCCGGGCTGAACAATGGGGGTGGAAACACTCCTTCAGGTATACAAGACCAAGGCCGTTTAGGGCTTTAAAGGTCAGCACCAACACTTTGAATTGTGCTCAGAAACGTACTGGGAGTCAATGCAGATCTCTCAGGACTGGTGTTATGTGGTCCCGGCGGCCACTCCCAGTCACCAGTCTAGCTGCCGCATTCTGGATTAATTGCAGTTTCTGGGTCACCTTCAAAGGTAGCCCCATGTAGAGCGCATTGCAGTAGTCCAAGCAGGAGATAACTACTACGATGGCCAACTTCTTTGCAGGCCTGGGTTTGATTAAAGAGGGTTCATATGCATTATAACTTATAAATAAAGGTGTTCTTTTTCTTTCTCCTCTCCAGAAGTGGGGACGAGATAACAGCGGAAAGCTACGCAGCATGCCAAAGAGCTCCAGATCTCCCCAAAGATGCCTTTGGGCTGGGTAAGGAGGCCTGGAAGCCACACTCCCCGGTCCATTTTTGAAGGGGGCCTATGCATCGAAGGACAGATCCACACCATTTATGACTCCACCCTAAGAAACCTGGAAACTGTAGCTTCCCACCCAAGGGAGCTGCAATTCACAGCCCCACTGTTAATTTACCTATAGTTCCCAGGATTCTTTGGGGGAGCTCGTGTGCTGCAAATCTGTGGTGCGGATCAGCCCTAGGCAAGACTGACATTAGGCTCCATCTTTTAAGGAGTGCCTTACGCCTCCAGCAAGCTTCTTGCATCCGAGCGGCTCTGGCAAAATGAGCAACGGCAAACCCCTAAGGGGAGCAATATGGAAGAGGGAAGAGTCTGGAGATGAGGCAGCCAGCTTCCTTTCATGCTGGAGTGGCAGCAGATGGGCTTCCCTGCTCCATATGGCGCACTGCTCAAGACACAGTTGATTAAGGCAGCGTGTGCGTAATGCATAGGGATGAGATTAAAGGCTTGCATGCAACAAACGCCGACAGCCTCGCTTGAGATTGGATGGCACAATATACTTGCGTACGCGTGTGCGTGTTTTCAAATTCAACCGTGCCTGTTCCAGTTCTAGCGATACGTTACTCCAAAGAAATACTGCTTTGGTCAATAATGTCTGCACTTAACAGCATCCGCTGGAAGTGAACTTTGCAAAAGGACATGTCTCTAGTTTAGAAGTTCACGTGGTCAATGCGTTCAGTGAACCGCCCTGAGATCTTATGAGAAAGTGCAGTAGAATAAATCTAATGAATGAATAAGTTTCAGAGCCCTGGTAGAAATGCCAGTGGACACAGGGATGCTATTCATAATAAAAGTCTTAGAAATCCTGAAACAGCTGCTAAGGGCAGGGCACATTCAGAGTTCTATGGCATTATATAGAGTACAGTTTTGACTGTTCCATCTTAGAATGGGTATCATGGAAAGTGTAAAGGTGCTTTAAAAAAGTGGGCAATTAAAACAATCAAATTAAAAGAAAAAGCAGCAGGGTTAAAACATCTGGGATGTTTTGGTTTGGGAAAAGGAAACGAAAGGAGGCTGGGACATGATAGGCACAGACCATGTCTATCAGACTGTGTCAAAAGGACACAGACCGGTTACCAGAAAATGCTCTATCACACAATTCTGGATTGTTGTAACCTGACCTTGGTTTGAACCCAAGCCAGACTACAGCGCTGGTTCATTTAGCTTAGAATGCACTACAGTGGTACCTTGGGTTACAGACACTTCAGGTTACAGACGCTTCAGGTTACAGACTCCACTAACCCGAACTTTGCTTCAGGATGAGAACAGAAATCGCGTGGCAACGGCATGGCAGCAGTGGGAGGCCCCATTAGCTAAAGTGATACCTCAGGTTAAGAACATTTTCAGGTTAAGAACGGACCTCCGGAACGAATTAAGTTCTTAACCCGAGGTACCACCGTATCTGATAGGGGCTCTCTGGGGTTTCAGACAGGGAAGGTGTCTCCTACCCGGGAACTGAACCGGACGACCTTTGTATGAAAAGTGTGTCCTCTGCCACAAAGATACAACTGCTCTGTGTGCACTGTAATCCTGCAGTAGCACAGAATGAAATCCCCAAACCCCACTGTTTGGGGGCTCAGAGTCCTCGCTCTTGCAGAAGGAAATGCAGGCATCTGCGGGGAGAAACCAGGCCATCCTGCTTGAGTGATCTGGCTTCCCGCTTCCTCATCCGAAGGCACCCCCCCCCAGTTCCCTCCTTTTCTCCCTTTGAGCTTGGCAGAGAGTTCTTGTGCAGCCCACTTGGGTAGCCCCCCTGAAAGAGTCTCCTTCCTGCCACTGGAGTGAGTGAGTGAGTGGCATTAGCCCATTCTCAACTCCTTGCCTCCTCTGCAGGCAAATGAGATACTGGGCCGATAATTCAGCTTCCAGAGAATCTTTTCTAAAAAGAAAACCTTAGCTCTTCCAGTTGCAAAGTGTGTGTGGGGGGGGGAATGCTTGCTGAACTCTCAGAAGCCCATGGGGTGGATGAACACTGCTGAGAGCGGTTAAGTGCGGAGCTCCTTTCCTTCCCCTGTGTTAGCTTCCCCCAAAGAATCCTGGGAACTGTAGTCTGTTAGGGTTGCTGAGAGTTCTTAGAAGACCCACACAGAGCCACAATTTCCAAAGCAGCTTAACAATCAATATTTCTGCCCAGGAACTGAAGTTCTGAAAGGGGAATAGGGTATCTCCTAACAACTCTCAGCACCCTTAAACTACAGTTCCCAGGATTCTTTGGGGGAAGCCATGGCTGCTTAAAGCGGCATGATACAGCTTCAAATGTATAGTGCAGGTGGTCCAACGTCTCCACCTCCATCGTTCTGCCCAGACACTGAGGTCCAGCGCCAAGAGCCTTCTGGCAGTTCCCTTGCTGCGAGAAGCCAAGTTACAGGGAACCAGGCAGAGGGCCTTCTCGGTAGTGGCACCCGCCCTGTGGAACGCCCTGCCACCAGATGTCAAAGAGAAAAACAACTACCAGACTTTTAGAAGGCATCTGAAGGCAGCCCTGTTTAGGGAAGCTTTTAATGTTTAATAGACTATTGTATTTTAATATTCTGTTGGAAGCTGCCCAGAGTGGCTGGGGAAACCCAGCCAGATGGGCAGGGTATAAATAATAAATTGTTGTTGTTGTTGTTCTACTGTTCCATACTGCTCAGTATTGATACTGACTGGCAGTGGCTCTCCGGGATTTCGAGCAGGGGGCATTCCCAACCCCACCTGGAGATGCAAAGGATTGAACCTTGCGACTTTCTGTAGACAAAGCTGATGCTCTATCACTGAGCTGTGGTCCCTCCCCAATTCAGACATCACAAGTCGCAGGAAGCTTCCTTGACTATATTTTGGGGGAACTTTCACTGAACTATCATCTCACAGTCACAGGATTGTTGCAAGCATAAGGTGTTTAGTTTTTTTGGGGGGGGGGCAGGTTAACGATGTTCTGAGCTTTCTGAAGGAAGAGCAGGATCAGTTTACTCAAATTTTATTTTATGTGCCGCTGCTCTAAAACGAGCAGCCCAGGTATTAACCAGTAAAATCTGCAGAGATCTTGTCTACTTTGAAACTCAGTGCCCAAGCTAGAGTTTCAAGCCATTCCAGGAACTGAAGGCAGAACACGACAGTTTTCATGTGGTCTTTGGGGGAGGTGGGCAGAGAGAGAGAGACCAGCACCACTTACTTTCCTCGTCTATTTTGAGCTCCTCGTTGTTTTTGATTTTTTCAGCCACCTCCTTCTCATTCATCCCCTTGCTTGCCAAGAACTTGATTTTGTATTCATCCCAGGACACATGACCTAGGGGAAAAAAGGAACCAATTCAAATGAAGAATATCCAAGCAGACAAATAATGTTTTTATTTTTAATGGATGGCATGAAGGAAGTGGATATAGGATTTCCCCCCCTATCCAAATACTAGAATTTGGGGACATCTACCGAAGCTAAACATTGGAAGATTCAGGGCAAACAAAAGAAAGGATGTCACACAGAACACCATTAAACTACAGAACTTGCTCCCAGAAGAGGTACTGATGGCCATCAATGTGGAAGGCTTTGAAAGAGGACAAATTCATGGAGCATAAGGCTGTCATTGGCTACGAACCCTGATGGCTGTTGTCAGATGGCTGTTGCAGTTGCTCAAGAGTAACCAGGCAGGACTCCAACCTGTCTTTTACTGGCTTTATTTTGGTGCAAACTATTTACAGTGAAGAGCGTCATAAGTTCAATCGCTAGCAGAATCCGGGCGTGGTCTTTTTTTGTACCTCCCCCAACATAAAAGTTTTGTTACCCCCCAACCGTCTCCGCCCCTCTCTGCACCTCAGACTACTGCGCAGGATGGGCGATGGCAAGGGCGTGCTTCCCTCCTCTCCGGCTTGCTCAGGATCGGTGTTAAGGCTCTCACTAGCATCCTCTGGTCCTTGCACCTCTTCTCCACTAGAGGTGGGGCTTTCCTCCACCCCCGGAAGAGGAACTGCTTCGCAAGATTTTCGGAGGCTCCCTGTAACACAACTGCCCTTCTATTTCTCGCCTCTGAGCAGATGGCAGTTCCCTGACATCCGTGTTCTACTTTCATAGTCAAAGGCAGTCAAGCTTCTGAATACCAGTTGCTGGAAACTACAGGAGGGGAGAGGGCTTGTGTTCAGTCCTACTTGCAGGACACTGGGGAAGGACCTCTCCTGCCACCTCTTTATTTGAATTGGTGATGCCACATTCTGCATGCAGAGCAGGCCCCCTGCCACTAAGATATGGTATTAGTAATAGTAATTTATTATTTGTACCCCGCCCATCTGGCTGGGTCTCCCCAGCCGCTCTGGGCGGCTTCCAACAAAGATTAAAAATACATTAAAATGTCACACATTAAAGGCTGCTGTCAGATGTCTTCTAAGTGTCCGGTAGTTGTTTATCTCTTTGACATCTGATGGGAGGGCGTTCCACAGGGCAGGTGCCACCACCGAGAAGGCCCTCTGCCTGGTTCCCTGTAGCTTTGCTTCTCACAGTGAGGGAACTGCTAGAAGGCCCTCGGTGCTGGACCTCAGCGTCCGGGCAGAACGATGGGAGTGGAGACGCACCTTCAGGTATACTGGGCCGAGGCCGTTTAGGGCTTTAAAGGTCAGCACCAACACTTTGGTCCCTCCCCTTAACAGAAACTAGAGTGCGCCTGCATCTATGTGACCCACCAGGCCTAAGGCAACCCAACAGCCGGGTATTTTGGCTCACAAAGGTGCCCACAAAATCCACTTGCTGGTCTACTAGGAGCAAATGGCCTTGACTCTCCACCAGCCCTTTCCCCAGACTCTCGCTTGCACTGCAGTTCAGAGTAAGGTCAAGAAAGAAAAAAGGGTTTTCCGAACTGCGCCTTGGCAAATCTCAGCACATCTAAGAGAGAGACGTCCCCATGTCTCTCCAGCCTCGTCTGTGCAGGACACTAAGCCAGAGAGGAGGAGGAGGTGGCAAAGCCACTTTTGGAGCTGGTCCTTCCCAGCTCATCAATAGGTTGATGAAAAGATTCCCCACCTGGCCCACGAAGCCCCTGACAGACAACTGCATGGCTGGTGGGCTGCATGGATGCTTCTTGTGCTACATGCACACCATGCAGCTGCCTGGCAGCTGGTAAACTAGGGATTGGCAGCCTGTTGCTCTCCAGGTGCATTGGACAGCAGCTCCCATCACCCTTGCCCATTGGCCATGGTAGCTGGGGCTGGTGAGAGCTGGAACCCCACAAACCTGGAGGGCACCAGGTTGCCTGTGCTGCGCTGACACATGCCATGACAACTCCTTTTGTAATCGAGGCTGCCCCATCCACCCATCTCCTACCATCGCCATCGGGGTCCACGGCCCGGAAGTGCATTTTGTTCTCTTCCACGGCCTCCTGGAAGTGCTCTTCTGTCTTCTCCATGATCCAGCGCTGCATCTCCTTTGCACTGATCTTTTTATCCTTGTTGATGTCGACTCTGTGGCAGGTAAGAAGAAGAGTTTGGATTTGATACCCCGCTTTATTACTACACGAAGGAGTCTCAAAGCGGCTAACATTCTCCTTTTCCCTTCCTCCCCCACAACAAACACTCTGTGAGGTGAGTGAGGCTGAGAGACTTCAAAGAAGTGTGACTAGCCCTAGGTCACCCAGCAGCTGCATGTGGAGGAGCGGGGAATTGAACCCAGTTCACCAGATTACGAGTCTACCACTCTTAACCACTACACCACACTGGCTCCCAGAGATAGGAAAGGAGTCAAGTTAGGGTTCCAGAGGTGAAGGGCATGTTGGACTAGGACCTGGGAGACCGTGTGTGTGTGTGTGAGAGAGAGAGAGAGAGAGAGAGAGAGAGAGAGAGAGAGAGAGAGAGAGAGAATCTCTGTCTAGCCATGAAAATGGCTGGGTGACCTTGGGCCAGTCACAGTCTCTCAGACTAACCTACCTCACAAGGCTGCTGTGAGGATAAAATGGGAGCCAGGGAGAGAAACCATGTACACCACCTTGAGTGAAAAAAGGTGGGAAAGAAATGCAGTCAATTAATCCTTGTGGAATGGAAGAAAGGCAGTTAGTTATGATGCCAGAATAACTGCAGTTCAAGCCTCTACTTGGCCACAAAGAAAACCTGTGTGGCATTTGGATCTAGTCACCCTTGGAGGTCAAAGACTGGAGCACATGTGGGGAACATCCAAGCTCACTGGTGCCACATTAAATCTCTGGGATTTCCATGTAGAGGAAAAGGCTTCCTCCTGAAAACCTTGAGAATGGATATTTAAAAGGTTTTGACTATATATATATACACACATACACATACACACACACACATATTCAAATATTTTTAAAACCAAGGGGTTCAATTCTACTACTGTGCAGAGCAGACCCACATAAATTACTGACCAGTGCATGAATCAAAAGAAAAACTCAATATGAAATCAGAGAGCAAATGTCAGTAACCATTTATACTGAGGGGTTTTTTTTTAAGTCATGCATTGTGTTGGAAATTTTATGTTTTATATACTGTGTTCACTCAGGAAAGAATCCCTGCCACTCTTCACCGCAATTGTTGAGATTTACCTCTTCCTCTCTCTCTCTCTTTAAAAAAATCATTTGCTTCCTGAGATCTGCCTGGTCAAATTTCCTCTCTCTGCTCCCAAGGGGATACCGGAGAATAAAAAGTGCTTGCCCTTTGCACAAGATCATTTGCAAGGTCAAGGCAAAGGCAGCCAAACTGCTTGTGACCTGCCCTTTCTGAGATGAGAGGGGAGGAGGGATAGGGGGCTCCGGAATGACACACAGTCACTAATCGGCCGGCAAGAGCTCTAATCAGCTTTTGAATTCATTATTGCAGGCTGCTTATCTCCGATGCACTTAACAATAAACCTTTTAATTTGCAGACAGGATGTCTGGGAAGTGGTTACTGACCCAATAGCGTCAGACACACGTGATAAATTATTCTCAAGCAAAGGTGGCTGGACAGAGTGACATCTGCACACTCACAGCTGATCCCCTCATTCAGAAACACTGGCCGAGGGCAAAGACTATTGTAGGGCTGAGAGTTCTGCAAGACCTGGAGACTATGAGGATGGGCTATTGGCTGGCAGTTTTTGCTGGGGTGAAGATTTAATTTTGGGGGTGCTTAATGTTTGCTGTTATTTGGTATTGAGTTTTTGAATCTTTATTGCTGGACCTTATTATAAATTATGTGGAGATTGTTTAACTTTGCTGTATACTTATTGAGATGTTTTCATTCATTGTTCATGATTTCTTAGGCTTTGCTACGTTTTTGTAAATCCTCTGGTGTTGTAACCTGCCTTGGGCATGGTTTGCTATGGAAAGGTGGTATACAAGTAAACAGTGGTGATTGAACTGCCCGCTTTTTCAGTTACCTGAAGCAATTACATCAGCTCCAAATTAAAAGGTGACATTTGTCGATGTTAACATACACCACTTGCCCAATCTAAATTGCACCCTGAAGCTTCTAGGATCCCTGCAGTGGAAAGAATCACATCAGGGAAATGGCTTAACCCCTATTGGGCACCAGGTCCAATGCCTAGCATCTCCAGGTACACCCAGGTAAGACCTCCACCTGAGAGCTTAGAGAGTTGCTGCCAGCTGGTGCAGGCAGCGAGTTAGACTAGCTTTCTCAAACCTCCTGCGCTGCAGAAGCTACAACTCTGAACAGCCCTACCAGCCAACATTTCGTAGTGCTGCAAAACATCTGGAATGTACTGAGCTGATGACGTCTATGCTAGATGGACCCAAGTTCCTCTGTGCATCTGCCTCAATTCAATTTGGAGCAACACTCACTTTGAGAAAATAACCATGAGCTTCCTCCTGTTCCTTCGTGGTTCTGAATCTTCGTCGAACTCCTCCATCTCCTTCCCAAGGAAGACCTCCTGATGGAACTCCTTGTTGAGATGCCCGTCCATCTCCATCTTGACCCCATTCAAGTGGTCTGGGGGCAGGATCTCATTCTCATCGTTGTTCTCGGCCGCCGCCTTCTCTTTCAAGGCAGAGTTGTTGGCAGGCCGCGCATAGACGTCCATGAGGAGGAAAACAAAGAGGAGGGACAGGTAGATGGAGCCCAGGCTGCAGATGAAGGCCCGTTTCGAAACCATCGCTCCTCCCCTTGAGCGTCAGCAGCTTGTAATACTGGTATGGCGATGGAATACCCTGGGAGGAAAACCAACAGGTGAACATGATCCGTTGTTTCCAGGCGGCTTTTATGAGCTCAGAGGCTGAGCTAGTAATTCCCCATTAGACACAACATTTCGTTCTGGATAGTTAGTGCTAAACGTGGACCACTGCCTTAACCTTGGGCAATATTTTCATAGCATCTAATGATTAAGAACATAAGATCAGTCCTGCTGGATCATACCAAATGTCCTACTAAGAATTCAGGAACCCTGCTGGATCAGGCCAATGGTCCACCTAGCCCAACAACCAATCAGATGCCTGTCGAAAAGACTATAGCTAAGTGGCAGAGGATCTGGTTTGCAAGCAGAAGCTCCCTGGTTGAACCCCTCTGTATCTCAAATAGACTCTGGGATGAAACTCTGGAGGGCCACTGCCAGTCAGAGCTGGCAACACCCAATGATCTAACTCAGCATAAGGCAGCTTCCTAGGTTCCCACAGAGGCCAATGGTGATGGGAAGTCTGCAAACAGGAGACAAGCACAAGAGCACTCTTCCATTTGTGGCCCAAAGCCACCGGAATTCAGAAGCCAGGTGCCCTTCTTTCCAGTACGACAGGTAACCTTTGACAACCTTGCAAAGTTGTCTTCCTCCTCCACACCACCATTAAAGCTGTCTCAGGTTGGCAGCCGTAACCACATTTTGCAGTAGAACACCACACCTGCAGATGGACTTTGGAAGTGTGCTGTTGGTGGTCATCAGCTGACGGCTGCAGATAGCAGCACACCTTCAAAGGAGCTTGCTCTCAGCATTGATCAGCTGACTGGCAAGTAGGTGATGCCAACCACCTGTCAAAATTGGCCCATTTTTTGGGCGGGGGTGGAGATAAAGATCTGGCCCTCCAGACAGTCCGTGTGGCATAGTGGTTAGAGTGCTGGACTAGGACCTGGGAGATCAGGGTTCAAATCCCGCTTCAGCCTGGATCAGTCACTGCCTCTCAGTCTAAGCTACCTCATTGGGTTGTTGTGGGGATTAAATGAGGAAGGGAGGGGGAGAACCATGTACACCACCTGGAGGTCCTTGGAGAAAAACAGTGGGATATAACTACAATAAATATGTAACTAATTCAGTTCCGCATTCTGGTCTATGGTCAGGCGAACAAAATGCTGCCCCTTAATTTTGTAGTAGGTAAAAAACTAAAACTAAAAAAAAACCCTCAAAAAATAATTTTGTAGTAGGTAATATTTTATATATTTATTCTGACAAGTCTTTTAAAAAAACAAAAACCTATTAATAGAACTCCAACCATTCCCTCTGAAAAATATATCATTTAATGAGGAGACATCTCACTTAAGCTTCTTTGGGGGGGAGCACACATTAGATGGTTAGAAGCATAATATTTTTTTTTGCCAATAATCGCACCATGACACACTCTGTAACACTTAAAGCTCTAATCCTGTAAACACAGTTTGCAAAAAGGATCGCAAATATTTCACACCACTTTGCAGCTAAAATGCTCTCCTGGAAAGTGGGATAGAAAAGCTAGGAGCCAAATGACTTCTGGGACCTGAGTTGTGGGAGCCAATTGTAGTCTCCATTGGCAACACTTTTTATTTATTATTTTAATAAGCATGAACTGATAGGCTGTTCACAAAAGTGACATTGTTAGTATCACATTTTTAGCAGAAATTGTTAATACATGTCTAATTTGGTGTTTACAATAAAAAATATTGGTATACCATATTTCAGTTTTCAAAACACTCTACTCTTTATTGTTAAATTCCTTAACATATACTTTGAGGCTTCAAAGCACATACATTTCAGTAATCCTTGAGTGTCAGCCAGGTGTAAAAAATGCACCCAGACTGTTTGAGGTGCTCGCAAATGGAGAATTTTAGGCACAAAATGCGCCTGGCACTAATTTCGAACCCTTTTACTCAGTGTACCATCCCACCCACCCACAACATGACACAGAATTCATGCACAATTCACACACACTTTTGCTCATTTTTTTGATTGGAAATATAAATCTGAGCGATATTCAGAGGTGTCACTAGCTCACTGCTCCTCAGAAGAATTTGCCATATTAACTTCTAATGTTTCACCCTCAACAGATTACAATAGACTCAAAACTTGTGCAACTGGTCTACATAAGAGACAAAGTTCAAATTACATGTTCTTTAGTGACTCATTGGATACCCTTTGCATCCAAGGTGCATTTAAAAGGCAAATTTCATCAGGCAGGTGCTAATAATTAATGGCGTCAGAGCAGGCTTTAAGTCTTCCCCCCCACTGTTGTGGTTCTCCTGCTTTGCGAGGAGAATACCCTATTCACGGAAGTTCAGTCCCAGATCCCAGGCTCTTTTAAGAGTATGTCATCTGCTTCAGGTTCTATTAAAAGGCTTCACTTACTTCTTTTGCAGACTCCAGCACATTGAGAAAAATACTAAACTAAAGAAGTCCATATTATACACTACAGTGGTACCTCAGGTTAAGTACTTAATTCGTTCCGGAGGTCCGTACTTAAACTGAAACTTTTCTTAACCTGAAGCACCACTTTAGCTCATGGGGCCTCCTGCTGCTGCCGCGCCACTGGAACACGATTTCTGTTCCCATCCTGAAGCAAAGTTCTTAACCTGAAGCACTATTTCTGGGTTAGCGGAGTCTGTAACCTGAAGCGTATGTAACCCGAGGTACCACTGTATTTCTCCTGACTCCCCACCCCCGAACAGTCTGAAGCACTACAGTCAAGACACAGGCTGACAATCTCAGTGACCCGGTTTCCACAGCATAGTAAACCACAGTTTAAAACGATCTATGGTTTAATGTGAATGCACAGCATATTACTGCACTCTGATAAAGTAGCGGGCACCTCACTTCTCCCTCACTCCTGCTGGGTAACAAGCCATGGTATGGCTTAGAATTGCGTCCAAATAAGAGCTTACATTTCCATTCATATTTTTGGGTCACTTGTTTCCGACAAAGCTTCTTTCATTGCCCACAAGTTAAGACACTTCTAATACACCTGACATTTTTTGCATGCCAAATAGGAAAGTCACTTTGCAATATGTTTCTTATAAAAGGAAAAGGGAACTATACTTCTGTTCTGCTCAGTAAAGAAGCGCTCTGTCCAAATGTTCCAACAGGGACAGTTGTTGCTTTTATAAAAGGCTTTTATTTTATTTTTTACACTTCACATGCTTTTTTTTTTTTTTGCGCCTATGCTGTAAATTCTGCACATGCTCTGAGAAACAACCTAAAAATACCCCAAGAACCAAACAGTAAAACCAGGGAAGAGACAAGTCTATTCATGCACAAAGAATCAAATTTTAAAATAAAATAATAATAATAAGAATAAGAATAAGAATAAGAATAATATCCCTATGGGTTGTATTCAACTTAGGCCCAACTCAAAAGCAGACCCACTGAGATAAATGAAGCTAAGTTAGCAGTGCCCACTGACTTCAATGGGTCTACCCTGAGTGGCAGCACTAACTGGATATTTATTTCATAACATTTACACACTGCTTGACTGTAAAAAAAAACTCCTCCAAGTGGCTTACAGAAAGTTAAAGCCGAGAAAAATTCACAAGCCTACTTTAAAACATGCAAAAGTTAAAATTTTAAAACAGATTAAAATTATTATGTATTCCCCCTCAACCCCTTGGTTTTAATGCATTTGTTGGGAAGGTGGGAGGCTGTTATCTGTCTGTTTGGTTGTATGTCGCATTGGGTTTCCCTGGGCAACATAAAGCAAATAAACAAATAATAATTATAATAATTTAAAATGTCACATTAACTTTCTAAGCCTCTGGGTAGGCCTGCATAAGCAATAACTTTTCCAAAGGCAGCCCTGCCAAGGCGCCTCCTTGATCTCCATAGACAGGGAGTTCCAAAGTGCAAGCGCTGCCACGCAAAGCGACCAACTTCTCTTATAAACGCGAAACGGGCATTACGTGGCACCCGCGAACGTTATTTACAGCTGTTTATTCCTCCGCAATTTGTTTGCACACAGAAACCCCAAAAAATGACTCCCAAAGCAGGTATTAAAACCGGCAATTAAGGACGCGCAATAACCGATCCCGCTGGGATCGTTTTCAAACGCCCTTGAATTGAAACGTAGCTGACAATCCAAATAATAATAATAAATCAGTTTTTAAAAGCAGGCAGGCGAAACAAATAAAACGGAAAGTTCGTTCAAGGGTATCCATTAAAAGAGCCGGCAAAGCCCCTCATTCCCTCTCCGTCTTCCCCGCCCCAATTCGCTCCTCCTGCACTCTGCGTATGCTCAGAGGCTGCCGTGACCTTCTGCCCGGCTCCCTTGCCGCCTCCATACCTGCCCCGCAGGCCACGGAGGCTCCTCATGCCCAGCCCCGCCTCGCTCCTCTGGGGCTTCCTCTCCGCCTCCCGCTCAGAGACAGACAGACAGACAGACACACGCCGCGCGCCTGCCAGAGGGAGGGAGGCTGGCCGGAAACAGGAAACGCCATTCGCCGCTCCGACGAGAGTTGAGCCCGCCTCTTCCGGACCTCCCGAGGCTGCCCGAATTTAACGCGAGGACCTCCCTCTCCAGTTGTATAAAGACTAATTAGTCGAGGCGGGAAGCGGCTGGTCTGTCTCTTTTCGCCTCGCCGCCATAAAATCTGAAATAAAATAGCGCCTATTCAACTCTACCTGTTGTTAAATACTACTGCAACAGCAAAACAGGCGCCTTGTTAGGAAGCTATATTTCAATGGGAATGAAGGGGACCTTTATAAAAATTAAGGGAAGACATGCTTGTTTCGGGCACGTGAGTCTTACGCGGCCATTTTTGTTTTGGACCGTGCGGCTGCTGCGTTTTTAATCACTGTTCGGTTTCACTGAATTTCACTAAATGGCAACTTGTTTGGGTGGGGTAGGTGTCTGTGTACCAAAATCGAAAGGCTGACAGGGCCTTTCCCCCAAGTTTAAGACGGCAACCGCTTCGGCTTCAGCTGCCCTAAGGCAAGATGGCAGATAAAAACTCGCACAGGAAAAAAGAACACCCGAGGGAAGTGCCCTTAGTCAAGATGGCGAGCAGCCACGGCTTCCATTGCCCTAACAAGATGACCGATACGGCCAGATAAGGATACAGCGGTGCCCTTAGTTAAGATGGCAACAGCCAGAGCCTCAAGTGCCCGGACAAAAGGTGGCGAATACGCACTATTAGCTCGCAGGGAGGGAGGGCAGGGCATGAAATGCCCTCAAAGATGGCGCCGCCGTCTTCCGCCTCCCCAGCCCTGACAAGACATGGCGTGAGAGAGCGATGCGAAGACGGAAAGTCACGTGACTCCACTTTGTTCGGCCCCCTCCTCCCCCCCTCCCCCATACATTTCTATTCATTCGCATTTTCTCGCCGCCTCAGGAGAAGACGGAGCTGCAGAAAAGGATAAGTACCGCTCCGAAAACCATCGCGCGCGCGCGCTCCCTTCACATATCTCTATTTAGGGAACGCGCGCGAGAGGAGGAGAAACGGGGCGGGGGGGGCGGGAGAGGAATTGAAAATCTGACAGAAGACAATGAACCCCGCGCTTGAGGCAGCTGAGGGAGGACCCAGCGGCGCGTTCGGAAACGTTCCGAGGTGGCGGCGGCGGCGGCCGTTTGTCCCAACCCGCCACCCGTAGCCAGCAGGGCTGTTCCCGCCAAAAATTCTGAGGAGAGAGAGAAAGAGGGGGGACCCCCTCGCGCCTGAGGAGAAAGGGGCGGGGCTGATTCCCAACCCTCGAGGCCTTGCTGTCCGGAGGCGAATGTGTGGGCGGAGCTAGTGCCGCTTCCCGCCTCTTAGAAGGCTGGAGGAGACGTCACTGCAGCCCCTAAAGGGGAGGAGCCAGAGCGTTGCGACCACCAATCCCAGAGGGAGGGAGGAGCCATTAGGGTCATTGTGGGGACCATTTGTCTGAGAAGTCTTTGGAGCCGCCCCTGAAAAGGGAGAAGCCCTTTCATTGGACCACCTCCTGAAAGAGGGCGGTGCTGAGGAAGCTGCCCCCCCCAAGTGGTGTTTGCCCCGCCCCTTAGCTGCCACCACGTTTCTTCCTGCTGCCATGAAGCTCCTCCGCCTGCTGTGCCGCCACAAGACGGCTCTGGGACTTGGCGGCCTGTCTCTCTTTGGCGTGGTGCTCCTCTATTTGGCCAAGTGCACCTCAGAAGGCCTCAAGCCCTCCCACGGCTGGGGGCTGCCTCAGCAACAGTCTCCCGCCCGGCCCGGGGGTGTGAGTGGGCCTCACCCTCCAGCAGCCGCCCCACCTCCTCCTCCCGAGGAGAGCGCCTTCCTGGCTGTGTTGGTGGCCAGCGGCCCCAAATACACGGAGCGACGGAGCATCATCCGCAGCACGTGGCTCTCGGTGGCCGGCCGGGTCCCCACCGGAGACGTCTGGTTCCGTTTTGTGGTGGGCACCGGAGGCCTGACCGGGGAGGAGCTCCACACCTTGGAGCTGGAACAGAGCCGCCATCAGGATCTTCTGCTCCTCCCTGACCTCCGAGACTCCTATGAGAACCTGACCGCCAAGGTCCTGGCTATGTTTGTATGGCTCGACCAGCACCTGGACTTCCGCTTTGTCCTCAAAGCTGATGACGACACGTTTGTGCGCTTGGATGTTCTGGTGGAGGAGCTGAGGGCCAAGGAGCCACGCCGCCTCTACTGGGGCTTCTTCTCTGGGCGCGCCCGTGTGAAATCCGGCGGGAAATGGAAAGAGAACGCCTGGCTCCTTTGTGACTACTACCTGCCCTATGCTCTGGGCGGGGGCTACGTGGTTTCAGCCGACCTGGTGCACTACTTGCGCCTCACGCAAGACTATCTCAACATATGGCAAGCTGAAGACGTATCCCTGGGTGCCTGGCTTGCTCCGGTGGATGTGAAGAGGGTTCACGACTCTCGTTTCGACACGGAGTATAAATCGCGGGGCTGCAACAATAAATACATTGTGACTCATAAACAGAGCATTGAGGACATGTTGGAGAAGCATCAGACTCTAGCCAAAGAAGGGAAGCTCTGTAAAGAAGAGATTAAACTCCGACTGTCATACACGTATGACTGGAGTGTGCCTCCTTCACAGTGCTGCCAGAGGAAAGATGGTATACCTTGAAAACTGTGAGGAAAGACAGTATACCTTGGCAACTGTGCAAATAAGAGGGGAAGGGAACACAACCAGGCGGGAGGAAATTGGTGATGATGGATGTGTGTCACATTGAAATCATTCCTCCTCCGGCCGGAACTTTTAAATTATTCCAAGATTTTCCACAGTATGTCAGGCCATATTGCATCACCCTTGCCAGTGTGGCATATGAAGGATATAGGGGAAGAGCATGGAACAAACTGGGGTCTAGGAAAATAGTACTTGAAAGGCAGGAATTGGCAAAAGGAACAATTTTTGTGTACTGTGGGACAAAGAAATGAAGGATTTTAAAGGCTTTTTAAGCTACGGTACTAAGTGTTAGACACAGAGCTGTGGTTTGTTTCCTTTCTTTGAAAGGATAAGTGGATGTTGGCCAAGGATTCTGACAAGTTAAAGTGAAATAATAACAGAAGGGTTACTTGGTCCCTAGCACCAGTGGAAGAGATTACTAGTGTGCTCCATAATGCTTTCTAAACAGAAGGGGCTGCTTTTGTCATTGACAAGCCTTTGCACTGGCTATGGTGTATTAGAGGTAGGAGATGTCCATTCTAGCAGGAAATGTTCTGACCTTTAAACATTTTTATTATAAGTGGATGGCTTGTATAACTTCTATCCCTGGAGAGAAATCCCTCAGACCCCTCTCTATGTCAGGTACCTCAAGAGAGGGAGAAACCTTTGAAAATCATTAATCCTACTCAGAGTAGACTCAGTGAAGTTAATTAACAGAGCTAACCTGGTTCAGTAATTTCAGTGGGTGTTCTCCAACTTGTATGCAACTAAGTTATACTCAACGATAGACCCACTGAAAATAATGTGCCAAGTTACTCATGTCCAATATTTTCAATGGACCATTACTTTGAGGAGGAACATTTGATGCAACTCTTTAGCTATATTTAGAAGAATAGATTATTAGAATGACAGCCTGGTCTTGATTGAAAATCATGCAGCAGTTGCTCCCAATGTAGTGTTGTTAGTTTCTGGAATTAAATGCTTCTAGAACTGTTGAGTTGTATCCAACATTAGTTCTACCTGAAGTAGACCCATCAAAATTAACCAATATGATAAGCTTAGGCCCCTTTATTTCAATGGGTCAACTCTGAGTAGGATTCAGTTGGATACAACCCATTGTATTGTAGCTAACAATAGTCCTGCACAGAGTAGATGCATTAATTTTTTTTAGCCAAGTTAGTCATATTCATTGGGTCTACTTTAAGTATGATGAATGTTGAATACAGCCTATTAAAATTATTGTCCATCTCAATTATATTATTTGTCAAGAAATGGTGTGTCCCCCTTCTCATGGAATATGCAACTCTGTGAGCAAATTGGCATACAATGGAGTGACTTGGCTTTGTACAGATACCTTCCTTGAACCAATCCCTCTTTGCCTAGACAATGAACTCCAGAGTTAAGGGGTTGAGAATTGTAAAGAAAGTTGGGATTTTCAACTGGTATGTTGCTTTCCCTTAGATCAGCTTTCTCGGGGTCTACCAGTGGGTTCCTTGAGTGGGTCTTAACCCTCCAATCAATTATTCCTGAGTAATTTTCTGGGATGTCACCAGGACAGCCATCAAATTCTCCCTTTTGTGTGGCTGAGTGCTCTCTGTAGTTTATTCCCAAAGCAGCAAGACTCCTGTACTAAAAAACAAATAGGTAAATTTAGAGCCAGAAAAAACCCTTGCAGGCAGATGTAAACATATTTAATTGCCTTGCTTTCGGGGATTCTTTGCACAAAATGACACTTAGAGGTGGAGAGAATGGGTTGCGACAGCTTCAGAGGTGTGTCAAACGAGAGAGTAAGGAGCAGGTTGGAGATGGAGTTATCTCATCCATTCCTTTTCCATAATTTAAACCCTACATTTCCTATACATTTCCCCAAGGAATCTTGAAAGTACTAATAAGGGAAAAATCTGAGGTATCCATCCTTTGTAGACCCTCCGGACAGAGATGTCGTCCAGGATGCTTAGATCAGGCCTGGGAAATCTGTGACCCTCCAAATGTTGATGGGCTGTATCCAGCATCATCCCTGACCATTGGCCATATTGGCTAGGGCTGATGGGAGTTGGGAGTCCCAACAACCGCTGGAGGGCCGCAGGTCCCCCAGCCCTGGTGTTGATCTTCAAAGAAGAAAACTATATGACCCAACCTTGTTCTGAAGTCTGACCTATGTGAACTAAGCTGAACCGAGCCCACCTGCCTTGAAATTGCTTCCTGCCTTGGTTTTTCCCTGTTCTGAAAAGGTGCAAAAACATGTTATTATTGAATTCCTGGTGGTCCAACATACATGGCTGCCAGACTCTGTTCTGTGTCTCGCCAGACACGCAGGTTTTCTCTTCTGATGCTGACTTCTGGAAAAGTCAGTAATATTTGTCTTCTTTACTCAGAGGGAAGTTGGTATATTGTACGTAATATTATGTGTTTACAATGGTGATTATTTATAAATATTGTAAATGTTCTGTGTATAGTTACAGAGGCTCGGAAACAGCCGCGTGTCAACGGTAATTTTAAATTATTTAAAAGGAGCGTGTCGGCGCTCGTGTAACTATTATTGAAATGCCTTTTTTCCTGCCGTACAGCTTATTATTTAAACTCTCCTGGGACTTTTAATCCCAAGTCCTCTCTTGCATGTGTCTCGGGAGCTTGTAAGAACGATGTACCAATCATTCCTTTTAGTTGAAATAGCAATGCTTCTGAAAAAACGTTTGTGTGTTCTCGTTTCCTTTTTTTTTTTAATAAAGAAAAGAGTCCTCTTTCCCCTTTCCCATAACTCCCCTGCAGTGATTGGATTTTAAGCTTCAGAAGAAATGGAAAATTGCCAAATGAAATGTGACAGTGGAAAGCGAACAGGAGCACTGCTGATGGCTCTGAGGCTTTTTATAGAAAGCTGTGTGGTTGTCAGCTACCTGCGTTTGAAGGATTAGGGCCTGTGTTCTGTCGTGTATATAGGCATGTCGACTTAAAGCAATGGGACTAAGCTAGGGTAGGGATGTTTTGGCCTGTTCTATTTTATTTTTTAAATGACCACCTAAGCCGTTTTAATGTGCTAATTTATTACAGCGCTACAGGGACACCAGAGTCTTTTTAATAGGGTACTTTCTGCTACATTAAACATTTATGCATTGCGAATATTCCGTCAAGTACAGTGCCTGGTTCCGAGTGCCACATTTTAAGATGGGCATCAATGAACTTCCAGAGAGGGTCTGGAAACCAATTCTTACGAGGAATGGTTAATATTGGTCATTTATGAGTTGCTTCCTTTGAAGCACCTCAGAGTGGTTTCACAACACAAGAAAAAAAAGCATACCTTCAAGAATTTCATATGTAAAAACAGTTGTACAGTGGTACATCAGGTTACATATGCTTCAGGTTACAGACTCTGCTAACCCAGAAATAGTGCTTCAGGTTAAGAACTTTGTTTCAGGATGAGAACAGAAATCGGGCTCCGGCGGCGTGGCAGCAGCAGGAGGCCCCTTTAGCTAAAGTGATGCTTCAGGTTAAGAATAGTTTCAGGTTAAGAACGGACCTCCGGAACGAATTAAGTACTTAACCCGAGGTACCACTGTATGTGCAAAAGCAATTTAAAACCAATACATATACCAAAACAGTTAATTGCATATGTAAAAACAATTTGAAAGAGCAAGATAGTGTACTGGAAAATTTGGAAAAGCGGGAGCCCATCATGACAGCTCCATAGCTCCTACAGAGTCCAAAATATGCAGGCAGCTGGCTGCTTCATTAAACATACACACACACCCCCCCACAAAGCAAAGAGCATTAGTAAATAGCATAATACCCAATTTAGTAGGATCAGTTGACAGTAATAGAATAGCAAGCTGTTCTCATTCCCTGACTTCCACTGCCACAGGGGTGGGGGGTGTTTTTAAACCCGAGGGCCGCATTCACTTCAGGGTAACTTTCTGAGGGCCACATGCCAGGAGTGGGTGGGGCCAGGGAAAAGTGGGCGGAGCCATTGATGTGAGCTTTATCTTCGTACAATGGGCTGGTTTCCTCCTCTAACCTCCATGCAGGCAAGAGAGGCATTATCAGAGATTTATTTCACAGACTACTATATAAAGCATTTCATAGCACAAAGCCACTGAAACGGTGCACAATAGCATAAAACTCCAAAGGGCAAACTTCAGAAACAAAAACCATTTCAACAAGCAATAAAAACCATCTCCACAAATTCGAGGGGGGGGAACGAATTTTGGCTGATGTGTAGTTAATGTTCCATAAGTGAACTTGGGGAAAGCCTTTGATGAAAACATCCTCAAAGACGCATTAGGTAAAGGTACCCCTGCCCATACGGGCCAGTCGTGTCCGACTCTAGGGTTGTGCGCCCATCTCACTTAAGAGGCTGGGGGCCAGCGCTGTCCGGAGACACTTCCGGGTCACGTGGCCAGCATGACGAAGCTGCTCTGGCGAGCCGGCACCAGCACAGCACACGGAAACACCATTTACCTTCCCGCTATAAAGCGGTACCTATTTATCTACTTGCACTTAGGGGTGCTTTCGAACTGCTAGGTGGGCAGGAGCTGGGACCGAAAGACGGGAGCTCAACCCGCCGCGGGGATTCAAACCGCCGACCATGCGATCGGCAAGCCCTAGGCGCTGAGGGTTTACCCCACAGCACCACCCGCGCCAGGCAAAAGCATCCTGAGGGTGAATTATGAAATAGTGAGGTAAGTACCCTGGGGAGCGAGGGACTTGAGTGGCGCTGTGGGTTAAACCACAGAGCCTAGGGCTTGCCGATCAGAAGGTTGGCGGTTCAAATCTCCGCGACGGGGTGAGCTCCCATTGCTCGGTCCCTGCTCCTGCCAACCTAGCAGTTCGAAAGCACATCAAAGTGCAAGTAGATAAATAGGTACCACTCCGGCAGGAAGGTAAACGGCGTTTCCGTGCGCTGCTCTGGTTTGTCAGAAGCGGCTCAGTCATGCTGGCCACATGACCCGGAAGCCGTACTTCGGCTCCCTTGGCCAATAAAGCAAGATGAGCGCCGCAACCCCAGAGTCGGCCACGACTGGACCTAATGGTCAGGGGTCCCTTTACCTTTACCCTGGGGTGAGGAGTTGTGGCTTGGAAAGAGCTTCAAAAGCCACATAGTGATGCCCAAAGGACTGTTCAGAAGCTGAACGTTGGATGGTTCAGGATAGATAAAGGACTTCTTTATGCAGTGCATTGTTTGACTGTGGAACTCACTCCCACAAGAGGTAGTGATGACTATCAACTTGGATGGCTTTAAAAGAGGATTAGAGAAATTCATGTAGGCCTATTGAAGGCTACTAACCATGGTGGGTATGCTCTGCCTCCTCGGTTGGAAGAATACCAGTTGCTGGGGTTCCACCGAAGGCGAGAGTGCTCTTTTGCTTGAATCCTGGCTGTGGGTTTCTCAAAGGCTTCTGGCTGGCCATTGTGAGAACATGATTTTGGATTTCATCGACCATTGGCCTGATCCAGCAGGCTGTTACTACTCATTCATGGTAAAACTCAAAGGCCTCTTTGTCGCCACATTCACTTGCTAGAGCAAGGAGAGGACCCTGGCATTCCAGCAGATGATACTACTTCTCCAACTCTTGAAAAATCCTCTATTGCCTCACTTTCTACTATGCCACGGCTTGCAACAATTCTCAGCAACGAGATGTCAAAAATATGAAATCCAATTTAGAATGAGAACAGCGATAACAGCCTTGGAAAATGGTGACTGTTTTAGCTTGGTGTTTTAAGAAATAAGACTCGGTGCCAAGCAGTAAGGAAGGAGTTTTGTAAGTTTTGGGTAAAAAATGGAACCCTCCTCCTTCCTTTTGAGGTGAGAAACATGATCACTAGTCCAGGGATATCCTTTGTGGTTTATTCTGCTCAGTGCAGGATGGGCAAATGTTTTTGTGCGCCTCTCCTGTTCAAACATGACAAAACCTCCTTGAATCATCGTGTTTTTCACTTTTGCTTCTGGACATTGCTAAGCATGCTATGAGAAGACCGGTCTGGATTTTATTCACCATTATCTTGCAATTGGTGAGAGTGACCACAAAAGCCACTTAACAGTTCTTTTCCTGAAAGCTAGGACCTTGCAAAAATGGACAGGGTTCCTTGAAAGAAATCGGCGACGTGGTGTTCTGCGCTGTGTGTTGAAATCTATCAAACTCCCTTGCTAGTTTACAGCGCTGAGCTCGCCAGATGGGAAATCAAGAGTTGTTTATTTCCTGCTTGGTTACAACATCGGGATGAAATGGGTGACATTATGAAAGCTGTGAGCAGCTTAATTTTGCTAGGCTGGGAAAGCAAGGGAAAAAGAACCACATACCCTTTCGTTTCATACAAACAAAGCAGAATTGATAGAAAAAAAAAAAAAAAAAAAAAAGGTCAATCAAATATGGTTATTAATTGGTCAGATATGCAGAAGCTGAATGTTGGAAGATTCAGGATGGACAAAATAAGGGTCAAGTGCAGACTTAAACTATGGAATTCGCCCCATGCAACATAGGAAGCTGCCTTATACTGAGTCAGACCCCGGGTCTATCCAGGTTAGTGTTGTCTACACTGGCTGGCAGCAGCACACTAGGATTCCAAACTGGGTACATTCCTAGCCCTACCTGGGAACTGAACCTGGGACGTTCTGCATGCAGACAGATGCTCTACCACTGAGCTATGACACCTGGTAGTGATGGCCACCAACTTGGGTGTCTTTGAAATACTATTAGGCAATTTAATGGCGAATAAGGCTCTAAATAGCTAACCTCCACAGGCTGAACTAGAAACAAGAGTGTAACTACTTAGACCAGATTATGTAGAACGAAGTGGTGCAGTGGAGAAACCGAGGCAGGTTTTCATTTCCTTTCTAGTTATCTGACACTTACCTGGGCTGCTTGTCTGCAAGATTTTGTTCCTTTGTCAGTCACCCAGATGTTTCCTGAAGTTAAACAAAAGTACGAAATAGAAAATAATAGAAAGTCACAGCTTCAGCAAAGCCGATTATTAATTAAGGTGACAAGTTAGGGACTCGTGATCATAAACAGCCTGAGAGTTATTACAACCTTCAGATATATTGCCACCTGTTTGGCGTTCAGTAGACCCCCCTCAAGGAAGACACTCAAAAGGGTTTCTTAAGGATCGGCCAGGAATTTGCCTTGTAAGTGTGCATTCTCTTAACCTATTGTGGGAGGAAACTCAGAAGAAAAGCACACGAGGGACTGCTTCAAGCTCATACAACAGGCATAAGGAACCTTTGACCCTCCAGGTGTTGATCTACTGCAATTCCCATCATCCCTGGCCATTGGCCATGCCTGCTGGAGCTGATGGGAGTTGTAGTTCAGCAACTTTCGAAGAGCCAAAGGTTTGCCACACCTGCTCTACATAGTTGCAAAGACGGCACATATCATTGACTGGATTCTTCCCTTGCCTTTCAGATATTATTGAAGTGAGCATTGAGGCTGACCCTCTGCAGAGATCTTCCTGTCCACCTTCGCATTCTACCAGTGTCAGTCAGGCCATTACAGGCTAGGGCGGTAGTCTTCAGCCATTTTGGCCCAGGATCTGTTTGTAATCCAAACATTTGCTTGGGGACTCATTTCTTAATCCTTTACCATATACAGTGGTACCTCAGGTTACATACGCTTCAGGTTACATATGCTTCAGGTTACAGACTCTGCTAACACAGAAATAGTGCTTCAGGTTAAGAACTTTGCTTCAGCATGAGAACAGAAATTGTGCTCCGACGGCGCGGCGGCAGCAGGAGGTCCCATTAGCTAAAGTGGTGCTTCAGGTTAAGAACAGTTTCAGGTTAAGTACGTACCTCCGGAACGAATTAAGTACTTAACCTGAGGTACCACTGTATTTGCCTGGTGGTAATGCTCCTGTTGCGACCCACCTTGAATCGGGTCCATGAACCACTAAGGGGTCCTAACCCTAGTGGGCTAGGAGACGCCCATAAGCAAACACACTTCTTCTTTTTCACGGTACACACCTTGGAACAAATGATACAGGGTGTATCATACTTCCCCGAGATCTTAATGGATATGGAATGGCACTGATCCTCTATCTAATAAACGTGTCTGCCAATCTCTGGAGACCATGGGAATTGCCTTCCGCTGCCTTTGCCGACTCTTCCACATGCCCAAGCATTAATGTTCGACTCATGTTTTCTAATCGTGTTCTCTAATCCTTTATTTTTGTCAGAGGATCTATGCTTCCCATGTTCCAAGCGCAACGGATCGTTTTACTAAATCTCTGACGCCAGCCGAGTCGCTTCAAAGGTAGCCTTCGGGAGGCTGGCGTGCAACTCCTGGAGCATCTTAGCAGATCAAGTGATGCCGGAGCTTTTAAAAACATGCACAAGAAGAGTTATCTACATGGCACACAGTTTGACCTGTGAAACTCTAGGCGCCCAGTCCCGGGGCTTTTACAAAGGAGAGTCTGGTGTGCTGTTGCAGACGACAGGAACTCAAAGCTCTTCGTGAGATCTCAGAGAAGAGAGTATAACTCAACGAGTAACGGTGGGAAAGGGATGTAAGAAGGCACCAATTTCTGTTCTGATCTGTGTTCATCACCTTCTGCAGTTTGGCAAAAATCACATTATTCGGCTCATGGTCCACTGTGCTGGATTTTATGTAGTTAATTATAAAGCTACGTTACCACTGCAATAGAATTATTGTGATTTATTAAACTTGTTGGCTGCATTTCTCACAGTGACCCTGTACTTCTGGATCCTTTGCTGTCACTTAAGGCTCAGGTGGCCTCATTTGGGCAGAGTGCCTTCCATCAGCTTCGGCTGGTGGCCCAGCTGCTCCTCTCTCTGGACCAGGGATAGCCTAACTTCTGTCGTCCATCCTCTGGCCACCTCTACTTTGTTGTTGTTTAGTCGTTTAGTCATGTCCGACTCTTCGTGACCCCATGGACCAGAGCAGGCAAGGCCCTCCCGTCTTCCACTGCCTCCCACAGTTTGGTCAAACTAATGCTGGTAGCTTCGAGAACACTGTCCCACCATCTCGTCCTCTGTCGTCCCCTTCTCCTTGTGCCCTCCATCTTTCCCAACATCAGGGTCTTTTCCAGGGAGTCTTCTCTTCTCATGAGGTGGCCAAAGTATTGGAGTCTCAGCTTCAGGATCTGTCCTTCCAGTGAGCAGTCAGGGCTGATTTCCTTCAGAATGGATAGGTTTGATCTTCTTGCTCTCAAGAGTCTCCTCCAGCACCATAAGTCAAAAGCATCCATTCTTCGGTGATCAGCCTTCTTTATGGTCCAGCTCTCATTTCCATACATCACTACTGGGAAAACCATAGCTTTAACTATACGGACCTTTGTTGGCAAGGGGATGTCTCTGCTTTTTAAGATGCTGTCTAGGTTTGTCATTGCTTTTCTCCGAAGAAGCAGGCGTCTTTTAATTTCGTGACTGTTGTCACCATCTGCAGTGATCATGGAGCCCAAGAGAGTAAAATCTCTCACTGCCTCCATTTCTTCCCCTTCTATTTGCCAGGAGGTGATGGGCCCAGTGGCCATGATCTTAGTTTTTTTTAACAACATCAAAAAACCTCTACTTTAGTTTCCTTCAATGCATTGTACCAGTATGTGGGGCTGCCTCTGAAGATGGTTCAGAAACTTCAGCTGGTGCAAAACTCAGCAGTCAGGTTGCTGGCACGACTCAGAGGAGGCCCACTGAGATTAATGTACACAACTAATTCAGGTGCATTCAGTTCAGTGGGTCTACTCTGATTAAAACTTAGCTGGCTACACTCTTGAAGGAGGGTCAAATAAGTGATCAGCAATTTCTCCTCCCATTTTCTTTCCCATCTGAGTTCTCTAGACGTGGATAAGTTATAGCTGATATTAATTTGGATGCAAGGAGGGGGAGGCCTGTGGGGCACAGACTCGCAGCCTCCATATTTGCCGTGGGATCTAGTTGTGCCATTAGCTTCCCGTATCTCTCTGGCCATCTAACCGGATTAAAGTTAGTGGTACATTTTAGGTTTGGAATTGCCCAAGAAAGATGTCAAATTGTTTTTGTATGCGACAACTGCTGCTCGAATTTTATTAGCTAAGAATTGGAAAACACAAGAAGTACCAACGGTCAAAGAATGGCAGATGAAGATGATGGATTTTTCGGAGCTAGCCGACTTGACGGGAAGAGTCCGTGACCAGAAGGAGGAGGAGTACCAGGAAGAGTGGATAAAATTTAAAGACTATTTAGTTAAATATGTTAAGTTAAATTAATTGGAAAAACTTGCAAATACCGGATAGGCTTAGGATTTAAATATATAATGTGATGTTAATATGTTAAATGTTGAAATGGAAAGAAAGAAAGATGTTAAGTGACCAAGTTAATTTTTTATGAACGCTGGATTTGGAAAACTGTTAAAATGCTATACATTGAAATTCAACCAGGGGGACGCAAGGATGTCATTTAAAAATGTAAACAAGTTTAATTTAATATGGTGGCGATTTATGTTTGTTTGTTTGTTTGTTTGTTTGTTTGTTTGTTTAAAAAATCTTTTTGGAAAATCAATAAAAAAAATGGGGAAAAAAGTTAGTGGTACATTTTACGTACTCCTGTAAGCATCACTGAGCTAATTCACATGCTGGGATGTCGATGTGAACAGAAAGTGCTGTGTACATTAGATCAAGTATCGTCTTCGGGAGGCTAATGCCTTTCAAGAAACATATATTCTAAAAAGCTTAATTGCCCTCTAAAAGCAAAATGCTCAAAGACGTGCAGAGCCGTGCAGAGTCGGATTTTGAGCGTGGTGTAACGGCACGCGATTATGAATTGCCCTGACCCAATTAGGCAAGGTGCATCAGATGCTTAGTGAATTCCTACATATGCATTAAGCGTTCAAAACAATGGAATGATTTGCTGAAGTGTGGGAGGCAAATCACGGTGTAATAAATAGGAGCCCGGGGTTGGGGAAGGGGGGGGGAGAGAGAGACAGAACCCCCTCCAAAGGGTGCATTAATAATTCAGAAGCACTTCACTATCTGGGGATTGGATGTAACCCGCTTTCTGCTTGCATAAGGGGAAAAAAAGATGCATGAGCTTTTAGCAGAACCCTTCCGCTTTCCATTCACTCATCACAAAAGCTATAATTGCCGCCAGCCGCCACCCCAGTGCAATGTACCTGCGTAAACTGCTGGAATTCTGTTCCCAAATAGAATCGCAGAATTGGAAGGGACAATTGTAGAATTGTAAAGTTGGCGCCTAGTGCCCCACATCTTGTGGGAATGAATTCTGGGGGTGCTCTGTGTGATCCATTGTAAGAAGTGAGCTGCTTCATGGTACAGTGGTACCTCAGGTTAAGTACTTAATTCGTTCTGGAGGTCCGTACTTAACCTGAAACTGTTCTTAATCTGAAGCACCACTTTAGCTAATGGGGCCTCCTCCTGCTGCCGCGCCGCCGGAGCCAAATTTCTGTTCTTATCCTGAAGCAAAGTTCTTAACCTGAAGCACTATTTCTGGATTAGCAGAGTGTGTAACCTGAAGCGTATGTAACCTGAAGCGTATGTAACCCGAGGTACCACTGTATTTGTATTTCAGTTCATGCAACAGCAGGCTCTCTGATAGTGGGCATTTATAAGATGGAACGCAGCAACAATAACAACAGCAACAACAACTTTATTATTTATAAGCTGCCCATCCAGCTGGGCTGCCTGCAACACATACAAAATCATAATAAAATACCAAACGTTAAAAAAAACTTCATGTGCCTTCAGATGTCTTCTATACGTTGTGTAGTTCTTTATCTCCTTGACTTCTGATGGGAGGGCATTCCACAGGGAGGGTGCCACTGTCGAGAAGGCCCTCTGCCTGGTTCCCTGTAGCTTCATGTCTTACAGTGAGGGAACCACCAGAAGGCCCTCGGAGCTGGACCTCAGTGTCCGGGCTGAATGATGGGGATGGAGACACTCCTTCAGGTCTACTGGGCCGAGGCCATTGAGGGCTTTATAGGTCAGCACCAACACTTTGAATTGTTCTCGGAAACGTACTGGGAGTCCATGTAGGTCTTTCAGGGCTGGGGTTATATGGTCTCAGCGGCCGCTCCCTGTCACCAGTCCACCAGCCCCATTCTGGATTAGTTGTCGTTTCAGAGAGACCTTCAAAGGTAGCTCCACATAGACCACATTGCAGTACAGTGGTACCTCTGGTTACATACGCTTCAGGTTACACACTCCGCTAACTCAGAAATAGTGCTTCAGGTTAAGAACTTTGCTTCAGGATAAGAACAGAAATTGTGCTCCAGCGGCACGGCGGCAGCAGGAGGCCTCATTAGCTAAAGTGGTGCTTCAGGTTAAGAACAGTTTCAGGTTAAGAACCGACCTCCGGAACGAATTAAGTACTTAACCTGAGGTACCACTGTATTCCAAGCGGGAGATAACCAGAGCATATACCACTCTGGTGAGACAGTGCACAGACAGGTGGGGGCCTCAGCCGGCATACCAGATAGAGCTGGTAGACAGCTGCCCTGGACCCAGAATTGACCTGCGCCTCCATGGGCAGCTGTGACCCTACCTGTTGCAACAGGCCCAAAGGCCAGTCTAGTCCAGCATCCTCTTCTCACACTGGCCAAGCCGATGCCTCAGGCAAGCAGGATTCGAGCACAAACAGGAAGCTTTTGATAGCACATTGGCCAGCCTAGCTTGACAGTATTGACAGTCAATACTTCGCTGCCCAGGAAGATGCTCCAAACTGCAATTCTGAAAGCTCACCACATGGGGTCACTGCACACACAGAATCAAAGGTTCCCGGTCCCAGCCTTCCTTTGGCTGTGGAGTTCGCCTAGTGACACCTTGTTCTTCCTCCTTCTTACCTGCTTGGCAAATGATGCTGCCACTGGTCCAGCTTAGCCAAGTTTTGCCTGCTGGCAGTGACTGAGCATAACCTAAGAAGAGCCTTGCTGGATCAAGCCATAAGGCCATGTAGTTCTGTATTTTTCCTTTCTCCTCCTGTGATGAGGCTGCATTTTAATGTTTTAATGTTTCAATGTTGTATTTTAATCTTGTTTTTAAGTTGTATTCATTCAACTTGTTTTTATTATTGCTTGTTAGCCACCCTGAGCCCGGCCTTGGCTGGGGAGGGTGGGGTATAAATAAATTTATTATTATTATTATTATTATTATTATTATTATTATTATTATTTATTATCCTGCTCTCATGGTGGCCAATCAGATGCCTCTGGGAAGCCCACAAGCAGGACTAGAGTGTGAGTGCTTGGGGGGGGGGGTCGTCTAATGTTTTTGGACTACAATTCCCATCATCCCTGACCACAGGTCCTGCTAGCCAGGAATGATGGGAGTTGTAGTCCAACAACAGCCAGAGACCCAGCCTTGGGAAACCCTGGTCTAATCCTCTCTTAAAGCCACCCAAGTTGGGTAATTAAGAGTCCCATCGGCAATGAGCTTTTATTTTCAGAATGAAACCAGCATTTCAATAAGCGCTTTTCAGGGGCAAAAGACATGCAATGGACCTAGATTGTGCATGAACTACATGGAGGTGTTGGAGGCTGAACATGGGGTATTCTGCATGCAAAGCTATGTGGTTGTTTGCTGCATTTATACCCCACCCTTTTCTACAAAGGAGCTCGAGGTGGCATAATAATAATAATAATAATAATAATAATAATAATAATAATAATTTATTATTCGTACCCCGCCCATCTGGCTGGGTTTCCCCAGCCACTCTGGGCGGCTTCCACAAACACCAAAAATACACTAATATGTCATACATTAAAAACTTCCGTGAACAGGGCTGCCTTAAGATGTCTTCTGAATGTTAGGTAGTTGTTTATCTCTTTGACATCTGATGGGAGGGTGTTCCACAGGCCTTGCACCACTACTGAGAAGGCCCTCCTGGTTCCCTGTAGCTTTGCTTCTCGCAATGAGGGAACCACCAGAATGCCCTTGGCCTGGACCTCAGCGTCCGGGCAGAACGATGGGGATGGAGACGCTCCTTCAAGTATACTGGGCCTAGGCCGTTTAGGGCCTTAAAGGTCAGCACCAACATGTTGAATTGTGCTCGGAAACGTACTGGGAGCCAATGTAGGTCTTTCAAGACCAGTGTTATGTGGTCTCGGCAGCCTCCCCCAGTCACCAGTCTAGCTGCCGCATTCTGGATTAGTTGTGGTTTCCAGGTCACCTTCAAAGGTAGCCCCACGTAGAGCGCATTGCAGTAGTCCAAGCGGGAGATAACTAGAGCATGCACCACTCTGGCGAGACAGTCCGCGGGCAGGTAGGGTCTCAGTCTGCGTACCAGGTGGAGCTGGTAGACAGCTGCCCTGGATACAGATTTGACCTGCGCCTCCATGGACAGCTGCGAGTCCAAGATGACTCCCAGGCTGCGCACCTGGTCCTTCATTCAGGGACCCCATTCAGGACCAGGGAGTCCTCCACACCAGCCCACCCCCTGTCCCCCCAAAACAGTACTTCTGTCTTGTCAGGATTCAACCTCAATCCATTAGCTGCCATCCATCCTCCAACCGCCTCATGCATGACACTCCCCTTTTCTCAGTCTCCACAACAACCCTGTGAGGTAGGTTGGGCTGAGAGGCAGCGGCAGGCCCATGGTCACCCAGTGAGTTTCATGGCTGAGTGGGGATTCGAACCCTGGTCTTGCAGGTCCTAGTCCGACACTCTTAACCCCTGCGCCACACTGGTGGTGTGCTTAGCCACTGTTCCGGCTCCTCCCTAAGGACACACCCTTGAGACCCGCACACATAAATAACTGCAAAGCAATTTGCGCACTAAGTTTGTCACTGGGCCGATGTTATACCCAGCCACTCTAATTGAATTTGAGCGTTCGTATCCTTTTCCGAGTGCATAATCAGGGGAATAAGCACGGTTCCCAGAGACGCAACTGTAACGTACACTAGAAAGCCCGAGGATAATATCTGAGAAGTAACTAAGTACACCCTTGCAAGCGAGCCGTGTTACCCCAGGGCTGAGGAGACACAGCTCGGCCGGCGTGTGGGCGGGGAAGAAAACAAATACCTATATGATTTCCTCTTTGTGTTTGGATACGGATGAAAGCGTCCTCTGCTCCTCGAAGCAGCTTTGCAACCTTTCCCCCCCCCCTCTCTCCCCCTGCGCGCCCGTCCTCCCCTTCTTTTCAAGGACTAAGGTTAAAGGAAGGATAAGGGAGTCGGCTTTCCCAATCTCCCCACCGCATCTCTCTTTTTCTGGGCTTGGCACACGTTTTGGTTTTCTTTTCTCAAACCAACCTTTGCTAGAAGGCACCATGAATTATGCATGAGCAGCACGGTCCCGTATACTGCCGGCCAGAACTCGGATACGATGCCTTGTCTGCTTATTGCTTCCTTCCTTTTTCAGGCACCAAGCACGGGGCCCCACAAGGAAACTGCCACTCTGCCTGCCTGGCTGGCTGCCCGTACTGAGCCTCTCCAGAAACTGGCTGGGCTGTATCCGACTTGGGCTGCTTGCACACTACATTTTACACTGGAACCAATGGAGGCGGCATATTCGTCCTTGTTGCTTGTCTACATAGTCCTCACACAGTCTGGATCAGTGGTTCCCATAGTGGGTGGGACCACTCCCTTGGGGTGGGGGGTAGTGGAATTACCTGGGGGAGGCACAAGGGGGAGGCAGGGGGCGCTGGAGATGTGAATGGCTTCGAAAAGCTGATTTCTCTGGATCAAGTTCACCAATTCTGTTGAATTAAACTAAATAGTTTCAACTAGATTTTGGATAACTGGGCAACTCATAGCTCCTGCTTTGAATTTTGTTGTTTCGTTATCTTCCTTGGTGAGTCGTGCAAGCTGCAATGCTGAATAATGCTTTTTATAGGGTAGGGTCCAGTGAGGATAAGTTTATGGAACCAAGTGGAGGGTAGTTCCAAAAGCTCTGGGAACCACTGATCTTGATCCATTGCATAAATATATTTTTTTGCCCCTGAAAAGTGCTTCTTGAGAAACTCCCCCTCCCCGTGAAAACAAAAAAGCTCATTGTAGAGAGATATGCTGCATTAACCCAGAGCGTACCTGTTCAAAGACACTACAGTGGTACCTTGGGTTACATACGCTTTAGGTTACAGACTCTGCTAGCCCAGAAATATTACCTCAGGTTAAGAACTTTGCTTCAGTATGAGAACAGAAATCGTGCTCTGTTGGCACGACAGCAGCAGGAAGCCCCATTAGCTAAAGTGGTGCTTCAGGTTAAGAACAGTTTCATGTTAAGAAGGGACCTCCAGAACGAATTAAGTACTTAACCTGAGGTACCACTGTAGTAACCATTTTTGTGTTGTAGCAAAGAGGGAAAAGACGTGAGCCACAATTTTGGGTCTTAATTTCCCGGCAGCCAATACCAATATAGGAACAGGCAAAGGGACATTATTTTCCTTGCCCAACAGCAAAAAGCATGTGAGCTCAGTTGATGGAACCCTTCTTCTCCTGTGGCTAAGCTGAGACAGGTATTTTTCATGAAGATATTTGGATGGGAGACCCAGAATAATGCAGTGGGCAATGGCATCTGTAATCATTTGAGGGCAGATGGCGAATGGGGGTGCCCACACCTGCCCAAGGATGTTATGGATCACAATCGGCACTTCTATCTTCATCCAGCCGGGGCATGCATTGCAGGAGGTCAGACTATATGGCCCTTGGAGAGCCCTTCCAACTCTAAACTTCTGTGATTCAATATGCAGGGAGGGAAAGGCACGAATAACCTAATTAAGGGGGAAATGATCAAACACTTATCAAGTACCTACACCCACCACTTGTGAGTGGCAGGATCCAGAATCGATCTAGATTGAAGGTAGCATATTGAGGGTAAGCCTTCATGATTCCTATTTGAGAAGAACTGGGGGGGGGGGGTACGATAATCTTTATTGTCATTGTCCTGTACAGAACAACAAAATTGAAAATCTACATCAGACGTTCAGAAACCAACAAGTCTGCTATCCCAGCTATCCTAGCCTGGTTAGCCCCCTAATAACTCTGATACCCCATAATTATATACAATATACTCCCATAGAGACTACCTTAAAGGTAAAGGGACCCCTGACCATTAGGTCCAGTCGTTACCGACTCTGGGGTTGCGGCGCTCATCTTGCTTTATTGGCCGAGGGAGCTGGCGTACAGCTTCCGGGTCATGTGGCCAGCACGAGCCAGAGCAGCGCATGGAAACGCCGTTTACCTTCCCACTGGAGCAGTACCTATTTATCTACTTGCACTTGACGTGCTTTTGAACTGCTAGGTTGGCAGGAGCAGGGACCGAGCAACGGGAGCTCACCCCGTCACAGGGATTCGAACCGCCAACCTGATCGGCAAGTCCTAGGCTCTGTGGTTTCTCACAGCGCCACCCGCGTCCCAGAGACTACCTTACACTGCGTTTAAAACCAAAATCACATTTGGGTAGAAACTGTTTTTCAGGTGGCTAGTCCTAGTCTTTATAACCCTGTACCTTCTTCCAGAAGGAAAAAGCTGAAAGAGTTCATTTCTGGGGTGTGCACTATCCTGCACTATCTCTGCAGCTTTCTTATGGCACCTGGAAGCATAGATTTGATCCAAGGTAGGGAGAGTGCACCCAATTATTCTCTCTGCAGTCTTTACATCCCTGGACAACATTGTTTTTCCCTGACTGTGCAGCTCCCAAACCACACAGACAGACCATAAGTTAATGGCTTAGTGTGTATTCATCCTAAGTTTGATCTGAGAGTAGGCCCACAGAAAGTTGGTTGTGTCCATTAATTTCAGTGGGTCTACTGAAATGTATTTATTGAATTTATATCCCACCCTTCCAAAGGAGCCCAAAGTTGCAAAGTTATCCACATTATAAAATACAAGCGAGAAAGTCTTCCTTGCCCAGTTGAAGCCGGATGCATCGCAAAAGCCTCTTGGAATAAACGGATGGAGGTTTGCCTGTGAATACATGTACTTAAGATTGCTGCACTCCGCATGCTCTCTAACGTGGCCAGCAACCATCTTATACCCTTCTAGGCTCTAGAGGCAATCTTCGAGCTCCGCAGGGACTCCCAGTTATACCAGTAACAAGCTCAGCACTCCATTTGGCTTTCAATAATTCAGCGGGAGATTAAAGTTTAATGCCGTCCCCAGCAACATCCCAGAGAGGCAGGGGAGTTCCCTTTATTCATTAATCTGAAAATTATTATTGGTTTTAATTAAACACACAGCCATCCCTTTATTGCAGAGGGAGCTGGGGGCCCTGCCGAATTAAGCAATTGGAAGCGATAACATGATTAATCTGCGGCGAGGGCGGAAGGCGGCGGCAGCGGTGGCAAGAAAGGAAGGGCATTGCAGGAACGGTTTGATGGGGTGGCCGTGGTGGGCTAGGCCTAAAAACACAGCTGGATGTCACAGTGGGGTCTTATCACCCCCCTCCCCAATGTAAACTGGGTAATATGCGAAATTCTGCGCTGGTGGAGCTTCTGGCCGTGATTGGCTGAGCTTTCCTGATGTCACAGAAGGGAGCGGCAGTTACCCGAGCTGTTCCGATCCTAGCGACAAAAGGCAAAGTGGGATCGTTAAAGATGGAAGGGAAAATGGCAACCAAATGAGAAATTGAAGTGTGATAGGAATTTTGAAGTCTTAGATATATGGTAATGTTCATAGATGTACCAACCAAGCACATACATAGATCAGCACAGGAAGACCGACCTGAAACCATTTCGATTCCCAAACTGACCAAATGTTCTCCCTGCAAGGAGGGAGGGGGGTCAGGGAGCCTCCTCGTTGTCTCAGGAATTGAGTAATCAGCATTTTAATAGGTGACAGACTATCAGGAAAGGCAATCAGATAACCTGGCAAACAGGAAAAACAACATTCAAATTTCTGTTTTAGACCGCCTTTTCTGTGATGTAGGTATGATGTATCTAGGGGATGGTCTTAGGTTACACCGCTTCTGTGATGCATGTATGATGTTTCTGGGGGTGGTCTTGATCTAAAGGTAAAGGTAAAGGTACCCCTGCCCGTACGGGCCAGTCGTGACCGACTCTGGGGTTGCGTGCCCATCTCGCTTAAGAGGCCGGGAGCCAGCGCTGTCCGCAGACACTTCTGGGTCACGTGGCCAGCGTGACGAAGCTGCTCTGGCAAGCCAGCACCAGCGCAGCACACGGAAACGCCGTTTACCTTCCCGCTATAAAGCGCTCCCAATTTATCTACTTGCACTTAGGGGTGCTTTCGAACTGCTAGGTGGGCAGGAGCTGGGACCGAACGACGGGAGCTCACCCCGCCGCGGGGATTCGAACCGCCGACCATACGATCGGCAAGTCCTAGGCACTGAGGTTTTACCCACAGCGCCACCCGCGTCCTGGTCTTGATCTACAGGGTGGCAATTTCAAAAGTCTATATAAGGCCTTGCATGCCATTGTTCTGGGTTCCTCCTCCTTTCCTGCTTGTGAGGGGAGCACCCTGTTGCAACAGATCAATAAAGATCAAACTTACTAGCTGCTTTGCTTCTCAATATTCTCTGGTTGGCCTCTGTTATTTTCTCCTACAGATAGGGAACCTACGAAAGAACTCTATATGGGCTCTTGGATACCCCATAAGGGAAAAAGGGCAAATTTTGTTTACAACAGAAGGCAGGGAGGAAATGGTAGCAAGATGGACCAGTCCTAGCAAAGCGGAGTGGACGGGACGGACGGACAGGAGGATGCAGTACAAGGTGGATGGGAGGAACAGAAAAGGCTGTCCCTCAGTGGTCATTACACACTTTGTTTGCCGAAGAGCCCATGTTCCCAGGTGCTTGGCAACTCTCCCTCTCTGCGCAGCACCATTCACTCCATAAGATGCACTCACATTTCCCCTTACTTTTTAGGAGGAAAAAAGTGTGTCTAATGGAGCGAAAAATATGGTATTCAGGAGAAGTAGCGCATTTGACAGCAGAGGCAGAGCACAGCCATAATGGCTGGTAGCCATTGAGAGCCTTCTCTATGAATTTCTCCCAAGTTGGTGGCTATCACGGGCTGCTGTGGGAGTGAGTTCCATAGTTTAATGATGAGTAAGTCCTTTCTTTTATCTCTCCTGAGTCTTCCAACATTGAACTTCCCAGATGTCAATAATAATAATAATAATAATAATAATTTATTATTTATATCCCACCCATCTGGCTGGGCTTCCCCAGCCACTCTGGGTGGCTTCCAACAAAATATTAAAATACAGTATTGCATCAAACATTAAAAGCTTCCCTAAACAGGGCTGCCTTCAGATGTCTTCTAAAAGTCTGGCAGTTGTTTTTCTCTTTGACATCTGGTGGGAGGGCGTTCCACAGGGCGGGTGCCACTACCGAGAAGGCCCTCTGCCTGGTTTCCTGTAACTTGGCTTCTCACAGTGAGGGAACCACCAGAAGGCCCTTAGTGATGGACCTCAGTGTCCGGGTAGAACGATCGGGGTGGAGATGCTCCTTCTGAGATATTGGACCGAGGCTACAAGTTCTAGCACGATGAGAGAGGGCTGAGAACTTTTCTCTAGACACTTTCTCCAGGTCCTTTTAGAAATGTCTGTGGGCGTGATCCAAGTCACAAGCACTCTTTTCTCCTGAGGAAACTGATCAGCTGCTCCTTGGGATATCCTGTGGCTCTGACAAGCCTGCAGAAAGATCTCTTTGCCATTTCGAAAGAGCTCTCTGCACTTTTACCCCACTGCTTTAAAACACAGCTCTGAGAAGTTGACAAAAAAGACCTCGTGGCCTTTAGAAACTGGCAAGAGGGGACGGGAGACGCCTGCCGGTCCTTCGGTGTTGAAGCGTTGCATAAGTTGAAAGAGCGATTGTTACCTTATTAGAATAAGAATCCCAGCTGGGTCCCGTAAAACCACACCGAAGGCGCGCTCCCAGGGTGAAGATGAAGTTTATGGGATGTGAAGACGGGTTAGGGCAACGGGAAGCCATAACAACAGGGATCTGGTTTCTTAGAAATAACAGATCACCGGAGGAGGCTAAGAGTGGCTCGTCCCTCTGCAATCGCTGCCGATAAGATCAGCTCGTGGCTGGTGTTCCCCGTGAGGCCCAGACACTGAGGCTTGCGGGGCAGCAGAAATAAATTCTTAAAAGCTGAGACAAATTAAGTGCAGCGGTTAGAAAATGCTGACGGGCCCCTCTCCTCCCGGCTCGGTCCTACCCAGGCGAAGGAAATGAATATATTGGGGGGGGGGGGACTACCCAAAGTTGAGCCATCCCATTCCAAAAGGGTTGGGGGTCACTGGAGAAAGACAGTGAGACGTCTCCCTTTGGGTGGAAGTCAGAGGTCTGCAGACACAGAGGAGAAGCTTAATGGGGTGCCAATATAGTTTTTGTCACTGTCCGGCAGATGTATTACATAGAGTTTCACATGTGCTCACACAAACCTTCCCTGAACAGTAGGAGATTTCGGAGAGAAAGGGTTGTAGCTAGCTAAGACAGTGATGGTACACTGGTTAGAGTGTGGGATTTGGGCCTCGGAGACCAGGGTTCAATTCGATCTTGGGCCAGCCACCGTCCCTCAGCCTAACCTACCTCACAGGGTTGCTGTGAGGATAAATTGGGGACGAAGAGAACCCTGAGCTCAATGGGAAGCTGGGATATAAATGGAATAAATATATAAAAATAAATACTCAAGAGTAGGCCCGTTCATGTATACTAATGACCCTAAGTTAGTCATGTCCATTCAATCCAATGGATCTACTCTGTGTAGGGCTAGCATTGCACATAGCTCATTGAAAGGAACGGAGTGGTGTTAGTCATGGCCATTCATTTCAATGGGTGTCCTCTGAGTAGGACTAACGATGGATCTGTTTTCTTGCTTTTCTCTGTGAAATCCAGTCTGATGAGACATTCAGGAGAACCTGAGGGCTTGTTTGTGATGTTGATTTAACTAATATGCCACTAAAGACCAAAACAGGCTTTTAAGCAATTGAGCTCAGTGGCAGAACATCAGAAAGACCTCCACTGGTGATTGTTTTGCCTCTGGTTCAATTCGGCTCCTGGAGATGTCTCACCTGATGAACGTTCCTGCTTTCATCCCTTGTTGTTTCTTGAGAGCTTGTTTCTTATGTTACAATTTGCCCCCTGTTGGATCTTTGGTCATGAGCGGAAGGGCTGCTGATGCAACAATCCAGCTGACACTAAACAGATTTGAGCCTGCTCAGTGGCAGGTAGGATTCAGGGAAGAAATTCGGTTTGTTTTGGATTTTAACGTGAATCTACCCCATATGCCCTTGCCCCAAGCTACAGGCAAACTGAAACACAACCTGTTCTTTGAAACTTCTCTGAATTTTGTAGTGCAGTGCTCAGGCCGTGTAAAAGTTCAACAATCCATCTGTTCGTGAAAACTGCGTACAATAAAAATGTGCCGATCTGGAAAGATTGCATACAAAAATATGGCTATAAAGAGAAATTTGCACTTAAATGATGGTGAACTTCCATGAAGAGGCAGACAAAAAAGACAGATAGATCTTCACAAATGGGTCCAGAAATGTGGAGAACCGACAACAGAAACTGAAATTGACTAATGTGAATTATTTGTGGTCACAGTGGCCATCGTGACACACTTTAGTTTGGATTACTGTAATGCTGTCTACATGAGGCTGCCTTTGAAAAGTCAATTGCAGCACCAGTCAAATATTCATGTCAGTTGCATCACGACTGCCAGATTCGGTTATCACCAGGAGCCCCAGGTAAATTGCCTTGGGCTCCATGGAGTAAAGACATTTTTATTTTTTAAAAAATATTCCCCGCCTCCTGCAGAAGTGAGTTCCATAGTTTAACTACATGCTGCATAAACAACTCCTTTCTTTTCTCTGTCCCAAATCTTCCAATGTTCATCTTCATTGGATGTCCAGGAGTTCTGGCATTATGAGAGAGGCAGAAAACCTTTCCTCTCTCCGTGCTGTGCAGAATGTTATAAATTCCTATCATGTTGCCTCTTACTCGCTTTCTCTCTAAACTAAAAGGTAAAGGTAAAGGGACCCCTGACCATTAGGTCCAGTCATGGCCGACTCTGGGGTTGCGGTGCTCATCTCGCTTTATTGGCCAAGGGAGCCGGCATACAGCTTCCGGGTCATGTGGCCCGCATGACTAAGCCGCTTCTGGCAAACCAGAGCAGCGCACGGAAACGCCGTTTACCTTCCTGCCGGAGCGGTACCTATTTATCTACTTGCACTTTAACATGCTTTCGAACTGCTAGGTTGGCAGGAGCAGGGACCGAGCAACGGGAGCTCACCCCGTCGCAGGGATTCGAACCGCCGACCTTCTGATCTGCAAATCCTAGGCTCTATGGTTTAACCCACAGCGCCACCCACATCCCATCTCTCTAAACTAAAAAGTCTCAAATGCTGCAAACCTTTCTTTCTGGGGAGCCGTTCCATGCCCTTGACCATTTTGGCTGTCCTTTCCCAAACCTTGGCCGGAGAACGGCATTGCAGGGCTTGGGGAAAGCACGAAATTTCAAGGGACCAGTGGCGTAGCGTGGGGGGTGCAGGGGGGGCCGGCCGCACCGGGCGCAACATCTGGGGTTAGGGCAAATCCATGGGTTAGGGGGCGCAAATCCACAGGTTAGGGGGCGCAAATCCATGGGTTAGGGGGCGCAAATTACTTGCCTTGCCCCGGGTGCTGACAACCCACGCTACGCCACTGCAAGGGACAACTGTGTTTCGTTTCCGCGGATTGTTTCGGGAAATGTGAATCGGGCCTATTCCCTTTGATATGCAAGTTGAATCAAATTTCTGCCCCCACCCCTGAGCTAAGACTATGGAAACGTCAATCGCCCCTCTTCCAGCTCACTGCTTGGGTGATTCGGCTCGTAGTCAGCTCCACGGAGGGTGCCAGCATTTTCCCTGTGATGAACTTGCTCTCTGGATCTGCTCCTTTCCTGTTGATTGGAGCCAATTTGTGATTCACCCCTTTCTCCCTGAGCAAATACGTGACCCCCTTTTGCCTTCCGTGCAATCAAGAGTTCTGTTTATGCCTGGGGCCTCTGCCTTAAACAAACAGACAAACAAACAAACAAACAAACCCTTAAGGCCATCAAATACCGATTTGCAACCCACCCACCCCCTTTCCCATTTTTTTGTGTATTTTTTTTGTCAGCTAAATGGGTTGTAACAGAGATTTGCAAACAAAGGAAATGGGTGATGTCTGGGCTGGTTTTCAGGGCACCTGTGACGTTTTCACCTTCGCCTCTGACTGCCTTCTGTGCCATTTTATCACTGGGAGAAACCCAGATGTGGTTTTCAGGTGTTGCGATTTTGCTCTGCCTTCGTTATTTCAGAGGGGATGGATGACTTCGTCTCCTTTGATCAATAAAGGAGCTATGTGCTCACAAGCAGACCCTCCAGGTTCAGAGGCAGTGTACCTCTTGATATCAAATGTTAGGCATGGGGAACCTTTGGTCCTTCAGATGTCTTTTTAAAATATATATACTAATATTTTTATTGAAAGAATTGCATTCATAAAGAAATAAAGTGATACAAAGGGGGGTGAGAACAAAGATGTGCATAAAAAAAGAAAGAAAGAAAATATACAAAAATGTAATGTAATATTTTTATTGAAAGAATTGCAATCATAAAGAAATAAAGTGATACAAAGGGGGGTGAGGGGGGAGAACAAAGATGTGCATAAAAAAGAAAGAAAGAAAATATACAAAAATGCAATGTAATATACTCCCAAACATTCTCACATCAATGGATATGGTGTTATTAACCTAATACAGATATAGATGTTAATAGCCTGCTACATTTTGTACGAACTCATTCCAAATGTTGTCCTATTTATCCAAACAAAGTCTACATCTATAAGCAGTCCGTTCATAAATTGCAAGTGTTGCCAGTCTCCACCATCTAAGTTCTAGGTTCCTCGCTGCGAGCAGCACAAAAGTGGCTACACAGCCATCCGTTCCCATCCGTTTCTCCCTTTGACTTATCTCCGGTGCTCTCGCGGGGGCTATTTCACACGCACGCAAAGTTCCCACAGTCCGTTCCCATCGCTGAGAAGCATTGAAGGAAAAAACATCAACCATCCGGCCGCAAGGCCATTCGGAAGCCAGCAGCCGGGAGACAAGCTGTGCCTCGTGCCAGCGCCTGCTCTGTCTTGTGGCTCCAGCCTGGCTCCACGGCTAAGTTAGAACGTATCATTAGGAAAATTAGAGCAAGGCGCACGCCTTGAGAAAGATGGGAAGGCTGGCTGCCCGAGGTCAGGCCAAAGGGCCAACTCGTCTAGCCATCTCTTTGGAATAAGCAGCTGGCCAGATGCCTCTGGGAAAAACACCAGGAGCACCCCGCTGGATCAGGCCCATCCAGTCCAGCCTCCCGTTCTCAGAGCGGCCTACCAGATGCCCATTATGGGAAGCCCAAAGGCAGGACTGCATTCTCCCGACTTGCGATTCTCAGCAACTACACACCCTTCAACATTCCTCCGATTGAAATAGGCATGTCCTCTTCCATAATAATACAGTGGTACCTCGGGTTACAGATGCTTCAGGTTACAGACGCTTCAGGTTACAGACTCCGCTAACCCAGAAATAGTACCTCGGGTTAAGAACTTTGCTTCAGGATAAGAACAGAAATCGTGCAGCGGTGGTGGCAGCAGGAGGCCCCATTAGCTAAAGTGGTGCTTCAGGTTAAGAACAGTTTCAGGTTAAGAACGGACCTCCAGAACGAATTAAGTTCTTAACCTGAGGTACCCCTGTAATTTTATTGTTGACTGGGTTGCCCCAGCCACTCTGGGCAGCTTCCAACATATATAAAAACATCAATAATAATACATCAAACATGTTAAAAACTACCTTCCCTATACAGGGCTGCCTTCAAATGTCTTCTGAAGGTTGTAGAGTTACAGTGGTACCTCGGGTTAAGTACTTAATTCGTTCCAGAGGTCTCTTCTTAACCTGAAACTGTTCTTCACCTGAAGCACCACTTTAGCTAATGGCGTCTCCTTCTGCCACCACGCCGCCGGAGCACGAGTTCTGTTCTCATCCTGAAGCAAAGTTATTAACCCGAGGTACTATTTCTGGGTTAGCGGAGTCTGTAACCTGAAGCGTATGTAACCCGAGGTACCACTGTATTTATCTCCTTGGCCCGGGGGTCACATCACTCCATACCCTCCAACATTTCTCCAATGAAAATGGGGACGTCCTAAGGAAAAGCAGGACATTCTAGGGGCGGCTTCTGTAAATCCGGGACTGTCCCTGGTAAATAGGGATGCTTGGAGGGTTTGCTGAGGAAGTAGGACATGTGTAGCCATTGTGGCTAGCAGATGTTGAAAGCCTTCTCCTCTAGTATGTCTCTGCCTCTGGGGTTTTCCCTAACATAATTCATTTTACGCATTTTACGCATTGCTTTCATATACGTATGCATTCTTACGCCCCTTCCCCTGCACATTATTTGGTCGGAGAGCAGCATCACAACATTGACCACTGGGCATGATGGCTGTGGCTCAACATTGACCACTGGGCATGATGGCTGTGGGAGCTGGAGGCCAGCAGTATCGGGAGGTCCACCACAGCCCCGGCTGAAGTTTGGAGGATCAATTGCGTTTGTTTGTGTGTGGAATTGAAGCATGTGTTGTTTGGTGCAATTGTAGGCGTGTCAGGCCTGTGGGATAGCTCGGTTGGTAGAGCCTGAGACTCATAAGATCTCAAGGTCAAGGGTTCGAGCCCCATGTTGGGCAAGAAGATTCCCATATTGCTGGGGGTTGGCCCTTGCAGCCCCTTCCCATTCTACAATTCTGTGATTCTGTTATAGAATAGCAGAATCACAGAATCACAGAATCACAGAATAGAATGTGTTGAGAGAATATAGAAGTGGGGAAGCAGAAACGAATATGCATCGCCAGGCTCACGTTGAACAGCAGAGGGTGCCCGTGCATTTGCAAAACTGATAGCTTGCTTGTGCAGGGAAGGAAATACGAGTGAAGACCGAGACAGTGCAGAAGATCTGTGCATTTTGGGGGAGGGATGTCGATCGGTGGCAGAACATCTGCTTTGCATGCAGAAAGCCCCAGGTTGGAGCTCAGGCTTTTTCCAGGTAGGTCTGAGAATGGCCCCAACCCTGGAAAGCTGCTGCCGGTCTGTGTTGGCAGTACTGAGCTAGATAGGCCAGTAGTCTGACTCAGTCTAGTGAAGGGCTCAGTGGTACAACCTCTGCTTTGCACACAAAAGGGTTCCCAGGTTCAGTCTTGGTATCTTGGTACCAGGAAGCCAGATATCTCTGGGAATAGTATGAGAACATAACAGGAGCCCATCTTGTCCAGCCGCCGGTTCTCACATTCCTGATTGTTGACCATGTTGGCTGTGGATGATGGGTGTTGGAGTCCAACAGCAATATGCAGGGCCATTTGAGAGAGAGAGAGAGAGAGAGAGAGAGAGAGAGAGAGAGAGAGAGAGAGAAGGGTGGCAGAGAGAGCAGGGCTTGATCTAAAGAGAGAAGGGTGAAAAAGAACGGAAAACAAACAAAAAATATTTCTTTTCTGCTCTTTTTCTTTCTTTTCTGCTCTTTCGTATTGTTATCTGTTTTGGAGAATCTAAAAGCCTGGCCCAAATGTGTGTGTGTGTGTGTGTGTGTGTGTGTGTGTTTTACTGTTTATTTATGCACTTCTAAAACAACCAGGGACGCTGGTGGCACTGTGGGTTAAACCACAGAGCCTAGGACATGCCGATCAGAAGGTCAGCGGTTCAAATCCTCTCGACGGGGTGAGCTCCCGTTGCTCAGTCCCTGCTCCTGCCAACCTAGCAGTTCGACAGCACGTCAAAGTGCAAGTAGATAAATAGGTACCACTCCAGCAGGAAGGTAAACGGCATTTCCGTGCGCTGCTCTGGTTCGCCAGAAGCGGCTTAGTCATGCTGGCCACATGACCCAGAAGCTGCACGCCAGCTCCCTCAGCCAGTAAAGCAAGATGAGCGCAGCAACCCCAGAGTCGGCCACGACTGTACCTAATGGTCAGGGGTCCCTTTACCTTTTAAACAATCACAACTTGCTTTTGCAGCTGCACTTGCGGTTGAATCTGCAAAAGGAGGACATTAGGACCAATATTTAATGATGACGGCTGTATCTCCTACTGTCTACATCTGCATTAAGACGCACCTTGTATGGAACCCTTGGCATTTCAGAAACTTTGGAGGAGGGGGACCATAAACACAGCGATAGAGCATCTGCTTTGCATGCACAGGGTCCCAGTTTAAATCCCAAAATGGTATCTCCAAGTAGGAGTGGGGCTGTCCCCTGCCTGAGCCTTTGGAGAACCACCGCCAACCAGAGTAAGCAATATTGAGTTAAATGGACCAACGGCAGATTCATCTATTTCTAAGAAGAAAGGAGGAGAGTGAGGCTGCGCACACACACATTTAAAGCCCATTCCCCACCCGAAAAAAGAATCCTGGGAACTTTAGTTTGTTGAGGGTGCTGGGAGTTATAGTTCTGTGAGGGGTAAACGAGTGACTGAGGGGGTGGCCCCAACCACTGCAGGCTCAGGCCCTGTCCACTACCTGCATGTGGTCCTTGATGGGGGGGCGGGGGGAGCCCCCCACCCTTGTGTTTGGAAGATGTCCCTGCGAGAGGAGGCTGAGTGAGGGGCTTGGCGGATGCTCAGCCTCCTTCTCCTTCCAAGCCCTCCTTTGTTTATTTGATTCTTGCACTGAGCCGCGTCCTGGACGGCTTTCCTTTCTTGGCTGGACATGACAAGTTAAATCTCCCCCGGGCTATTGCTTTTAAATCACTCTAAATATTTATCCCTTGTTTAGGCTGGGAGGCGCGAGGGGCTCCTCTATCGCACGGCTCCGGGAGAAGCGCCGGCCTTTCGCAAGGGAGGCTGCGATCCGCGGCACGCTCCCTCGGTGTCCGGCCCAGTGGGGGGGGGAATCATGCGCAGCACCTTTTCGCCTCCATCTGCGCATTCATGTGCGCATGGTGCATGTCCATACAGGGACATAGTTAAAGATAAAGAGAATCCACACACGCCTCAATTTCCCCTTCCTTTATGGTTTTCAGTGCTTGATCGCTGCATTTCAACCCCTTGAGTTCCGATCTAAGTGGGAGAATTTCTAAAATCCCAGAATTGGGGCCTGCACAGTTTGCTGTTGTAGCATCCAGTGTGGAGTTGGTACAGGCCCACAGGGCCATCCAGTCCACCCCCCTGTGATTCTGAGTTCTTAAAGTTGTTTCCCATCCTCCTTCCTCACCTCCATCCCTGTTACAGTGGTACCTCGGGTTACATACACTTCAGGTTACAGATTTCGCTAACCCAGAAATAGTGCCTTGGGTTAAGAACTTTGCTTCAGGATGAGAACAGAAATCGTGTGGTGGCGGCGGGAGGCCCCATTAGCTAAAGTGGTGCTTCAGGTTAAGAACAGTTTCAGGTTAAGGACGGACCTCCGGAACGAATTAAGTTCTTAACCCGAGGTACCACTGTATTTCCAATGCCCAGGCTGTGAGTGCCAAAGCAGCACGAAAGCTATAAGTGGGGAGTGGGCCCTGCCATGGTGCTGGGAATCTGGTTCTTGCAGTCCAGCAGCATCCATATGGCCAAAGGTTGTCCCTCCCTGTGTTCATTTGTCTTCGTAAAAAGCCCGAGCAGATACTCATGCAGAGGTACGGCAGGGAAACTCCTCCTTTCTGTATTGGGCTTCCAGTTCCCAGGAGGTGTATGTAGGGAATGCTGCCTTCATCTGGAGCCACCCAATCTGGAGGTGAGCAGAAATTTGGGGTTGCATCCATCTCAGTCCTGCTCAAAGACGACCCATCGAGATGAATGGACCATGCCTATTGTCCTCAGCGGGTCTACTCTGAGTAGGACTAACCTTGGCTAGGCAACCCTTCACCTCTGTCTTGTTTCTGAACTAAGGCAGCAAGTGCGTGCTTGTTCAAAGCTGGGAGTGTTCAGGCGCTGCCCTCTTGGGAAACGGCTCATCAAAACCGGGAGGGAGAAATGCGGCAATATTTTGATCAACTTAATACATCTTTGTCATTCTCTTTTCCTAGGCCGTTTGATCTCTTAAAAAAAGAAAGAAAGATTTTTTTTCTGAGGGGGAAAAAATTACCTCAGCCTCTGCTGTTTACTTAAGAAACAACAGAGCAAGAATTTGGCCGGGGGTCACGTTGGTGTGGGGGGGGGGGGCTTTTTAAAAAGAGTAATTAGAGCTCCTTCCGTGGCTAATTAAGTTCTCCGGTGAATGAAAACAAATTTCCTGGAATGATCGTCAGCTCATTTGAGGGGGTTTGCACAAAAACGCAGGGCCCTTTGTATATCTTTCGGAGCTTTTCCCTCAGGGAGCTGGCTGCCTCTCTCCTGAGTCTTCCTGAGACGATACCTCAGGGTTTTAAACTTTTATTTTTTAAAAAAATAAGGTGACAACATACCGCATCCCTCCTCAGAGAGTTGCCTGCCAGTGCCGTGGGCCTTCAGAGCAGAAGTTCATAGGGGGGCAATAGCAGGAAGACCATGCCGCAGCGGTAGCACGAAGGAGGCAGAAATATTCAGAGACTGTGGAACTCTCTCCCACAGGAGGCAGCCACCAAATTGGGTGGCTTTAAAAGAGGATGGGACAAAACTGTGAAGGCTCTCCATGGCCCAACTCCCTGCAATGCAAGAATCTCAACTAGATCACCCAGGACAGATGTTCATCCAACCTCTGCTTAAGAACCTGCAAGGAAGGAGAGTCCAGTACCATCCCACTGTCGAACAACTCTTACCGTCAAAGAGTTATTCCAGATGCTTAGTCGGAATCTCCTTTCTTGTAAAGTGAATCTGTTTGTTTGGGTCCTGCCTTCCAGAGCAGAAGAAAACAAGCTTGCTCCTCCTCTCACTCTCCTCTTTACAAGGCTAAACACCCAATTCCCTCATCCTTTATGCTCTGCCACACGGGTGGCGCTGTGGTCTAAAACACTGAGCCTCTTGGGCTTGCCGATCAGAAGGTCGGCAGTTCGAATCCCCACAATGGGGTGAGCTCCCATTGCTCGGTCCTAGCTCCTGCCAACCTAGCAGTTCGAAAGCACGCCAGTGCAGGTACATAAATAGGTACCGCTGTAGCGGGAAGGTTAGATTGGTCTCAACTAGGGCCAGGGCCTTTTCAGTACTGGCCCCAACTTGGTGAAACGCTCTGTCACAAGAGACTAGGGCCCCGTGGGACTTGACATCTTTCCGCAGGGCCTGCAAGACAGAGCTGTTCTGCCTGGCTCAATCTGACCCTTATGTTTCCCTCCCCTTATGGTTTTGATCTATGGGCTACTATTAAAATGAGGCTGCATTTTAAATTGTATTTTTAACCTGTATTTTTATTTGGCCCCCCCCCATTATGTTTTTATTGTAATTTTACTGGGGTTAGCCGCCCTGAGCCTGGCTCTGGCCGGGGAGGGCGGGGTATAAATAAATTATTATTATTATTATTATTATTATTATTATTATTATTATTATTATTAACAGTGTTTCCGTGAGCTCTGGTTTCCATCACAGGTGATCTGTTGTGGCATAAGCGGTTTAGTCATGCTGGCCACATGACCAGGAAAGCTGTCTGTGGACAAACGCCGGCTCCCTCGGCCTGAAAGCAAGATGAGCACCACAACCCCATAGTCGCCTTTGACTGGACTTAACTGTCCAGGGGTCCTTTACCTTTACCTTTACCTATGTTCTGCCTTAATGGTCAGAGGCAGTAATGCTTCTGAATACCAGCTGCTGGAAGGGGCAGGGAGAGTGTGCTTGTGATGCCCAGATCCTGCGATTTTCCCACTGGCATCTGGTCGGCCTCTGTGAGGACAAAGATGTTGGACTGGAGGGGCCATTGGCCTGATCCAGAAGGCTCTTCTTATGTTCTTAGAGATGGTTAAGCAGAAGATGGATGGACGCCTATCAGGGATATTACAGGAGTGGGTTTCCTGTATCAGCAGATGGTCAGACTAGATGGCATTTGGGTTCATTCTAACAGTACCATTCTATGTACAGTGGTATCTCAGGTTAAGAACTTAATTCGTTCTGGAGGTCTGTTCTTAACCTGAAACTGTTCTTAACCTGAGGCACCACTTTAGCTAATGGAGCCTTGCGCCACCGCATCCTGAAGCAAAGTTCTTAACCTGAGGTACTATTTCCGGGTTAGCGGAGTCTGTAACCTGAGGTGTCTGTAACCTGAAGCGCCTGTAAGCCGAGGTACCACTGTACAGTATGATTAAGGGATCTGTGCCACGCTTTTTGACATAAATGGCAACAGGCTCCAAAGGCAGTAGCATCAACAGGTTGGGCAAAGTGGCTGGTGGTATTCAGGGACCCGTGAAACCGACCTCGATGCCACCCTTTGTCTCGGGCTTTGCGTTAGCTAACTCCCTGGCACCGCCTGGCGTCGTGAGGAGTCAATGGCTTACTGTCAGATCCTGCTGCCCTCCGCAGCGTAATAAACTCAAATTGGCTCTGCTGGGTCCTTTTAATTTATTTTGTTTTATTGGGATTATTTTTCACACCGAAGGGCTGGCGTGTTACTAAGCAAACAAGCGTAAATGCGGCAGCTCTGCTCAGGGTGAGGTCACCTCTTACTCCCACTGACTCCTGACGGCGTCCCTTCTCCCCTCCTGCGCCAGCCTTCAGACGTGGGGTGGCTGTCAGCTGCCGTCTCGGCTTACAGGGAGCGGTGGGGAAGTCAGAGGTGAATGCTGGCCAGCTTGCAAAAAAGCCAAGAAGTTTTTAAAAGCAAAACAAAACAAAAAACCCTGTTTGCAGAGGGCTCTCTGTGTTGTTGTTTTTTAAAAAGTGGTTCTGCACCATAGAATTGTAGAGTTGGAAGGGACCTCATCTAACCCAACCTCCTGCAAGGCAGAAATCACAGCTAATGAGTCCCTGAAGGTGAAGATGTCACCTTGCATGGATGGCACGCAGAAGGCCAGGAGACTCAAAGATGCCCTGCAGGGCTGGTGCTGGCACCTGGTATCCTCAGGCAGCTGATAAGGCCCCAGCAGTGGCAAAGGTAGGGCTCATCATTGAGTTCTTTCCCTCCGTCCCAGTCCCAGTGCTCAGAACTATGCCAGGTGGTTTGGTTGATCGACTGATTAATTGATTGATTTTATTATTTATTTATTGAATTTATATTCCTCCCTGTACCTGGAGGTCTCAGGGTGGCTCACAGAACAAAACCAGAACGCAAAACCGCAAAATATATAATCAAAATAAAAGCAACAACCCCCCCCCCAGAAAAACACACCCCACATTTTAAAAGGGCATAGGATTGAGGAGGAGCTGGTGGGAAGACCAGGTGAGCAGAGGTTTGCTATATGTCCTGTTTTTCAGGGGTGAAATTTCTGTCCGGGTGGATTTTTTAAAAAATTTCTAAAATGTCTCTGGCTATGCTTTCTGGATGAGACATAGACATAACTGAGGGTTGAAGATTTGCTTTCCTCTTCTCTTCTTCTGCCCCCCCCCCCCCCCGCCGCCCTTCCACGAGGTATCACAGCTTCTATAGCCTACATATAGTAGGGGGTATTTAAAATGAGAGTTGTCATGTTGCTGTTGTTTAGTCATTTAGTCGTGTCCAGCTCTTCATGACCCCATGGACCAGAGCACGCCAGGCCCTCCTGTCTTCCACTGCCTCCCGCAGTTTGGTCAAACTCATGCTGGTAGCTTCGAGAACACTGTCCAACCATCTTGCCCTCTGTCGTCCCCTTCTCCTTGTGCCCTCCATCTTTCCCAGCATCAGGGTCTTTTCCAGGGAGTCTTCTCTTCTCATGAGGTGGCCAAAGTATTGGAGCCTCAGCTTCAGGATCTGTCCTTCCAGTGAGCACTCAGGGCTGATTTCCTTCAGAATGGAGAGGTTTGATCTTCTTGCAGTCCATGGGACTCTCAAGAGTCTCCTCCAGCACCATAATTCACCATAATTCAAAAGCACCAATTCTTCGGCAAAAGAGTCATAGCGTCCTCTTTTTTTTGTTCTTCAAAATATGTCAACCCAGAGTCACTCCAAAACAGTATAAAGAAATATTATAGTATGATGAATTCGCGAGCGGGATTTGAACTACAAGCAGCAGAAGGAATTGGAGATTATTGTATGGTGGTTGTGGTATAAGAGAGAAAAGCAAAGGGGGAGAAATAAAAAACACAGTGGAAAAGGGGAGGGGAAGTTGGGGGTAAAATATTTTTTTTAAATATTGGAGTGTTTATGTGAAATTTTATAAAACATAATAAGCAGCAAAAAGTGATTCATGCATTGGACTAGATGACCCTTTGGATACTTTCCAGCTTGACATTTCTATGGTTCTTTGAAAACATTTTACTACCCAGGGAACAGCTTCAACTTTAGCCCCAATGGCTATGGATAGACCAAAGGGTGGGATGTCTCTGGTCTGGAGGGGGGGGAGGCAAATGTGGCCCTCAAGGCCTCTCTTTCTGGCCCCTGGGGTTCCACAGACCACACGCACCCCAGAGGCTACATTCTCCTCGAGTGCTTGCACTGGGATGTGCCCTTGAATTGTGACCTCTTGCTTGAGGAGGAAGAGGAGGAGGATGGAGGGGTTGGTGTGTTTGTAAGCCTCTGACTTGTGCGTGGCTGGAATAAAAGACCTAGCTACTGAGGTAGATAATCTAGCTCAGTATTGCCTGCACTGGCTGGCAGTGACTCTTCAGGCAGGGTTCTCCACCAGCCCTAACTGGAGATGCTGCAGATTAAATCTGGGACCTTCTGCATGCAAAGCAGGTGCTCTGATGCTGAGCTACAGCCCTTCCCTTAAGATGCAGGAACAGAGGAAGCTGCCTTATACTGAGACCTTTACTCTAGCTAGCTCAGTATTGTCTACAATGGCTGGCAGCAGCTCTCCAGGTTTTAAGGCAGGGGACAATTCCCAGTCCTACCTGGAGATGCCATTGGGGGTGGAACCTGGGACCTTCTCTGTGCAAAGCAGATGCTGTATGCCCTTTCTTGTGTTACCTAGGTAAAGGTAAAGGGACCCCTGCCCATTAGGTCCAGTCGTGGCCGACTCTGGGATTGCGGGGCTCATCTCGCTTTATTGGCCGAGGGAGCCGGCATACAGCTTCCAGGTCATGTGGCCAGCATGACTAAGCCGCTTCTGGCGAACCAGAGCAGTGCACGGAAACGCTGTTTACCTTCCCGCTGGAGCGGTACCTACTTATCTACTTGCACTTTGACATGCTTTTGAACTGCTAGGTTGGCAGGAGCAGGGACTGAGCAACGGGAGCTCACCCTGTCGCGGGGATTCGAACCGCTGACCTTCTGATCGGCAAGTCCTAGGCTCTGTGGTTTAACCCACAGCGCCTCCTGCGCAAAAGTAAAGAGTCTGGTGTCCATAACTCCACCGACTGTTGCCTCCGGCCACCACCAAACAACCCATGAGGGAATGCAAGCTTTGGACCAAGCAAGGCTCCCCATTCCTGGGTTGGACCAATGAGCCAAGTTTACTCTGGAGAAAGGCCAGAGCGCTGTGGCAGAGCAACTTCCTTGCTTTGCAGAAGGCCCTGATATCTCTGGTATCTTCAGGTAGGACTGGGAATGTCCCCATTCTGAACCTTATTTCCCTCCCTTAGTTTCCTGTGAAGAGGGATGGATTGTCAAACCACTCTGGGAACTGTTGTTTGGGAAAGGGAATCACAGCTCTCAGCACTCTTGACAAACGACAGCTCCCAGAATTCTTTGGGGGAAGCCATGAAGGCTTAAAGTGGTACGATTATGCTTGAAACGTAAAGTACAAATGGGGCCTGTTGCACCACTTTAAACCGTCATGGCTTCCCACAAAGAATCCTGGAAATTTGAGTTTAATGGTGCTAAGAGTTGTTAAAGGTAAAGGTAAAGGGACCCCTGACCATTGGGTTCAGTTGTGACCGACTCTGGGGTTGCGGCGCTCATCTTGCTTTATTGGCCGAGGGTCATGTGGCCAGCATGACTAAGCCGCTTCTGGTGAACCAGAGCAGCTCACGGAAACGCCGTTTACCTTCCTGCTGGAGTGGTACCTATTTATCTACTTGCACTTTGAAGTGCTTTTGAACTGCTAGGTTGGCAGGAGCAGGGACCAAGCAATGGGAGCTCACCCCGTTGCGGGGATTCAAACCGCCGACCTTCTGATCGGCAAGTCCTAGGCTCTGTGGTTTAACCCACAGCACCATCCGCATCCCTAAGAGTTGTTAGGAGACCTTTATTTTGTCCTTGAAGAGCTACAATTCCCAGAGTTCCCTGTGAAGAGGAATTGACTAAGAAACAGCTCTCTGAGGGGAATGGGGACCTCCTCACAACTCTCGGCACCCTGAACAGTTCCCAGAATCCTCTGGGGGAAGCCATGATGCTTTAAAGTGGAGAGGTTGTATGTTGTGGGAGCAGGCGGGGCACCAGAGAGTAGACAAAAACAGAAACCGAATTCCTCAGCTTAGGTTTTTGACGGATCGCCGGGCTCCGTACTTCGAAGGACTTTCTCTCTGTCTCTCTCCCTGATCCCTCCTTTGCGGACGAAAACGGCCAAGCGTGTGTTGATCTTTGCTGATCTGTCTTAGAGGGCTAACGAAGAGAAACAGTGGCCCTGCCAAGAAAAATGGAATAACAGGAAAGCGTACGTCTGTTCGTGGAGGGGCAGGCATTGCCCCACAGATGGGTCCAGAGACAGCAACAAGAGATGCATTGCGGCTCCCAAAAGCTCCCTTGTTTGGGAGCACTCAATTGCCTCCTCTGTCACTCTCCCCAGGAGGGCTATGTGGGTTCCTCAGCCCCAAACACAGCCCTCCCACACTCTGGCTCGCTGGGGGGGTCTGTGACCACCGGCTCCGTGGGATCCGACATCTCACAGCCGTCAGGTGAGGCGGATCCCATCGCGGTGATCGCTCGGACAAGAGCCCCTCTCAACGTACGTGTGGGTCTTCACGCTGTAGGCAAGCAAACAAGCTGTTGCGCCACTCCGGGTGGGTTTTTTTGAAAGCGCAGTTGTGAGGGGGTCCTGGGCCAGAGTCCACTTGGGAAAGGGGAAAAATTGGTCAATGGAGAATCCACTGTAGGATGAAACCTAGGAAGCTGCCTTATATTGAGTCAGACCATTAGTCCAACTAGGACAGTGTTGTCAACACTGATTGGCTGCAACTCTCCACAGTTTCAGTGATTTAATGTGGTTTTATAATTTGCTGGAAGCCACCCAGAGTGACTGGGGCAATGCAGTCAGATGAGTGGCATAGTAGTGTTGTTGTTGTTTAGTCGTTTAGTCGTGTCCGACTCTTCGTGACCCCATGGACCAGAGCACGCCAGGCACTTCTGTCTTCCACTGCCTCCCGCAGTTTGGACAAACTCATGCTGGTAGCTTCGAGAACACTGTCCAACCATCTTGTCCTCTGTCGTCCCCTTCTCCTTGTGGCATAGTAGTTGTAACAACAACAACAACAACAACAATTCAGGTAGGGGCATTCCCAGTCTGACCTGAAGATGTCAGGGACTGAATTTGAGATGCTCTACTGCTATTAAAAGGTAAAGGTAAAGGACCCCTGACAGTTAAGTCCAGTCGTGAACAACTCTGGTGTTGTGGCGCTCATCTCACTTTACTGGCCGAGGGAACCAACGTTTGTTTGCAGACAGTTTTTCCGGGTCATGTGGCCAGCATGACTAAGCCGCTTCTGGCGAAACCAGAGCAGCGCATGGAAACGGCGTTTACCTTCCCTCCGGAGTGGTACCTATTTATCTACTTGCACTTTTTGGTGTGCTTTCGAACTGCTAGGTTGGCAGGAGCTGGGACCGAGCAACGGGAGCTCACCCCGTTGTGGGGATTCAAACCGCCGACCTTCCAATTGGCAAGCCCTAGGCTCTGTGGTTTAGACCACAGCGCCACCCGCATCCCATTCTACTGCTATTACCAGTGCTTTTTTCTAAAAAAAAAAAATGTTTAGGGGTACTCTCATTTTCCTACTCATATTGAAATACTGCCCCTCAATGAGGCCAAACTTAGATTCACAAAATGTTATGGGGTATGCGTCCCTCCCAGAAAAAAAGCACTGGCTATTACCCTTCCCTTAAGACACAGGAAGTTAATTCATATGGTACCACATCAGAACACTGAACCATCTTGTTTCCTGTGCTCTTCACAGCCTTTAAGGGCCAGAGATTGCTTTTTAAGGAAGAAAAATAGCAATTCCATGAAAATGGCCATAGCTTTGAGGAGGGGCCCCAAATCAGTGTTAGAGCACCTGTTTCGCATGCAGAAAACCTTGGTTTGACCCCTGACATGTTAAAGTCTTCTTTCTTCTTGAAAGCCTGGAGAGCTGCTGCTGGTCAGAGTCTATACTATTGGGCTCGGCGGACTAAGCAGCTTAACCTTATAAGAAGAGCTGTATCAGGCCAATTGGTCCATTTAGTCCAGCATCCTGTTCTCCTAGTAGGGAGCCTGAAACCAGTGGGAGAGCTTCTAGCACTTATCTGAATTTTGCAATGCAAATTTACAGTCACACAATGTGCACAGATTTGCACATAATAGGATTTGGTGCGCATATTTGCAAAAACAGTGTGCGGACATGTGTTCTATTGGGGCAAATCACTTTGCCAAAATGTGCAAATCAGGCAAAAACTGCATACAAAGGTGTGCGTATTACGATACATTCACACTTAAACGCTGCTGAATTTTCAAGAGGATTTTTATTATTATTCAATAATGTCGAATTGTTGCAATATGTGGAGAACTGAATTTAAGACTTAAGAGTAGAGAAATTAGAAACTGGGAAAAGTGAAATTGACAGATCCTTCCATCTGCTTCCGGGTATCTGCACCTAGGACTTGCTGATCAGATGTTCGGCAGTTCGAATCCCTGTGATGGGGTGAGCTCCCGTTGCTCGGTCCCTGCTCCTGCCAACCTAGCAGTTCGAAAGCACGTCAAAGTGCAAGTAGATAAGTAGGTACCGCTCCGGCGGGAAGGTAAACGGCATTTCCGTGCGCTGCTCTGGTTTGCCAGAAGCAGCTTAGTCATGCTGGCGACATGACCCGGAAGCTGTACGCCGGCTCCCTCGGCCAATAAAGCGAGATGAGCGCCGCAACCCCAGAGTCGGTCACGACTGGACCTAATGGTCACGGGTCCCTTTACCTTTACCTTTAAGTTACCAAAACCACAACCTTAAGAGCAAACCACCATGATTTTTCAAAAAATAAAATAAAAAAATTGCAGCAGGTGTCTTAATAAATAAATAAATAAATAAATAAATAAATGAATGAATGAGCCCTCTAACAAAGGCCTGTGTACATACCATACATTTAAAGCACATTAATGTTCTCAGTGATTTTACCAATAGCTGATGATTCTATGGTACGTCTGTTGTGACACTTCATGATTTGTAACAACTGCAATGCTCACAGAATTATTGAGAGGCACGCGGGGGGGCGGGCAGCGTTGCTACTGAATTTTCATGAGGACTAGTATTGTTGCTTACCGTTTCTGTTTTTTAAAACTGCAAACTGATGTGGAAATGTGGAGAAGTGGACTTTGGAGAGGGAATACGAGGGATGGAGAGAAACTCAAAGGGGCAGATTCCACCCGTCCCTGGTGGAAGGGAGGGCTAGAAGAGAGCACCTCTTTCCAACGCAGCAAAATGCCATTCCTTCAGACGGGGATGAGACAGAGAGAGACGGGGAGCGAGAGAAAGGCCCGTCATTCTTCTCGCCCTGTTTTCGTAAACCTCGGGACCCCCACAACTCATCGCTCCATCTGGCATTCCAGTCAGCCCGATGACATCTCCAAAGTAGCAGGGATTAAATTAATTTGTGTAAACATTACTCATCCCGGGGCAGACAGAGAGACGGGACACCTTTGCCGATTGGAGCCAAGCCGGCTGAAAGAGCAGCGCACGAAGGCACCTACCTACCAGCCCCGGCGAGGAGGGGGCGGCTGCGATGACACCAAGTGTCTGCTCCAGAGTCCTCGTCTCCAGCTTGTCCCGTTCCCTCCCAGCCCCTCATCTCTCTTTGCTGCGTTTCAAAGCACAGACTTGGAGGGGAGGAAAGAAGTGGGGAAGACACTGTCAAAATTCCTGTCTGCTTCCCCGTGCCCACCCAACAGAAGCTGCCACAAGGGAGCCCCTCTGTCCCTGGGCTGCCTCGGCCATCGAAGTGGAAGGGCTCTGCTTCTATTGTCAAAGGCAGGATTGTGGAATTCCAGGTGTTGGGAATCGCAAGTGGGGAGGTTTGCTCTTGCGCTCAGGCTCCTCTTCTGAGCTTCCCATTGGAGCCTCTGGTTGGCCACTGTGAGAACAGGGGTGCTGGACCAGAGATGGTCTTTTGACTTGATCCAGCAGGGAATTCCTTATTCCTTGTAGCTCTGCTGGAAACCACAGGAAGAGAGGGTGCTCCTGTGTTCAGCTGTTGCTTGGGGGTTTCCCCCAGAGGGTTGGGTGGCCACTCTGAGAACAGGATTCTGGAGTGGATGGGCCATTGTCCAAACCCAGCAGTTTCTTATCTTCTTCTTGTATTCTCCTTAGATGACTAAGATGGCTATGTTCTCCCCCCACTGCAGGAGGCAGTAGGCTTCTGAATACCACCTGATGGGAATCACCAATGGGGAAAGTTTGCCATTGTGCTTTGCTTCCCGGCTTCCCAGAGACCATGACAGGCCTTTGGCCTGATCCAGCAAAGCTACTCTATTAAGGAATAAAAGGTAAAGGTAAAGGGACCCCTGACCATTAGGTCCAGTTGTGACCGACTCTGGGGTTGCGGCGCTCACCTCGCTTTATTGGCCGAGGGAGCCGGCGTACAGCTTCCGAGTCATGTGGCCAGCATGACTAAGCCGCTTCTGGCGAACCAGAGCAGCGCACGGAAACGCCGTTTACCTTCCCGCCAGAGCGGTAACTATTTATCTACTTGCACTTTGATGTGCTTTCGAACTGCTAGGTTGGCAGGAGCAGGGACCGAGCAACGGGAGCTCACCCCGTTGCGGGGATTCGAACAGCCGACCTTCTGATCGGCAAGTCCTGGGCTCTGTGGTTTAACCCACAGCGCCACCCGCGTCCCATCTGGCTGGGTTTCCCCAGCCACTCTGGGCGGCTTCCAACAGAAGATTAAAATACAATAGTCTATTAAACATTAAAAGTTTCCCTAAACAGGGCTGCCTTCAGCTGTCTTCTAAAAGTCTGTTAGTTGTTTTTCTCTTTGACATCTGGTGGGAGGGCAGCAACAATGTCCAGACAGGGACATTCCCTGCCCCAAGAATTGAGCCCGAGACCTTTTCCATGCAAACCAGATGAGTCATAACCCTGAGTTATGACATTGAATGTCAAGGTTGCAGGTTCGATCCCTGTGTGGGACAGCTGCATTGCAGGGGGTTGGACTAGATGGCCCTTTGAATACCTTCCAATTCAACAATTCTATTATTCTAAGCAGGGGGGCACTGGAGGTGGGCCCGTCGGAGGGCATTGGTTGCTTATTTACGATAGACCAGGCTAGAGCCCAGAGCAAAACATCTTCCCCGCTTCTTGTTTAAAGCTTTGCTGCTCTTATTGCTTTCAGTGCCATTTTACTTTGGTCACATTTGTTTATGTTCGTGCTTCTGAGTTGTCATGAGCCAATTATTGGTCATCGCTGTCAATTTTCTTATAACTGTGGTAGGTGAAGAATGTGCATGCTTGATAAGTAGTTACAGTGATACCTCGGGTTACATATGCTTCAGGTTACAGTCTCTGCTAACCCAGAAATAGTGCTTCACGTTAAGAACTTTGTTTCAGGATGAGAACAGAAATTGTGCGGCGGCGGCATGGTGGCAGTGGGAGGCCCCATTAGCTAAAGTGGTACCTCAGGTTAAGAACAGTTTCAGGTTAAGAACAGACCTCCAGAACGAATTAAGTTCTTAACCCAAGGTACCACTGTATATAGAAATGTCCTATGCTCTACATTTCCTTCACGCTTACTTTTTCCTTGCGTAAAAAAATATCGGCCCTCAGGTTCAACGAAGTTGGTGACGAATTCGTTGAATTAACTGATGGACTCGTTGAATTAATTTTGTCGACTTAATTAAGCTAAACAGTTTTCACTGGGTTTTGAATAGCCAGGCAATTGACTGTTACCATTTTGAATTTTAGATCATGTTATTATTATCTTCCATAGCGGCTTGTGCAAACCGCTAGTCTGAATAATGCTTTTTATAGTGTAGGGGGCACTGGGGATGAGTTTATGGAAACAAGAAGATGGTGGCCCCCAAATTTTTTAGGAACCGCTGTCCTAGAAGTATGATTTCTTTGGTGCCCTCCTGGAACAGGGCAAAGTCAAATGAGGCCACAGTCAATATGTGGCACAGATCACCCGGCCTCGTTCTGCCTGCCTGCCTCCCTCCTTGGACAGAGCCGGCTGTGTGGTTCTGTGGCGGCTGCCGTAATTGCAGCTGAGGGGGTCCGTCGGGAAGCCCAATTAAGTAGCCGCGAATGAGCCATGTTTCTCCTCCTGTCGCTCACGGAGCCTGGAACAAGCAGGTCCTCTGTGTTGCTTTTGGGAGCAGGCTCTGCGGCCGCCGAGGAACGGGCAGCCAACGCCGTGTTTATTTGTAAGGTGCAGTTCGCGGGAGAGAAAAACAAAATGGCTTAAACGGTAACTACTTAACTGCTTTAATTGCTGTGCGTGCCCGAATTGGCCGGGAGAAGCAAAGACGGGACATGTTTTGGCAGAGGGCGTGGTGAAAAGGATCCCAGATACTCGTGGGCCCTTGTGTAGGTGAAACAGAGCCATTCAGTTGGAAAGGGCCATAGCTTAGTGGTAGAGCATCTGTCTTGCATGCAGAAGGTCCCAGGTTCAATCCTCAGCATCTCCAGTTAAGTCTGGGAGAGGCTCCTTGCCTGAAACCCTGGAGAGCTGCTGCCAGTCAGTGCAGACAATACTGAGCTAGATGGACTAAGGATCTGACTTGGTATAAGGCAGCTTCCAGGTTCCTGCATCTTACGAGAAGAAAAAGAGTTTGGATTTGATATCCCGCTTTATCACTTCCCGAAGGAGTCTCAAAGCGGCTAACATTCTCCTTTCCCTTTCTCCCCCACAACAAACACTCTGTGAGGTGAGTGGGGCTGAGAGACTTCAGAAGTGTGACTGGCCCAAGGTCACCCAGCAGCTGCATGTGGAGGAGTGGGGAAGCGAACCCGGTTCACCAGATTACGAGACTACCGCTCTTAACCACTACACCACACTGGCTCTCTGAAGGGTTCAGCTCCATGGAAAAGCACTTGCTTTGCATGCAGAAGTCCTCAGTACAGAATTATCCTTATCCTACAAGTCGTACGATTCCAGAACTACAGTTGTCAGAGTGGTCTAACAACCCCCCCTTCCCAGGGAACTCTGGGAAGGGAATAGGGGGGCTCCTAACAATTCTTAGCACCCTAAACAAACTACAGCCCCCAGGATTCATTGGGGTAAGCCATGAAAGTTTAAAGGGATACGACCCTGCTTTAAATGTACAGTCATACCTTGGTTTTCAAACACCTTAGTTCTCAAACGTTTTGGCTACCAAATGCCACAAACCCGGATGTGAGTGTTCTGGTTTGTGAACGTTCTTTGGAACCCAAATGTCCAATGTGGCTTCCACAACTTCCGGCTGAGTGCAGAAAGCTCCTGCAGCCAATCAGAAGCCGCTCCTTGGTTTTTGAACCTTTTCGGAAATCAAACAGACGTCTGGAACGGATTCCGTTTGAGAACCAAGGTTCGACTGTATAGTGTGAATGTGTCCTTAGCCCTACTCAGAGCAGCACCCATTTAAATTAATGGACTTAAATTTGTTGTTGTTGTTGTTTAGTCGTTTAGTCGTGTCCCAGTCTTCGTGACCCCATGGACCAGAGCATGCCAGGCACTCCTGTCTTCCACTGCCTCCCACAGTTTGGTCAAACTCATGCTGGTAGCTTCGAGAACACTGTCCAGCCATCTCATCCTCTGTCATCCCCTTCTTGTGCCCTCCATCTTTCCCAACATCAGGGTCTTTTCCAGGGAGTCTTCTCTTCTCATGAGGTGGCCAAAGTATTGGAGCCTCAGCTTCAGGATCTGTCCTTCCAGTGAGCACTCAGGGCTGATTTCCTTAAGAATAGACTTAAATTAGTTATGGCTATTCATTTCAATGATTCTCCTCTGGGTAGGGCAAACATTGGCTATGACTCTGAACCCGGGACATTCTACATGAATCAGAGAACTGGAGGTGAAGTCATTATCGATGGTGGGTTGTTCCCCCAAAGTCCCATTTTCACCAGGAACCATTGCAAGCCATGAAAAGGGATTGGGAGGTGGGATTCTAAGAGGGGGTGGTGAAACATTGGGCAAAAGGTTCCTGTTCTGCTTCTTAATTAGCACTTTAAAAAAATATATCCTGGCCAAGTCATAGCCAAGCATTAAACCCACCAGAACACGGTGCCTCCTGAGCGGGCGCTGCTTCCCAGGTGGAGCTGCCAAACGGTGGTGGCGCTATGGCTCTCAGCAGCTCTTATTTATGAGGACTTGGATTCCACAGAAGGGACCAGTTTATACAATCTCAAAGCAGCCTGGGCTGGGCTGGCAGCTTTTGCACAGTTTACATCAAGTTGACTCCACAGTATATATAAGATAATGCTGCGAGTTTATGTAGCTTTTTAAAGATTGCATGGAGAGAGAGAGAGAGAGAGAGACCTTGAGGAGTCATTGTGCTCCTTGCAGGGGAGTAAGGAACATTTTTCAGCCCACGGGCTGCATTCCCTTCTGAGCAGTGTTTAGGTGGGCAGAGCAATGGTTCATAGAATCACAGAGTTGTAGAGATGGAAAGGACACCAAGGGTCATCTAGTCCAACCCCCTTGGAATGCAGGAATCCGGACTAAAGCTCCATAGAATTATAGAATTGTCCAACCCTCTGCGATGCAGGAATTTGCAGCTGCCGCATACGGGGATCGAACCTGCAACCTTGGCATTCTCAGCGCAGTGCTCTAACCAACTGAGCTATTCAGGCGGCTCAATGGCAGGATGTTAATGCTGCCTTTGTACAGTAGGCTGGTTTCTCCACACCCTCCCTATCCCCCATCTGGGCAAGCAAGAGGCATAATCGGAGATCAAGAACACAAAACAAAGAAGAAGGGTGCAGAGCAGGGCCACTTAAGGGTGTAGCTTGGGGAGATTCCTGAGGGCCAGATAGGGGTGTATCGGGGGCCAGATGAAGAAGGCTGCAAGATAAAACAACACTGAGTTTGTTTACCCCTGGCTTAGCACTCCACTCAGCTGACCCTGAGGATCAATTTGGCCCCAACAGGCAAAATAACATCTTGTTTAGGTTTAGGATCTGGGCACAGGTTGGTTATAGAATCATAGAATTGTAGAGCTGGAATGGGCCACGAGGTTCATCTCATCCAACCCCCTGCAGTACAGGAGTCTTTTGCCCAACGTGGGGCTCAAACTCACGACCCTAAGGTTAAGTCTCATGCTCTAATGATTGGTTCTCTTGACACCACGTGAAATTCAAAGCTGGAATGCTTGGCTTTTCCAAGCCAGAATTCCTGGAGGGTAAGTCTGCTAGCCATGATGGCTGTTCTCTGCTTCCATGTTTGGATGTGGTCATGCTGCTAGATACCGGTTTTGGGAAACCAAAGGAGGAAATAGAAATGGTTGTGCTCCAATCCTTCCTATGGTCATCGGGTTTGGTGACCATGAGAACAGGATGGGGGGGTTTGACTGCCATTGATCCATCAGAATGTGTCTTATGTTGCTCCTTTCAATTCACTGCAACGATGCTCAGAAGATCAGGTCCTGGCCATCATCAGTCCTTGACCAGAATGATAAAGGTCCTATTGGCTCAACATCAGTTTCTTGTAGGAGCTGTCCCGGGTCCTGGAGAACTTGGGATCTGCCTCTTCAAGGTCAGCCCCCTCCAAACCCTGTTGAGCACCCTTGAAGGCTTACACCTTAGCTGTTAACAGAGCAGGGTAGTCAGAGAGGAGAGCAACATCACTTTAGGACATGGGATCGGGTCCACTGCTAGTCTCACTCGGGCTGTGTACACACCATACATTCAAAGAGCACCAAAAGCACATTATCGCCTCCCAAAGAATCCTGGTAACTTTAGTTTATCCCCCATAGAGCTACAATTCCCAGCACCCTTAGCAAACTTTACTTCCCAGAATTCTTATTGCTGGGGGGAAATGTGTTTTCAATGTGCTCTAAATGTGTGCACAATCTCAAAGCAGACTCATGGAGGCGAAGGGGGCAATGTTATTGGGTGGTTTTTGTTTTTATTATGTATTTTGTGTTTTTATAGTGTGATTTTGTGTGGTAACTGCCCTGAGACCTGTGGGTACCGGGTGCTATGCAAATTTAATAAATAATAATAGCCATGATGACTATGTTCTGCCTCCATAGCCATAACTGGAATACCAGTTGCTGGGAACCACTGGAGGGGAGAGTGTAGTTGGGCTTGGGGGATTGATTCCCAGAGGGATCTCTTTGGGTACTGTGAGAACAGGTGGGCTGGATTGACCTGATCCAGCAGGCTCTTATGGGATAGGCTCCTTGAAAAGTTAGTCTCTTAATTTCAATGGGTCCACTCTGAGCGAAATTTAATTGGCTGCAAACCACTGGGTGATCCGTTTTCAAATTATTATTCTTCGGAATTTGCTCCCACAGGACACACTGATGGCCGCTAACTCAGAGGGCTTCAAAAGAGGATTCGACATATTAGATAAATTCACCAAATCATAGAATTGTAGAGTCGGAAGAGACCCTGGGGATCATCTAGTCCAACCCCCTGCAATGCAGAAATATGCAGCTACCTAATACAGGGTTCAAACTTGCGACCCTGGTTTTTTCAGTGCCACCCTCTAACCAACTGAACTAGTCTGACCAAGGTGAGGCTATCGATGGCTACTAGTCGTAATGGTTATGCTCTTCCTCCGCTCTCTGCCATTATCAACCCAAAGCAACATTTTGTTTATTTATTATTATTCTGTTTATACCCCTCTCAGAACTCAAGATGGTATACATGATTCTCCCTCTCACCATTTTGTCCTCACAACAACCCTGTGAGGTAGGTTAGGCTGAGAGACAAGGTCACATGACTTCATGGCTGAGTGGGGAATTCGAACCCCGGTCTCCTAGATCCTAGCGCCCAGCCCTCTAACCACTAGACCACACTGTCTTTAGGCAAAACCCGTGTCAGTTCCTGCTCCTCCAAAATCCACCCCGATGGCATTTTCCTGCCACTGGAACACTCTTCAGTTCCCCCTCCACACACACACACACCCCGACGAGATATTTTGAGATGAAAGGGCCGTCCCCCAGATGAAATGTTTATTTTATTTTAAAAGGAAAAGAACAGCAAAATTCCAGGCGATCGTTTAAACTGGCAGCTTGACTCCGGCACACTCGAAGCTGAGATTCTTGGGAGGGAGCCAAGCATGACACCACCCCAACACACTCTTAATCCTGCTTAATGTGGATTTGCGGCTGCCCTTGGGGGTCTTTCTAGAGAGATGGTTCTTCTGCCGCCCTTGACTTGAGACGAATGGCAGAGAAAAGGGAACACAGGCAGCTGCCTTATATGGTGTCGGAGCATCGGTCCATCTTGTATTGTCCAACCTGAGCTGAAGGTATAGAGTCTTTGAATTGGAAGGGACCACGAGGGTCATCTAGTCCAGCCCCTTGCGATGTAGGAATCTTTTGCTCGGTGTGGGACTTGAACCCACAACCCTGAGATTAAGAGCCCTGTGCTCTACCAACTGGGCTAAAATGCTGAGGACTGAACCTGGGTCCCAAGCGTGGTGCCCTTCCTCTGAGCTGCTGCCCTTCCCCTAAAAAAAATTAAGCCAGCTCCTAGTCCTCATGATTAACGAATTAAGGGCTCGTTTAAACACATGCAAAGGGCAGGGGTTGAACCTTCTGCATGCCAAGCAGGTGCCCTACCACTGAGCGACAGCCCCTTCCCCAGAAAATGAGTACCATTTGAAATATACTCAGAGTCTAGAGTGAATTTCATGCTCTTTATTCAGCTCATAGTGGTGAGGAGGAAAGTTTACCCAAAGTATCTGCTTTATATACATTCTTTACACAATGGGCTGCACGTGATTGGCTAATTTCAGAATTCTCCTGTAGGCCAATCAGGTTGTGGATTCACTTCTATCTGGAGCTAGATTGGGTGGCTCCTGCAGACCAATCAGACTGCTGCATTGTTCTAGGACCATTCAGACTGCTGCATTCTGAATCCTATTGTTCTAGGACCAATCAGACTGCTGCATTTTGGATCCTATTCAGCTCAGTACATAACACCATTTGTGATGAATTCACAGTAGGGCTTATATGATAGAGCAGTCTGTAAAGCACACACGCTATAATAAAATAATAATCACAATGTTGTTCTGTTCAAAATCAGTCGTTTGGTCCGCCCGATGCTGTCCTCTGCTGCAGGCTGGTGTTCCTGTATCTCTCGACATTCCAGGAACACTGGCTGGCAGCAGCTCTCCAGGGTTTCAGGCAGGGACTCTGGAGATGCTTTGGGTTCAGCCTGGGGCCTTCTGCTTGCAAGGCAGTTGCTCTACCCCCAGAACCACAGCCCTTCCGCAAATGGTCCAATTGTTGACCCAAGGCAAAAGTGCTTTCAGAATCTGAATCCAGCATTAAGGCTCCAGGGGCGTGGGGGGAGGGTCTCCACCCCCTCATCTCCAACCTCACCTGTCCTCTCTTTCCTCAGCCAGATTTGCAGGCGAGCATCCATGGCTCAAGAGTGCCATCTAGGCTGCAACACAATCCCTCCACTGGCCTAAAGCAGCCCGTTCTCTCCCCTATATTCAGACCACGACAGCGGGTGTTTAGAGAAGGGGTCAGCAAACTTTTTCAGCAGGGGGCCGGTCCACTGTCCCTCAGACCTTGTGGTGGCCCAGACTATTTTTTTCTTTTTGGGGGGGGGGGGATGAACGAATTCCTATGCCCCACAAATAACCCAGAGATGCATTTTAAATAAAAGGACACATTCGACTCATGTGAAAACATGCTGCTTCCTGAATCGTCTGCGGGCCGGATTTAGAAGGCGACTGGGCTAGATCTGGCCCCCAGGCCTTGGTTTGCCTACCCATGGTTTAGAGCAGCCTTTCTCAACCTGTGGGTCCCCAGATGTTGTTGAAATACAACTCCCATCACCTCTAGCTAGCAAGGCCAGAGCTCAGAGATGACGGGTGTTGTAGTCCAACAACATCTGGGGACCCACAGGTTGAGAACCGCTGGTTTAGAGGATCTTAAAAAGGTGAGATTTGGAGGTGAGAGTAGGGGTAACGTGCTAGTCCAGCAGGGTTATCCTCCCTGTGTCATTTTGCCCCCCAACCCTCACAGCTCCTCAAGACCCCTCCAGATGATCCAACTCTCTGTCATCAATCTAGGCAAGGAAGGGTCAGAGTTCAAGGACACGATCCATGCGAGCAAACAGTGACAAGCAGGCCCAGTGAGAGCTGTGGCCTGTGAAGAGCTCGGAGGTATAGGCAGAGAGGCTAAGGAGTGCCATATTTGGCTGCCAGGCCTGAGTCTCCCTACCCCTGGTTTCAAGCGACGGAGGAGAAGCTTGCTGCAAAATCCCTTCCTTTGGACCACACACTGCCTCTATTTAATGCACTGCAACCCCAAAAGCTGTCTCCATATATATTTAGATAGATATAGATGTGCGGTCGCCTGCACCTCTTCTCTCTCTCTCTCTATACATCTGTAATATAAACCTGCCGAGTAGCAGTGTGTGGCCTGGCTTTGTCTTCCTATTTATAACTCGGCAGAGGAACGAATGATAATTCTTCCCTTTTATGACTGCTCTTCTCCCTTTGCAAGCCAAGAGAGTAGAATTCTGTCAACAGAGGGCAAGACCTCGCTACAGTGGTACCTCAGGTTACATACGCTTCAGGTTACAGACTCTGCTAACCCAGAAATAGTGCTTCAGGTTAAGAACTTTGCTTCAGGATGAGAACAGAAATTGTGCTCCGGCGGCGCGGCGGCAGCAGGAGGCCCCATTAGCTAAAGTGGTGCTTCAGGTTATGAACAGTTTCAGGTTAAGTACGGACCTCCGGAACGAATTAAGTACTTAACCCGAGATACCACTGTATAAGAGCGGGGGTATGTGCCTTGCCAGATCAGGCAGCCGACGGAGAGACTTGGCACAATGTTTTGGACCACAACGCCCACCAGCCCCAGCCAGATGGGGTGCCCTGGCGCAAAGTATCTAGAGAGATTATGGTTCTTGGAGGGTAGGGCCTGAATTGTAGAGTTGGAAGGAACCCCAAGGGACATCTAGTCCAACCCCCTGCAATGCAGGTATCTCAGCTGAAGCACCCATGACAGGTGGCCACCCAACTTCTGCTTGAAAACCTCCAACTTTAAGCCATAGGTTCGAGTCCTATCCTTCAATGGAGCACAGGTTCCTCAAGCCCAGTTTTAATGGAAGGAAATGGGGGAAAACTGTTTTAAGGAAAGGATCTGAGAGGGAGAGGAGGGACAGAGGTATCGGAATGATTCAGAGCCAAAACAGCGGCCTGACCCACACATTCCCCATTCTCAATATCTGTGGGAACCCGGCTGGCTTATCAAGAGTTGGCCTTGAGAGGAACAGGTGGCTTTGATGATGCCGCCGGCGTTAACGAGAAGGCCGAGCGATTGCGTTAACGAGGCTGGGGGAGGCTGGCTGCCAAGACTTGGGAACTCTGCAATGCCCACACTGTTCTCTTTGAGGTTTCCCAGTGTTATCTGCATGGTGGAGTCGCCTTGGCAGATGGCTACTTAAGTTGCTCCTCCTGGGTTTCTCCCAGATGCATAGGGCCAAAGTCCTTAGCAGGGAGTGGAGGAGTCTTGCATTGCCAACTCTGCCGTTTAAGCACTTTAAGGAAGCAAGAGGTACCACAACACAGCCACTTGTTTTGGAGGGGCAGTGTGGTGTAGTATTTAGAGCAAAGGTGGTGGTGGGGAGAACCCAGTAGAGTTGCCAGACCTCCAGGTTTGACCTGAACTCTCTAGGGTTTCCTGCCCCACTCCATGTAGCAGGTGAAGGGTTTGGATCTCCTGGTGGGTTCGAGTACCATTTATGGATGGGTGAGTGTGCATGCAGCTTGCAAGCTTGAGCCCAGCACCTCTACACCTCTACACCGGCACAGATCTACACCTCTCCCAATTAGCCTCCATCTCTAGGGCCTACCCCATAACGCAGACCCTTCAAGAGTCCCTATTTTCCAGGGACAGTCCCGGATTTACAGAAGCCGTCAGGGTTCCAGATCTGATCCCAGAATGTCCCGCTTTTCCTTGAGACGTCCCTATTTTCACTGGAGAAATGTTGGAGGGTATGGAGTTAGGCAGTCCCCAAGCAAAGGAGATAAGTCACTCTACAACCTTCAGAAGACATCGGAAGGCAGCACGGTATAGGGAAGGGTTTTTCCAATGTTTAATGTTTTATTATGTTTTTATATACAGTGGTACCTCGGGTTAAGAACTTAATTCGTTCTGGAGGTCCATTCTTAACCTGACACTGTTCTTAACCTGAGGTACCACTTTAGCTAATGGGGCCTCCTGCTGCCACCGCGCAATTTCTGTTCTCATCCTGAAGCAAAGTTCTTAACCCGAGGTATTATTTCTCGGTTAGTGGAGTCTGTAACCCGAGGTACCACTGTATATTGGAAGCTACCCAGAGTGGCTGGGGCAACCCAGTCAGAAAGGTGAGGTATATACTGTCTCGCAACAGTGGTGCATGCTCTGGTCATCTCCCGCTGGGACTACTGCAATGCACTCTACGTGGGGCTACCTTTGAAGGTGACTCGGAAACACAACTAATCCAGAATGTGGCAGCTAGACTGGTGACTGGGAGTGGCCATCGAGACCACATAACACCGGTCCTGAAAGACCTACATTGGCTCCCAGTACGTTTCCAAGCACAATTCAAAGTGTTGGTGCTGACCTTTAAAGTCCTAAACGGCCTTGGCCCAGTATACCTGAAGGAGCATCTCCATCTCCATCATTCAGCTTGGACACTGAGGTCCAACTCCAAGGGCCTTCTGGCAGTTCCCTCCCTGTGAGAAGTGGGGTTTCAGGGAACCGGGCAGAAGGCCTTCTCGGTAGTGGCGCCCGCCTTGTGGAACGCCCTCCCATCAAATGTCAAGGAAATAAACAACTATCTGACTTTTAGAAGACATCTGAAGGCAGCCCTGTTTAGGGAAGGTTTTTTTAAAAAAATGTTTATATGTTTTTATATATGTTGGAAGCTGCCCAGAGTGACTGAGGCAACCCAGTCAGATAAGTGGAGTATATTATTATTATTATTATTATTATTATTATTATTATTATTATTATTA